>CM060860.1:11490549-11960549 GCA_030737845.1 Acorus calamus
ATAGAGATCCGCTCTTCCTTTGAAATATAGGTGACCGACATACTACTCGAGTATTCTCTTTATAGCAGGCTTTTCTTTGGAATAATTTTTCATTCGTAATGAACCATCCAACAAACTGCTCAAGGTACCATACAAATAAATTTACAGCTCTTCTATTATATTATAATTATCTCTTAAATCTTTGCGCATATTTAATTGATGATCCACCTGCACATCAAATCCATTGACCATGAAGTCCTAAAGTGGTTCACTTAGGGGGGAGAAATGGCCTAACGATAAGCATCAGTCTTAGTAGGAGTTTTTTGTGTCAAGAAGGCACTCCATGGACAAAGAATATCATTGATTTTCGTGAGAAGCCAGCATTTTGCAACATGAAGGAAACTAAGGCTCTCAAGTGTGACAAATAAATGTGGTGTTCACCTCATGACTGTGTGTTTACTATATTGGAAAACTAAAGTTCCACGAAAACAAGTTCATTGGAGGTTGTCTTTGAGATCCATTTTTCTATGTTTCTGGCAGGTAAACTGGACTATGTGAATGTCATTGTAAGAATTTTGAATGTGAAGAATCTAGAAATTGTAATGATGATTTACATACAGATGTGTGTGCCAAAGTTAGTGATAAGCATCAGACTCATGAGAAGTCTGAGAAGCATATGTGAAGTTTGGACAATATTGGTTTTTCTTAGAAATTGCACCATGTGAACTTGCGATTGCTAAGAGGGATCTCCATCATGTCGGCCTTCATGATCCAATCTCCAAATCCCCTCATGCCAAAAGGAACTCCCAGTATGAGCTCCTTTCCTTCAAAGAGGTAATCGCATTGAAATCACCCATAACACAGCAAAGAAGGGACTATCTGTCCCTTATGCCTACAGTTTCTCCCAAAAGCTGGCTCTACGAAAATCCACCATAGGTCCGTAAACACCTATAAAGACCCATTCTCCACCGGAGGTCAAGCCTTCTAGAAGGATGTAGATTGAAAAGAGACCCCTGAGCTTCTCTATTATCTTCCATTTACATAGTGCAGAAAGGAGATGATATGAATTAAAAGTTTAGGGAGCCGGGAGCTTCGTAGTCTCCTGAACAGTGGGCTAGAATGAGGCACAGAGTCATTTCATGGCAGAGAAGAAGTAAGGGCCTTTTTTCAATAATTGTTGATCTCTCATGGAGCATTCGGGGTTTGGGAGATTTGAGGAAGAGGGAGGCAATCAGGGCTTAGTTGCCAAGAACTTGGTGACATTTGTTGCATTTAGAAACAAAACAAGGGTGGGTTTCGCCTTCGATGCTATGATATGTTTGGGCAAGGGTGCTCTCTGAGGGGTATCAGGAAGAATCCTTATAGTTGATCATCACCCACCAATGAATCTGACTTTCATTTTACATAAAGCAAATCTATTCTCCATTACATGACTGCACCTAGTATTGAGCATATGCTTAATTCTTCTACTGGCACAAAAAGTTTCTTTAGAGCTGCAATGTCATATTCTCACCCCACATCATGAAACAACTCGAAAAGATGAAATGATCGTGTCATATTTTTTTCACATTGTGGTGGAAAAAAAGGATGCAATTGCATGTCTATGCCACCCTCATCAAGTAAAGGATCCTCCCCTTCCACTGTGGTACTCTTCATGCTATGCATTTACCCACCAGATAAAAACAATTCTTCAGTTTGCACAGTTATGAAAATTACACCATTCTTTCTTCTACAGCGCCAGTATCTTATTACAATTTTTTTTTTTTTTGCTTGGTTATTACAAAAATTTGGTTGTCTAAAAGAAAATGTTGAAATAAAATGAATGTGCACCAAAAAGATTCACCCTTCCCTCTCTTTGATATTTATCCAAAATCAATCTGTTATGTACCTAGCTAATACACCAAATAAAGTTAGGTTTGTTGGTGCAGAAAGCTAAGCACTTAACGATTTGGGTCCCATACCCCAAGATACATGGCTTGGCTACATCCCATTAACCCAGGTTGAACCAATTGGCAGATAGCATACCACCATGCTTCCATAGACATCATCCTCCATGATGCACCATAAGCAGCTTTCAAACCTGGCCAAGTACCCCCTGTACTTACAGTGGCTCTTCCGATGGGAGGATTTCACTATTTATTTTTATTTTATTTTTACCAGGGAGCCTTTTCTTAAGTTGCCCCTATCAGGATTTGAATTTGAGGGATTAGTCTAACTTTGACACTAATTATCATGTACTTATTCAATAAACTAAAAGCATGTAAACGTATGTGGCATAAAAATCAGGGCACATAACCACTTGGGTCCCACACCCAAACCACGCCCACCTAGGTCCCACGCTCTAGGCTGACCCAATTGGTACACAACACAATCCTTGAAGAAATTCATGTAAAATCACAACAAATTAAAAATATGTTTTTCTTTTTTAAAAAAAAAATGAGTACAACATTAAGTGTATCTTAAATACATGAATACTGAAGTCGCTCTCACAAGTGAAATAACCTTAACAACATTTACCTTCATCATTACAAAAAAATAACTTTCAGACAATGCAGATGTAATTCAGTAAAACACAAGAATGTAGTGGCTAAATCAAGCATCATTCAAGAGATTTGTGTTTGATTGAATCATGACAAAAGATACGGAAAGTCATAACAACTACAACTCATGAGTAAAATACTTCATGCATAACCAACCAAATAAAGTACATCATAGAGAAATAACTAGTCAATTATGAGAATAAAACAGATGCATTTATCCATTTAAATTATATAAATTTATCACCTTCCAATCAACATGCCAGACAAGCAAAGAAATTTTGAATATATCTTATCTCATGTGTTCAAAAAAAGAGATGTACAACCTAATATATACTGGGGAATTTTCCGCTTCACGATCATCGCATATAAATCCCCAAGATGATGCAGTTAATGTTGGCCTCACAATTACTCTTATATCCCTCCTATAAGTTGAACCTTTACAAATCTGTCAGCAAAAAAGATGGAGCAGAAGGTATTATGGGGAACAGACACCGCACATCATATACTGTGCATAGTGAAAATTATGAAAAAAAATAATGACTTACCACGGAAAAAGAAAATACATAGGCACCTGACTTGCAGAAAAGCCTTGGATGCTTACGTCCTAGGGAAAAAATATATAATCCTTGTAACCCTTTATAGGATGAAGGCTTAACGCGTTCTCCATGAATAACCTCATCAGCATGACATTGTTTACCATCATGGGTACGTCTAATTTCCATTGTCATTTCTAGATCATCTTTCACAATGAACTTTTGATCCAGAGAACCCGATGAGCTAGAAGCATCAAAAGTGCCAGGTCTAATAACTCCAACAACTAATTCAGGAGGAGCATGACCAGCCGATACATAATTGTCTGTAGGCAGGGCCTGATACATATACATAAATATACAAATATGGTAGATTTGAGAACTGGATTAACTGGGAGAAAAGTGTATAATAATTCTGCATGTTTAAGGATAGAGATTCCAAGTTCATGGAAGATGAGTCGCTTAAACAAACACCATCAATTTCTCAACAAAAAAGAAGAAGAAGATGAAGAATAAGAAAAACCTAACCCCATCGATCTCCAGCTGCTGACACTGTTGCTCCCCAAGTATGTCAATTGTAGAAGGAGCCTTGCGTTGTTGCTTGTCAAGTTGGTCATTCCAGGTGTTCAAATCAACCACATGACACTGGTGCAATGATAAAAAAAATCATTAAGAAAAATCTCGCAAGAAAATAGTCACAATTAAACTTTCTATTCTAAAAACTAAACAATTAATTAGAAATAAATGATACCTTTCCGTGATCAATCACACTTATAGGGAAAGATAAGGATTTACGTATGTCGAGGCATGCATTTCCATCATCTACGGTAAGCAAGCAACCTTCCTCCTCTAAACAACCAAGTGGCCTTCCCACAATATAAACTAAGTTAAACTCGAGAAGAATGCAGCTATATTCACTCACAGAGACAAGAAATATGGAAAACAAAATTACCTGCATATTAAGCGAGCTTCCCCTATTGAAGAAGAAAAAATATGTAAATATCAAACAAAAAGTGAAAACCAAACAAAAAATATAACTAGAAGACCTTGAATATTAAAACAAACACCAAATAGAAAATAGTTGCAAGTTTTTTTTTAAAAAAATAGTTGTACACGTACAAAGAGAAGATAAGGACATTACACAGAACAACTTGCATAATAGACCCAAAATAGATAATTATACATGGTACAAAAGAAAATCAGGTACAGAACATGCATAGAAGAGATCACATATATATTGTGAAATGAATGACTTACCACCGACATCCCCTTGGAATCCTTCAAGCAAGATGTATTCTAATGTTGCATAGAGGACGTTTTTGTGGCACCCAGGTGAGCCTTTAAGGAATTTAATTTTCTCACCAGATTTCCAAGACCTACCATTCCTTCTTATGGTACGATGCACTCTCACAACTAGATACAAAGGAAAACAAAAGAAGTAATCAAAAACTACTAAATAGAGAAACTAAATTAAAGAAAATCCAAATGATTTGTAGTATGCTTGACACCAGCTATACTAAGTGGAATAATATTACAGAATATATCAGGCCTGCAATGTCATACAGACTAAATTGGTAGTCAAACTACAACCTGTGTGGCTGAAATGGGTGTAATAAAGGAAGTAGAGAAATAAATCTAAGTAAACATATGAAAAACAGTTTCAGATGACTACATGCCTTTTGTAGCACAAAAATAGAACATTCAGATCATAAACAAAAATATTTTATGCAAGCATTGTCCATAATTGTTTACCATCAGCAGAAATACAAAGCCCCTTTTTGTTCCTAGGATTCAGAACAACAACAGGTTCATCTTCACCACAGCCAATTTCCTCGTCATATTTTTCATGCATCTGAAAGATCCAATCTTGATACTCCTTTTCCAAATGAGATGGAGTCAACAATTTTCCACCTTTACGAATTTCAACATCAACATCTACATATATCACACAACATGAAGAGCAATATGAAAACTAATAAAAGGGGCAGAATACTTCATTAAATATTTTTTGTAAATAGTCAAAGCTGAGCTACCTGATTCTTTCCCTGAAAGCTTGTTGCCAAAATTCTTCAATGAGATAGTAAAAGGATCATGATGAGCCAAATCAGTCTGCAAAATTGGTAAAATGGAAAATGATAAAAAAAAAATTCACAAATTCGCCATTCAACCTCATTGACAGCTCCTAATGGATCCAACATCCTTTATACAATCAACATAAAAGGTTCTTTCTTACTTGAAAAAGGTAGTGTCCACCAAGTTTATTAAATTGGTAAATAGATAGGACTTACTTAAAGCAAGAAAGGGAAATAAAGGTAGAATAGGTGGCTCTTTGGTAGACCACTCTTCTACCGGAGCATTTCATTTCCTTTGCTTGTTTGTATTTCCCGATTTGGGCACTTATCCCTATTTTAAATAGAAGATGAATGCCTACCATTTATTTTAAAAAAGAAAAAAGAAGCCGAAACGGAAATAAAGAGAACGGATAGGACACAAAAAATGTCGTCCTCCCAAATCCCTCACTCATACGGTTAACCATACTCAACAAGAAAATGTTCACCCTAGGAGTAGATTTCCGTTTTGCCTTTGGTGGCAGCACCAATCCTTAAGGAAAGAGACCACATAATTCCAATTATTTTCCATGTAGTGTTCCTTTCCTCTCAAGATCTTCTCATTTCTTGTTAACTACATGGCTCAACACACAGCCCATCCCATCATATATATAAACTTCTTATTCTTACTTCTATTTCTTTTTAAAAAACTCAAACAAAATTTACTTATATATATATGAGAAAATGGTAGGCATCCTACCCCAATTTTATTAAGAATGAAGTGAATGCCCAAATACATAAAGTAGAAGCCAAAAAAACCAAAATCACTCCGAAACTGCCTCACTGATGTGGGACACAGTAAAAGAGGTATCTACCACTTCCCTTCAACAGACACATTACTCATCAATCACAATACAACCCCAGAAAAAGTCATAGAAAATGTCCCTGCCCAGTAAAACCCCCAGTCTTTAATGAAATGAATAGCTGACTCCCATATATTTTCCATACATGACATCACCCAACAAAAAATCTTCAGTTTAATTGCACCAAATCAAAATTTTAAGTCCTCAGGGAAACTTGTCCTTGAATTATTTTCAAAAAATTTACTTCCTCTAGAAAGAAATAAAAAAATCAATGCTTTTCACTTGAATTCATCTGGCAATAGCATTTCTCACTTTGTAAGTAGATCATACTTACCATAGACATCTCAAAAAGTTCATCTTTCCAAGAAATTAAATGACAATAGTTTTTGAACTGTATTCAAACTCAAAGAGCATAATATCATGGAAGGAAATTTTTTTTTGAAAAACCTCCTATCATTGGTGAGAATTTTAGGTCAGTCAATGTTGCTAGGTAACTCAAGATTTAAGTTAAGTCGAGTCGATCTTTCACCAATATCACGCGACGGATATGTCTATTTATACAAGACAGGAATTTCTTGAAAGAAAAAAAATGCTTCAAGACTTGAAATGGATCAGACGACCTGGTAGTACTCAATATTACAATTTCAATGGTGAATCATTACTCAATGGAAAATGAAACACCCATGTAAGTTGATGTGTCATAATAATATTCTTATATCTTTAAGTGCAGAACAGCAATCAGAAATAAGGTGGGTACTTCATATCATTTATTTGGCATTTTAAGTCCATATAAAATTATTGAACAGATTTTAAATTTTAGAAAGCCACATATATCCAGCAATGAGTGAAAAATAGCCACTGCCTGATAGCAATGAGCTATCATTTATTTGGCACCTATTTTTCTTATATCTGGAAATGATACAACAGCTTCAAAAGACAAAAGATGATCAACAAATTAAAGAAACAAACAGTGTCTATTTACTTAAGGTGATGTCATCAATGGCTCATTAACATAACTCATAACGAGAGAAGGACAAGGACAAAAGCGTGTGTGTGTGTTTGTGTGTAACTTCTTCACCAGACGAGCTTACATAAATATAAAAATATTATAATATGTTCAGAAAAATAATTCAGACAAAAAGGGGACAATATGAGGCAGCTTTTTGCCTCATGGCTAAAAAGTGTCTCTTTTGAGTCTGTGCAAGGAATTTTTCAAGCTCTAAATAAAACAGTCGATAAGAGAAAGAAAGGCATTTCGTTCGGATGATCCCACACGCAGTGTTGTAGACTTATAGTCTTTGACTGAGAAGAATGAAAAGATCCCATGGCAAAGAATGTAATATAGAAATACTTGGGAAGTATTTTTGGGCTTCATAAAGGCATGCAAGAGAGTGGAGAAAAATTTTAAGAAATTCATATCGGAAAATGCATGTTCTTAAGACTGTGTAACATGGGCATGGAAGTCTCAGGTGATCTTGTTGAAGAGTACAATTGGTGTTCGAGGGAGATACTTCGTCTCTATGTTTCCTTTGTCGTTCTCAAATAGTAATAAAATTTGGTGGACATCCCACCCTTTCTTAAGAAAAATTATTTGACAAATGATTTAAAGGAATATTTTGAATGGTCATCGAGAAGTGATAATGCTATCAGGTGAGGTGGTGGGGTTTAAGTTACAGAAAATGTGCCGGCTGTTCTGCTGTCTCTATGGATACCCACTGAAAACAGATGATAGACCGTACGAGTCAAAAGTTTTGATCAAGCATACGGATTTACGACAAATTTATTAAATACTATTTTACCAAGTCATAAAGCAAAACGAACAAAAGTGAACATAACAAAAATAAATAAATAAATGGTTTAGAAAAAAGAAAAGAAAAAATAGATATGACATTGCTGTACAGTAGATTGCCTTATGGTGGATCATGTCACATTATGACCACACTGACAGGTGGCAAGGGATCAAATTTAACTCACACTGATAAGACAGTGGTTGTACCATTGTCGCAAGGTTACCCCAAAATTTCAGATAAAAAGGCCATCACCCAGAGCAGTCCCGCATATAACAGGGTGCTGAGAGAGGAGAAACTCAAACCTAGGACACTTTATCTAATTAGCCCGAGCACATTACCATTATCCCAAGCAATGGCAGCTTACCATCAAAATCTCAGATTAGGATCACAAAATAAATGGCATGCTTAACACTTTACTTCCAGAAGAGAAACAAATGGCCACAGAAGAAAAAGGAGCAGAACAGAAGGCATCTATGAAAGGATATGACTAAACGACCGGCAACAGGAACATAAATGTAAAGCATACCTTAGAAGGTGTAGGGGAAAAACCAGCATCAGTGTCTGTGATACAATTAAAATCAACAATTTGTATTAGGAATAATTCGAAGCAATAAATGTTAGTGAAAGAGAGTAGGACAGTGATGAATCATTTCAATTATTCACTCAGATTTAGAGTTTACCAACAAGGCATTTAACTCTCAAGCTGCATCGCATTAATACTTGACCTCTGTCTCCTTTCCTCTGTCTCAATTCCATAAAAGGAAGTCTTCTCTGAAATAAAAGAAACCAGAAAATTACCTACCACCCAAAGTTGAAAAATAATGCACTATATAACTAGTAGGCATTCTAGTGAAGGAACCTACTTCCGGTACAAATTATGATTCTTGTTACAACATAGTAAAATGCCAGAACCTTTAGTGAAGGAACCAACAATGGAAAGGCAACAACAGATTGAAAATCTTATAAGCAATGTAAAGTTCTCCATGTACTTTCAACAAGAATATAATCACATACATGTACAACAGAACCTTTAATGCAACTCACCCATCGAGCATCTGGGAGTAGACGACCTAATCTACGAATGGATACACGAGAAAAATTTTCATAATTTTCTGCAATATCGCAACTCTTATCCTTTAGCTCTTCCAAAATCTTATCAATACTTTCTTTTCCCTACAAAACCCAAGATTTAATACAGTTTAAATAACACCCACAAAAAAAAAAAAAAAAAAAAAAAAACCTACCCTAACAATAGGCAAATATATACACTTCAATCGAGCATTAGCTTCACGTAGTCTTGCACCTTAAAAACAAAGATACAGATAAGTGGACAAAGTTAACAAGAAATACTGGCTGTGCATTTTTTTTATCATGACATATATTCAAGCTTGATATGATATAAAAGAAAAGAAAAACAATTATACCAGAACTTTCAGAAGTAGACATAAAAAAGCGAAGTTGTAACACAAACTCGGGACCATTGCATGAATGCAGGTTGGTTTTTGCAACTTCCCCTCCCTCAATCTCAGCTAAATTAACGCCATTGACCTGTGGACAGTTGTTGTGCATTCCAAACTGTGAAACTGAGTGTTATCAAAGCAAAGAGGTGATAAAATGTGAATATAAAAAAAGTTCAAAAGAGAAACAAGCTGACATGTCGCGTGAAAAAAATCCAAAGGATGAGATGATTCAATTGAGTACAATATATATCTCAATAACTTATTCCAGATAAATTCGAGAATGGAGATAAGAAAAACTGCTATATATTATCTCTCATATGAGCCAAAAAACTGCTACACATTATTCGGAGACTGCCACCTCTCCTATGAACCATCTTTGCAATTTCAGATGGCGAATATTTATAAATATATAATTTAACATTTTTCATACTTGCAAAGAAATGAAACAGAGAAGAAAGAAAGAGAATATATTAGAGCAGAAGAGAGAAAAGAGGGAAGAAGAGAGATATGAAAATCAATAATTCTTTTAATTTTCCATGAATCATATCCATACATTAGACTTAAATAATAAGGACAACAAAATCCTTACTCAAATACAGAAATCTAATGGACCCAAGAACTAAAGAAATTCCTAATGACACATAGCAGTGGATTCAACAGCTGTGACTACGCTTTGTAGGTGTAGAACCTACAATGTTCCTGATCATGCTTCACGTCTGTCATCATTCTCCCCTGGTAGCAAAAAACTTGTCGCTGGGAACATATTGACTCAGCAGGCATTGCACTGATGACAAATCTTGATATGAGGATCTCGATGGGAGTGGGATCACATTTTAACAGGAGCAAAATAGGTGTGGCATTAATTTTCATTGATCTCGATGGGAGTGGGATATCATCATAACAGATACAGCAATAGTTGTGGCAGTGATGATGTTAATACATCTTGATAGCGGTAATGACAGATCCTGATGGGCACGATGGAGGTGACATCAATTTTTGATGGTGCCACAACAGTGATGGCAGATTTCACCAAGAGTAGGAATACATATTGATGGATCTGTTAAATTTGAAAGGGATGAAAAGAGAAGAAATAGATAGGAAGAAGAATATAAGAGGAAGAAGATGAATAAAGGTGAAAAAGATGAGATAAAAATATAAAAGAAGATCAGTATTCTGTCTCTGATACCAAACTGATGTAAAATAAAGGTTAGGAATGAAAAGAGAAAAAAAAATCAACAGGAAGAACAGGAGATTTGGTGCTAATACCAAATTGATGCATGACAGTGAAGAGAAACATATTAAGGAAGCAGAGAGAGAAGAAAAAGGAGAGAAGAGAAAAGAAGAGAGAGGATTGATATTTCTTTTAATTCTCCATTAAAAACTAAACTCTGGCACAGTCATACATCAGACTTAAATAGTGACCTAGGCCGTACACGAGGATCCGAAGCAAAAAGGAAAAAACTTTTAAGGAAGAGCGGAATGCCAAAATGAGGATTTCTCTACTTCAATAAAAACCAAAAGTTACAAATTCGGATGGCTAGAAGCTTCATCAATCAACCAAATATGATAAATGACAAGTTAATTAAGAAATCCTAAGCTGATGGGATGCTTTTATAGTATTCAAAATTGGTTCCACCGCCACTGAGAAGCATTCCCCTCGTTTCTTGGGTTAGTTCAACTGCCATAGAGATCCGTACTTAATAGCCGAGAGCTAGAAATTCCAATTCATTGAGGTCGATGGCTTGTCCCTTTCATCCACCTACCATAACTATCAGGTCAGCTTGAGATTCAATTGAGTTTTGGGTCCGTTGGGGACGACTACATTCATTTCTTAATCTAGTCTAATATTTGAACTTGAGTAACCGTGCCAAGATTCGATTCTTTTAATATCTGATATCGGTAGTCTTCAATAGCCTTCTCTTTGGCCGACCGTTCACTATGATTAACTGTCCACTACAGGCCCAGCTTGAGTAGATCAAGTCATGACTCATGACACAATCTACATCGAATGGTAAACTCCAAAAAAAAATATATATATGATAAAATCTATAGCCAAATATAGAATCTCTATGGACCTCCTAAGAGACTAAATAAAACACTAATAATACCCAACCCTCATTCCGATGGCTGCGATTGTACCTCACACATATAAGGTTCATGATGATCCAGAACATGCATCTCATTCATCATAAATTGTTATTTCAATAAAGGAATGGAAAAAAAGTAAATATTACATTTCTGATAAGCAGTACATTTAAACAAGCTTATGTTTGGATTGATGCCACAAGCATTTAAGCCTCCAAGCTTTACTTCCATATTTCTATTTTGCTTTTAGACTTCCTAAATTCCAATCAATAGCATATGAAAATAAGAACAAGGAGCACGAACGCAGCTGCATCGATCCATAATAACAACGGAGTTATTCAGGAAAATGTGTTTTATTCTATAAGTGAAATGTGAGAACTAACAAAAGAGCATGCACTGATGAAGAAGGTACATCATACAAAAGTTAGTCAAAGTATTGTTCTTTAATGAATCATAAAAAAAATTTAAAACAAGTTATGCAATGAATACATATTCTCTTTACTAGGAGAAAATTATGCTCTTTTACTTAACAAAAAAATAAATGCAAGATTACTTCATATGTTTCAAATACATACAAGCAAAATGCATAAAAAAAGGCTTCATCCAGAGATTACCCCTCATGAATCTCATAATGATCAGAGATCTCCAGTGATTTAAAAAACACTAAGCATTATTTATTCATGAACATCTAAAATCAGGAGAAAAGTGTCCTTTAATGAATCATAATAAATTTTTTTAAAAAAAGTTATGCAATGAATATGTATTCTCCGTACTAGGAGAAAATTATACGCTTGTACTTACCAAAAAAGAAAATGCAAGATTAATTTATATGTTTCAAATACATACAAGGAAATGCATAAAAAAGGCTTCATTCAGAGATTATTCCTCATAATGATCAGAGCTCTCCAGTGATTTAAAAAACATGATGCATTATTTATTCATGAACATCTAAAATACAAACAGAGATTATTATAATTAACATGTCAAACCCAGTCTGGGGGTGACTTATTTTCTCACAAACCTACAAACATTAAATTCAGCTAAAATAAAACAAACAAAAGAATATGAGTGGGTGGAGAGCAACAAACCAGAAACTCTACGGGAGTATTGGTCTTCAATGTGGTTCGCATTTCATCACACTGCACCAAGACAACAGAAATTATGATGGAATTGCATTAATAATGTTTTCTGAAATTGCTCATTTCAGAAAAAAGATTAATCAATGTGCCCCCGCTAATGTAACACAAGACCTAATAAAACACTTATTCTATTCTACATAGGAGCTATAGATCATCAATGTAATTTAAATTAAGTGTGGTCTGTTTCTGATATTATAGGACAGGTCTCTCTCCAACAAAACACCAGGCCAGCACACACGCGCACACATACAACAAACATATATTTACATGTAGACAAAAAACTCGGAAAACAAATTCAATGAACAATCCACGTGTCAAGGGTAAATTCAGTAAGCTCCAACCATGAGAATGCTTCAATTTCAAAATGTATGGAGTCCATGATTCAGATCCACAGATTATTGACCAAGAAAGAAATCAGATAACAGGTTACATAACTTAAACCAACATAACCTTGAGTACATGAAGAAGGAATGAGAAACAAAATCAATGTGTAACATCTTACATAACTATACAATGAAAATAACAAAACTCAATAGAGAATAGGTTGAACATGTTAAAATATAATAAACCTGAATATATGGGAAATATATATCCTTCAACCTGCACTGGAGTTGAAATGTATTCGATACCTTTAGCTTAGGCTCCTGAATTTCAACCTACCAAACCAAGGATTGATTAGAAACTTAAATGTAATCTAGCATGATATTGAACATACCATTGTAGAAAAAGAAAAACTTTAATTTCCCTCAAGAGAGAATGACAATGATGGTATTCAATGTACAATAGTTTCAATGTGAAACAGTCTTCATTCAATCATAAGGCAACTCACAAGTCACAATGGTAGTAATGATTAATGGCTACTACAGTAAGTTTTAAATATCGATTGATATATCGATATAATGATCATATCAATATTTTCATGTGAGAAATTCAAGTTCTTGGCAATATAACACAGGAAATTCAATTTTTTTCGTGATATATCATGATAAATAAATAAATAACTAGCCGGCAGCTAATGTGCCCTTGGGACCCAAGGGCTTGCTTGATAGCCCAAATACTACCCAATGATATTTTTAAATTTGGTCCCTAACTTCCCTAAGCCTAAAAATAACCCCACAGCCTAATTTCCACCATAACAACACAAACACTCATCTTCATTAACAAATATGTATAAATTTGCATCATTTTCCCTTTTTATATTGTTCTCTTATTTTCTCTGAATTTTTCCCCATTTTTTAACAAAAATAAATAAAATTTGATATATCAATCAATATATCAATTTGGGGTCTTTAGATGTATTGATTTTTTTGATATTTAAAACTTTGTTGTAGTACTGAATACAGAACTAGAATCTCATGTATCTCATTGCATGTAACCACAACATCTATGTGCCTATTGTACCGGATGTTACAACTAGAAGGTATCTGTGTGAATAATCTAAACCCAAACACAAGCAAGGGGTGAAGAACATCATAAAGAAAAGAAAAACAAACGGAAGGCTCCCCTCAGACACTGCACAATAACACATTTTATCATGGATAAGTACAATCCTCATTGATGGTTTTGCACATATTACTTTTAACACAAAAAAAATTGCCTTATTTCTAAAGTTTTGCGTTATTTCTAAAGTAACGGAGACAAAAAATTAGCCAATGCTAGCTTCCCCTAAATCACCTCTGTAAAGCTACCATGTGGTGCTTCTTTGATTTCCTTCTCTCGAGGATCCCTAATTCCACCATCCGTCTAGAGTCAAGGAATATAGAACGTTGTCAGAAAATAATGTGCAGACTCACAATAAATAGAACACCATACATCATAAAAGTTATAGACAGAATAGATAGGGAGCATAAAGCTCTCTCCTGTATAATAAGTAGCAAAATTCAATTACCCTCCATGAATCAGATTTCTCCAGCAAATGCTCTCTTGCAAGATGTAGAATAAACACTTTTTGAGATTCTCTTGTCTTAGAAGAAACCATGGCATACCTGTGAATGTTATTAGTTTTAAATTGAATCATAACATTAATACTTTATATTTTCAATGTCATTAGACAAATATTACCTTCCCAAATGCATTGAAGCAATCGACCCTCCATAACCAAACATACCAAAAAAGGGCTGCAAGGTTGCCAATATACGAATCAGTCTCGTCGCATGAAACCCCAAAGTATAGAAATGAAACATAAAATTTACAAAGTACGACATAATTTAGCAGCATCATACACAAATAAGGAAAACCTTCAAGAGACAGTTTGCTTCTGAACAAGGCTGTCAAAGTGAAAAATCAACTCAAAGTGCATAAAAACCCTTACTTGACCACTGGTCTTAGTGGGAGATGAACAAGAAAAAAAACCAATAAATAGCAAATTATTTAAGAATTTTTTTACATTACAAACATTTTGTGCAACATTAAACAGTTAAAAACCATTGGGGAAAAAGTCATGAAAGGGAGGACAAAGATGCAGGCATGTGGATCCATGAGAATTGGGAGTTATGGGACCAACGAGAATAAACACAGGAAAAAAGAAACCATTCATGTGTGAATCACGTAAACCACCGATCAATTATCATCAAAAAGAAAAAGACAAAGAAAAGCTGTAAAATGAAGAAAAAGACTAGCACACATGATCTGGTTGACTGTTTTCCTCCTCTTTTTCTTTTTCATAAATACCAGAAGACATGACAGACTTTCTTCTTAGCCTTCACTTATGTTCGATGGTGATATGCTGTGAATTCCTCCTAACCCTCCAAACAGAGCATACATGTCAAAGGAGTAACAAAGCAACCAAAAACACAATTCATTTCATATAAAAAAAACAATGGCTTCTTTCATGAGAAAGAAAAAAGAAAATGTACATTTATGCTTAAGCAGATGCTTAAAACACAAGTGCCTATTCTATGTCAGATGGCTTATGTGAATTTTTTGAAGCAACGGTACACAAACTTTTGAGCACTTGAAGACTGTTTTCTAAGTGCCTGGGCATCCACCTTAAATTGCATTGGCAGCATTTCTGCTAATACTAGTTTTCACGCGCACATTGGAGAAATTGCACATACATAGTAGACTAAAAAGAGGGTTCCTCAAAGATTAAGCAATACAGAGTGTTGCCCCGAAAATTCATGTTCATATCAGTCGAATAGAAAGAGAGAACCGTTCTCAAATGTGGATTATGAAAATGATGACATGTTCAAGGAGCCAGCGTCTAACATGTTATCGTCTATTCAAAAGGATTCAATCAAGCAGCTATAATATATCCCACCTACAATCTATCAGTCCTTAATTTCAGATCTAAACATTTCAGTAGATATCAGATCAAATCACTTTCATGACATCAGTATAAAACCAGAGCTTTCAGCAAATTGTCAATGATTGCTTTCTAGCATGAACAATATCATTCACGTCAAAATGATAATTCCATGTCGTAATCCATTTGCAGAGTTACAATTCTGACAATACAAAGGAAAAAGCAGCAGTTTGTTATTTCTTTTTTGTGATAGAAACTACAGTAATTTGTCAACATCCAAAAATTCAAAAAATAGCAAAAAATTATATTATGCCGTTATGTTTTTAGCCTTGTACAATTGTAAAGTATGAACATCATTGATATCCATGGAAGTCAAGCTTCCAAAACTTTTAATTAAGAGCTAACCAACTGTGCGTCATGTATAAACAACCAGCACATGTTAAGAGCAAAATCAATTCCCCAAAATCTTTACAGAAATTAAAACAAAAATGATGATTCCCATCATTACTACTGAACATCAAGATAATTACTCAAAAGATCATAATGTGTCCTTTCCAATCTTAAAAAGAGATCTTTCTGAATATATTTACCTTCAAATATGGAGGTTTTCCACCTATGGCTGATCCTTTGGAAGACCTGTTGTTTGATGAACCCATTTTTCCCCTATAAAAGACAAATTCAAAATCATTAGAAAGATGCATCTAAAACAATACCAAATAAAAGTTATATCACTAGATGCACAATACAAATATGAAAAAAGGACCCCCTCCCCAATATGGAATTGGAGTCACATTCAACAACATGCATTTATGTTCAAAACCACGTAGGTGTCTCTGTCTTCTTACATCAAATTGGTAAGCTTTAAAATAGTCAAATCTTCCAACACTTCATGTTTGTGTTATACTTGCATTGTGTGAAAGAATCATGTCAACATCATGTCAGATTGCCATACTTGTTTTAATAAAAGGTGGGAGCTCAACTTCCTCTGGTTTATTAGAACCAGTGGTTTCCTCCAGCAGCAGAGGAACAATAAGCCCTACTCCCTTGTCTCAAAAAATAAGCCCTTACTCCCACAGGAAGAATGGCAGAAAGGGGATTATAAATCTGTTGAACATTATCTTTAATTATCAACAAATATAATGATAGAAAAATGCGCTAAATTCTTCTTTACTAAATATCAACATGTGATCTTAGATGTACCTGAAATTTTTACATAAGCAACAATACACACAGCAAGACCATTGAGTAGCGGTCATTACCATGGTTTGAAATGTGCTTCTAAACCTGCATTTGCAAGGGTGAAAAAACTCAAGGGCTTATACCTCAGCTGTTTGAGCATCAGGTTAATGAGTCAAGGGGGAGGATACTGGAGGAAAAAAGGGGACATAAGCATTAAGGAAAGTGTCTCAAGTGTTGATTCAAGCCAGTTGCTGAGTCATCAGGTTGACAAGGAAGGCAATGGACCTATTTGGAGAATCGTTGGGAAAGCAATTTTAATTTATCAAGGTCTAGGCCATGTTATGTGCCAGAGCAACATGGGTAGGTTTGGTATATGGCAAACTGATCATTAGAGAGTTAAGAGTAGCAATTGAATGAATCTTGATGGTTTGGCTGCAGATTTTTCATCTAGTAGACTCTGTTTTGGGAGTTGTATTTGTTTTTTCGCTTCTCTTGTTCGTGCCACGGAATTGTACTACATTTGATTTGATCAATGATACTTGGTTGTAGGGTTCCTTCCGTAAAAAAAAATGGAGATTCCTCTTCTCTTATGTACGAGGGGGAATATTTTCATCGCATCGGTGATATATTGCCCTATCCTTTCTAAAAGAAACCATGCGGGAACTAAACTCCAATGCAAAGCAGATAGATCATATCTTCTCCCTTAATATTCTTATTTGAAATCATAAACCATGCAAACATATGGATGTTCAATAAAGGAAAGAATGCAAACTATGCCATGATTGGGGCAAAAACAGCATGAAGAGCATATAATAAATACAAAAAATAGACACAGAATCACAAAAAAAATCTTTCAATTTTAGAATGTTATTATTGCCTTGAAAAGTAAGTCTCCAAGAAATAACTCAGAGTTTGTTATTTATTTAAGAAATTCAACAAAACCGAAATCAACAGTAAAAATTATATAATTCATGCACACTCAAATTAGAGCAATACATACCATTTAATAATGCAATTTTCATCATTTCCATCCATTCCTGGGCCTGTGTCAAAAATTAAAAGTTTATGCTCATCAATGGACACACTGCATAAAAGTTAAAAAACTGTTATCAGTTGACAGTTTAGAAATTTTAATCAACCATTAATGAAACACAAGAAAATGAACCTAAAATATGTGGCAAAACATTTTATTAACAACGAATATTAATGCTAGGCAAACCTATAAAGGCATGCAAGGAAATCCAACATTTTTTTTCTTAACGTTGGAAAAACACTGGATGGATAGAATTACTCACAAACCCCGTGCATCGGGTAAGCCTAGGAGGATTGAACTACTGACCTATGGGTAGCAAACCCATGGCTCTAGGCCAATGTTCGAACCCCCCATGTGGTTTCATATAAAGGCACGCATGCATTCAAGCATAATGATGCTTGAGGATATGTTTCTTCATCATGTTCAACTTAAAAACGCAACGCTGCCACCTTGGCTACTGACAGTTAATACTTCACATTACTTTCAAACCTTCAACAATCAATATAGATAGACTCCATTGTCATTTGAACATGTCACACATAGAGTAAACGCAAACTGAATATGTTAGTGTTACTAGTGACTAGTGAGTACTCTTTTCATGCAGTGCAATCAATAAGTACCCTCCAAAACTCTGAACTGAAATAAAATCTAAAGCATTGTTTCCACATAAACCACCTTACGAGCTCACTTTAATAAAAAATCCAATGTGAAAATGTTTAATAATGTACGCATAAAAGTTTGGCTGCAGGAAATAGTAGGGTATAATTCTATATTCATTGGATGGATAATGGCATCATTCTTGTTGCAGAGAAACGTACCATTTTGCAACTAGTAGAGAAATTTTTTTTAATACAAGCAACCTATTTTAATCTTCAATTCATTTCAAACAAATCATTCATTTGCATTATAGAGAAGCACCAAGTCTAAGATGATAATCGCAATTCGTCAACGTGTGCATAAACAAATAGATGAACTATGGGAAAGTAGGGTGGCTCCAACAAATGAATAATTGAAGAAATTTTTGGTAGAATATGCTCCCATAATTTTTAAGTATACTTATATATGTGCTTAGGCAAAGCTTAAAGCATCGGTAATTATATCAGATTCGGATCCGTCTATTGGCTATAAAGTGCTTCATATTTATTCAACATTTTTTGTTAGCTTGGTTTGCTACTACAAGAAGGAAAAAAGATAAGGGTGTTGGCACAGGGAATAAAAATAGATATGTCAATGTACATTTTTTTTTATGTGCATGACAGTGCTAATGTATTTACATTACCCTTTTAATAAAAAGGTGGAAGCTTGACAATGCAATTTTATTAACAGAGGTATACTCCAAAGAAACAGGAGGAGGCATAAACGCCTTACCTCCAAAGAAAAGAGATTTAACCATTCCCGGATGAAAAAAAATCACACAGAAGGAAATACTACAGCAGGAAAAAACTAATGTCGTATGGTCTCCAATATGTGTTTACAATATATAGTCATCCGGTGTACATCATTCAACCTCTATAGGCTCCAATTACATGATTCTATCACCTTTCCCACTGGAATAGACCGATATCAAGTGTCTAGAAATTTTGAACTGACTAGAATAAGCCAAAAAATTTCCAGCTCAATACTTTCATCAAGGGTAGCTCCATGGTATTTCTCTGACCTCATGCATAGGACAAAGAGAACAATAACAGACATACATCCTCCCACACAAATCTCGAGATTTGCATGTACTCACATAATATATTTTAACTTCTCCCTTTTGCCAGCAGTGCTCATGATTGTGAATATACCATACAGTATACCTAAATCATGAGTGTTGCTCCTCAAGACGTTATCCCTCATTTTTCTGGAATAGAAATATTTTTTCTTCAAATTTTCTGATTTTTCTTGAATTTTCAAAAATATGGTACTGATAAAATTCATTCCATCGCACAAACCGCATAGACATTATGCAAACATTGTATGCATTAACTGTATATGCCATTGCACTTACTTTGATATATACTAGTACTCGACTTCTTTGAATTGGCAGCCACTTTCAATTGATTCTTCCAAATTCAGTATATTATATGTAACTTTCTGCATATGTAGTCATTCAAAAAAAAATCTGCATATGTATCTGTCTGTTCATGCAAGGGCATTGCATGGATAATTGCGAACCTAGGAAGGAAATGATTAGAATGATAAAAGGATGGTTTGCTTGACTGTTAAGTGTAGCTTTATTGGGAAATGGGCAGACATTAGCATTGTTTGTTGGCAACTAAATAATAGTCCTTCTCACCTGATCAATCTCCTCTCACTTGGACCATTAGACCACACTGCTTGCAGTGAATTATCCTATCAGATGACACCATAAACAAGTAAACAAAAAACAAGCAATTAAATAAAAATAACAAACTAGAAGGACATATGCATTCAGTACAATTAAATCAGCAAGAGCAGACTCAAATGTGTACTCCGCTGGCAATTCTGCTAGAAGATCTGTATCCGGTGTCAAATCCCACATATTCTGTAATGAAAAACAGCAACAATTATGAGCCTGGATATCTGGAAAAAATGTATGAAGCCAATACATCCTAGAGGATATTTGAATGTTTTTGCCCGGGGCCCTAGGAAACTGCTCAAGCCAAATCAATTAAAAATTAAAAACATGAATTCCCAAACAGAAAACCACCTGAAATTTTTCAATGGTTTTTTCTCCACCATCCTGCAGGGGAAGAGTGAGAAAGTAAAAATTCACAGCATTTGAATGACACAAATCCTGTATAAAAACAAAAGAATTGGAAAGAAGAATTACATATAGCCTTAGCCGGTTAAGCTTGTCTTCCCTAAGACAATTGAATTTAATTGTCTTCCTGAACTTGCTGTTATTCAACAAATCTTCAAAAAATATGTCATTGTCCCACATGATCTTCCTCCTTTTCCCATTTCCAATTCGCTCACTCTTATAAGCCTCTTTCTTCACTGCACACGCAAACTCACCAAGAGACATTTCCTGCCCTGGATTGTGAAGAGCCAGGTGTGTGCTTGTCCCATCAGGTAACAGAATCTGAAACTTGTAGACTTTCTCCTCATCTTCATCGCTGTCCACGCTTATGAACCGTCTTTTATGAGATTTTCTGCATTCCATCTCCCACAAAACAGTATCCAAATATTTGCGAGGCTAACACCAAAGCTGAAAAATACACTACAGAAGAATCTCTAAAAGATTAACGAGACGAGTTGAATACTTGAATACTAAACTCAAAGATGCTATACTCTCTGCAATAAAACAATAAGCAAGCAAAAAATAATTACTTCACCTGAAAAAAAAAAAAAATTGGACAAGCATATAAGAATTGGACCATGTGACTCCACTACTGTATATAAACTATAAAAAAAAAAGTAAAACAGATAAAGAAACACCAAAAATGTGATAACATGAGCATTCATAGAACACAATATAAAAGAAAAGCAAAGATAACATGAACTGCATTGGCGGATACAAAGCAAAAAGCTTAGAAAAGATGCCATATATGCTGAAACTTGATCCCAAAACAACTATAACATGGTACAGACAGTAAACATAAAATCCCATGAAATCTTGGCCAAAATATAAAATGAAAAACTACTCCCCAGTAAATCGTAGTTTCTTTCCAGATAAAGAGGTCTCTCTCTCTCAAAGAATAACACAAGGGGTAAGAAAACCACACTCCTACCTGAGATTGTTAATATACTAAATTATCCCATATAAAACAGTAAGCAAGCACAAAATGATTATTTCTCTTGAAGAAAAAAACGAAAAATAAATTCAAAAGCGTATAAAAGTTGGACACTGTGAAATACAGCAATACCAAAAAATACTGCAATGAAAAAAAAATACTGAAACAGATACATAAAACAGAGAAAATAAGCACAAAGAAATTACTTCAACTGAAAAATAAATTGGAGAAAAATTACAAAAAAGAGTATGAAAGTTTGAACCATACACACTGTTACTGCATAGAAGACCGGAAAAAAAAACAGATTAAAAACACCAGATACATTATGAATACATAGCACTGAAATTTTAAAAAATGCCTATATGACTAATTTTGTGTGGGAAAAAAAAGCATCAATAAAAAAATGCTTTAGAGAATACAAACATGAAAAAAAAAATTAATATATACAGCTAACTATACAAAAAAAAAACCTTTAAAAAAACCAAAACACAGTACAGAATAATATACTCTGTACTCAAAATAATAAATAAACTAAACTTTCGCAATATGGAATGACTACTTCACATGGAAAAAAACAAATACATACATATATAAAATCATATAACCTATCGTTGCATAGAAACAAAGAAAAAACAGATAAATAAACACCAAACTACTCCATAAAAACATGATAAACACAGAGAAAAAAATTCAAACGCATATAAAAGTTGGACAATGTGAAACTCATATAGCACACATAAAACCAAAAATACAGCAGTACCAAAAAAATACTGCAAACAAAAAAAAATATTGAAACAGATACTTAAAACAGAGAAAATAAGCTCAAACCAATTACTTCAACTGAAAAAAAATTGAATAAAAATTACAAAAAACATATGAAAGTTCGAACTGTACAACATTATTATTGAATACAAGACTCAAAAAATAAGCAGATTAAAAACACCATATAACGCATTAACGCTACGAATACATTACACTGAAATTTAAAAAAAATGCCCATATGACTAATTTTGCATGAAAAATAAATAAAAGAACGCATCAATAAAAACTGCTTTATGTACATCAAAGTATCAAACTGTACAAAAATAAATAAATAAATAAAAATAAAAACAAAAACCAAAAACAAAACATGGTACGGTATATACTCCGTAGTCTACTCAATTAATGATTAAAAAAACACTAAACTTTCGAAATATTGGAACGACTACTTCACATGAAAAAACAAAATGCATACATAAATAAAACCATTAACGTATCATTGCATAGAAACCCGAAAAAACAGATATGTAAACACCAAACCACGCCCTCACAAACTGCATTGGACGATACAAACCCCCGAAACAAAACCGAGAAGCATACGCTGAAACCTCGCCCAAAAAAAATCTCCAAAAAAAACCGTAATCACGAAATACCATGAAACATCGTTTAAACAATACAGAAGATGAAAAGCTTCACCTCTTCAGTGCCTCTCTCTCTCTCTCTCTCTCTCTCTCTCTCTCTCTCGCAGTTGAGTCTCTTCTGATTTGGGAATCGAAAATGAGCAATTAATGGAAAGTAGAGACAACCAAAGTCGGCGAAAACGCTTTTTCGTGACCGTTTTCTTGGGACTAGGGCACCAGCTTAATATCAACCGCGAGTCATTTTTTTCTCTAAATCTACTTCGAGAGGTGGAGATATTGCCTTTGACATAGGGGCTGCGTGTAATTTTTACGTTTATCGTGTTCCGCGAGAGTGAGCATAAGATGCGTACGGAAAGATTTTGAAGAGCCGGGGCCTGACACCATACCGATTTGCATAGTTTATTTTATCTCAACCGTTCGATTGGGGTGTTTTATGTATGTATTGATCCTAACCGTTGGATTGAGGAATTAAGTTATTCTGGATAGATAATTAGATAATAAATCTACAAGAATAAGATATTTTATGTTTGGTTGTGTTTTTTATTTATTCTCATTGAGAAACGTAAGAATAAAAGTTGAGTTATTTGATTGATAAAGAATAGAATATAAATAAAATGTAAAATACAAGAATGAGACATTTGGATAAAATGGGAAGGGAGTTGGAGATATATTACATGTTTATTAAATTTATAAAATAGGTATTATAGTTTTTAATTTAAAATAAGCATTAAATGCATATAACCTCTAAAAGTTAGCATATATTCATGAAACCCTTTATTTCTACGAATATTCAGATAATTCTCTGAATGTTGATATGGTTAAACATTTAGTCCTCTTGATTAACTTTTCATATAAAAAAAACTGGATAAATGATGTTTTTCGAATTATATTATTTTAAAAATTCAGAGTTTATAAGTATTTAATGACCGCATATTACTAGTTTCATGTTTCTAAAAAAAAAATGTTTGTTTTAAATGTCATGTAATTTGGTTTTAAAAACATGACAACTCCACTGTTTTACTTCTTCTTCTTTTTTATGTTAACAAATTCAAGAGATTGGAGTGGAGAATAAGCTTATCCAGGATTTTTTATTGGAGATTTGAGTAGAAAGTTTATTCGGCTCTAAAATAAGTTCCTAGATAGTTATTTCAGACAATAAATAACAATTATATTTTCATCAATTTAAAGCCGAAGTGCCCGTACGGCCTATTTGGTTGCACACGATTTTAGCTTTTAGTTTTTTGAAAAGCTAAAAAGTTAAAATCGTGTAGCTAAATGGGTCCGTTTTTTACAAAATCGAAAGCTGGATTCCTTTTCATTTTTTCCTTGAAATATGTGTTTTAAAAAGCTAAAAAAACAACGTTTTTTTTTGTTGGAATCGATTTTTTGAATTGAAAAACAGTTTTCTCTGTCAAACATTAAACTTTTTTCAAATATTGATTCCTGGATTAAAAAAAAAACATCCTAGAAAAGTCAAGGTTTAAAATCATCTTAAAAAAATAGCTTTATTTCAAAATCTACTTTTTAATCTGTGTTTTCAAACGGACCCACGTAGCAAATTGTGATTTGTCAATGAAAGAGGAATATTTTTTATTCCATGTATTTTGTTTGAACATGGAGGAGAGATTTAATGACAAAGATAAGCATATATTTTTTATTCCATGTATTTTGTTTGAATATGGACCCACCGTTTGCCAACTAACATAAACAGAGAATAGGGGAGAATAACAGTAGAATAATTCTTATTCGCCGTTTGTTTGGAGCGATAAACCCTGATAGCTATGCATGGATAAACGAACATAAGGCCTGATAACAATTCCACTAAAAGATGAAAATAGCTTATCAGGACTTATCTATTCCGGAGAATAAAAATATAATTTACCATCATTACAAAAAAATTCTCTAACATCCTTTTACACAACCCAATCATTATCCACATTAAATCTGATCCGTCCATCTGTTGTACCCAATAAATAACAACAAATTGCAATTATTGATTGTTTCCATTTTCCATATTCAATCTCAACCACTAAAATTAAAAGTGAGATTTAATCTCCACCCCCCGTCCTCCTCATCCCCGCCTACTCCGTCATCGGGATCTCCGCCTTGATCAAACGCCGCTCGAGCTCCGGCCGCAGCTCGTTCTTGAAGAGGCTGAACACGATCATGGCCGTCGGATTGATCGTCGGGATGATCACGGGGGTTTGATCGGAAATCTCTTTTTCTCTTACAAGATCGACGTGGAGTGCAAGGGTGTTGTTGTTGCTCGGCGTGTGTTATAACCGGAGGCAAATCAGTCCTCGTCTCGCTCGAAGTCTTCAATCCCCTATCCGTCCTGTAAAACGCGTCAATCAATCCCCTCTTCAACTTCTCCACCTCGCTCGGCTCCACCTGAACCTCCTCCTCCACCGCCGTGGCGACCCCTCCCCAGTCTCCTGGCTCCCTTCCTCCTCCGGCTCGCCCCACTCGTCGTCTAAAGCCCACGCTTTGGGGACGATGGGGAACCTCGACGGCTTGTACTGGCCGAAGCCTGCGATCCGATGGTCCTGATTGGGTTTCCTGGATGGGGGTGAAAGGGAGTGGGTTAGGAAGGGTTTGGATTGGCGATGGAGGGGAGTTGGGGATGGGGTTTTGCAGGTGAATGGATTGAGAGGTGAAACGCCTGCCATTGTTTTCAAGGAAAATAAGGGTTTTGTTTTTCTGATCTTCTGATGAGTTTGTATGTGAGAGAGAGAGAGGACTCGAAACGGAGTGATTTGAGGGACGTTGGAGTGGGAGAGGTTTTTTATGGTCGAATTGGGAATTCAGTGTTTCAATGGTTTTCGAACACGTGGCATCATTTGGTTTGTTTGTGGTATGATTACCTCCGGTGTTAGTAACTTCTTTTCATTGACACTATGAAGGCTAGTGTAACAATGACAATGGGTTAAGTTGTTCTAATTATAGGGGATAAAAATCTATCAATTACTTGACATCTTTGGAGTCTGGTGGGGCAACCGAGTAAGGTACTCACAATGCTCGACGGTGGGAGGGGCCGGGTCATCGGAGATGTGGGGATCAAGGTCGAGAGCGACCCAAATGAAAAACAGAGGGCTTGGAGATAGAGAGTCGTAGTAGGTGATTTAGTGAGAGAGAGAGAGAGAGCTCCTGTCCTTTCCTATTTCATTTTTACGTGGGTCTGATTTGGGGGTGAGTTTTTTTATTATTGTATTTTCTTTTTTTATGTGGGTTGAAAAATATAAATTTAGGTGAGTAATGAATGTAAATTTAACGATTATTGACTAGGGCTATTTGATACTGTAAAAAGATGAAGATTGGTAATAAAATTTGTTAATTAATATCAGTCATTTTATTAGGCAAAAATAAAAACATTTAAATTTATTACTATTTATGACCAAGGGATTGAGTAAATTTAATTAATACATAACCCATAATTGGATTCATTACAAAGCAATTGGAATCAACACTAAGGGTGCGTTTGGTTGCGCGATTGCAAAATTGATTCTGCAGGAATCTGCGATTGCAAACCTGATTCTGCAGGAAGCTCACTTTCTCAGCTTTTTGAAATCGCAGCTTTTGGGCACTATTTGCCTGCAATCGCTGGATTTAAAACTGCGATTACAAAACTGTTTGGTTGCGCGATTGCAAACGCAGCTTCCTGTAATCGCAATCGCAGCGCAATCGCGCAACCAAACGCACCCTTAGCATATATAGAGTTAATTGTTCAACATATATAAAGGTCCACCATCATATATTACATAAGATGGACGGTCCATATTTAATTACATTCATCATGGATTGATTTACATTCATCAATTACACCAAACACGAAATTATATTATATGGGCAAAGTTGACATTTTAAAAATAATAACTCATTATCCATCTTTTATTAACCATTTATCCACAGTTTATTCTAGGTCAACCAAATATCAAAAATCTGAATTTTACGTTTTCCAATAAGAATAAATAAGAATAACATAAATTGCAACCAAACACGGATAGGCTTTTTCTGCCAAACATTGTTATCTATCCCCGTATAACTATCAGGGCTGAATAAGTCAATTCCAATTCCCAAAGGGGGGGGGGGGGGGAAGAGAGAGAGAGAGAGATTTAATGACAAAGATAAGCATATAATCAATTCTATTCTGTTTTTTGGGACACCATATTGTAAACCTTGCATATGTAACTTTTTTGTTTCAAGAAAGTGATTCCTGTGAACTCAGTAGGTACTTATGCTGCAACATTGGAATATATAAAAATGAAAGATGACACTCGTCATCCTAGTCATTTCTTCAGCTCTCCACAATATTAACACTGAAAATAAATTTATTTATTTTGTTGTTTTTATTGAAAAAAATACAATCATTTTTTATTGTTTGATTCACCGTAAATAAATTAAAAACAAGCCATGGAAAAAAGCTGAAAAGGATTTGTAGCTTTTTAATAATAATACTACATTATATATTTTTATAATAATCTATGTGGAGAGATACAACGAATTGATAATATGAATTGATTTTATGTTTTGTGATATAATGTTTCGTTACGTAAAATATTTTAAAAATAATAATAAGACAATATTTTATTCCGCCCCTTTGATTAATCAAAACTTATGCCTTCCAGACATAGCCATTTGATTTTATTACAAGAAAACAAACTTTCTATATATATAGTTATGACAAATTGATATCATGTTTTGTGATATGAGGTTTAGATAAAATATTTTTTAAAAATATTTTACAAAATATGTATAAAAAAATATTACAATCCACATTCCAATCATCTTGGAATTACCATCAACTCCTATGCCCTCCAGATATAGCCAGCTGATTTTATTCTCGAGAAAACAAACTTTTATACCGAGATAATCGACGAAATTGATATTATATTTAATTGATATTATATTTTGTGATATAACGTGTATTTTATTTTTTTTAAAGCACGGTAAGGCATTGTCATTCATATAAGAATCGAATTACCATGCATGATATAATGCGTATTAAGTAAAATATTTTTAAAAATTATCCAAAAATATATTTTAATCCACGTTATAGCCCTCTTTAGAATTCTTTACTGTCAAAATTTATGCTATTCAAGTCTAGCTATTTGGTTCTATTCTGACAAAGCAAACTTTTATCGGAGTACTGGGGAATAACAGAACTTTCTAGCATGTTACACAATGGCACACAAATGAAAAGATTTAACAATGAAGCACTTCAAGGGAAATGCATTTCTCCTGTATTTTTTTTAATAAATACATACATATCAATTACAAAAATAAATAAATAATTAAACAAAGTTTTACAAAACATTAGTCATTTCTCTCACACACATGCAGATTATCTTTGAATCAGTATGTACCTTTCATGGTGCCCAGAAAATATAAACCTGGTGGTTAGAGAGGGTTGTTCAGAAAGCATCTGTTGATTTATTCAGTGTAAAATCGGCATTTGCCCATTCCAGCGCACACAGCACACTCATCTGCATCTCCAGCTGCGTGTTGCAAGCAATCGATGATTCGGCTGTTCACAACATCCTGCAAGAGCGCATAATCATACGTAATGCTCCATCACCAAATGGTACAACTTTAATCATATGTAGACGGATTCACACAATTTCCCTAGAAGAAACTATAACATGCACCATATAGCTATTTGTCCTTGGTAGTTATCCAGGAGAGATAATAATAAGTGTAAAATAAGTGATACTTTGTTTGGTTGCCTTTTTGTTGTTCTCGTTGGAAAATATAAAAGTTTGTTGTTTGGTTCATCATATATTGAAGATAAGTGATGGATAAGAGGCTGATACAAATTTATAAATTATAATGACAGTTCTCCCATTACATTACTTGTTTGAGTTTGGGAATATGGGTGAAAGATGTCACATAATCTACAATGCGTGTGGGGGTGGTAGATGAGATAAAAAAAAATTACATGATGACTTAGTATTTTAATGTACATAGATAAGTCCAGATCCAGCCTTGCAAGAATAGTTTATCAAAGCTCATCTTATGTCAAAGCACAACTATCAGGTTTTAATGACAAAACAAACAACTTTTTTGGCTATTGGGATTTATCGATGTTTATCAGGGATGCATGGTGCTACACAAACAAGACTAAGAAAACAACAATGCAAGTGTCTTGTGCGTTTCCAATGACATTTTAGCATTGTTCAACTCAAAATTTGTACACCCAATCAACAAGAAATTCATTTTCATGTGTTGCTCAAGTATAATGCATCAAGCTCATTAGAAAAACATAAAAGAAATGCAAGGTGTGGTAGGTGTCAATGTCATTCTCAGCTTCAAGTGATTCCAAATCTGATGGAAAGGAGAACCGAACTTTGGTTAAGTCGGCAAGCACCTCCCACCTCTGTAAAAGAGGTCAAGGGTGCAAATCCTGGCTAGCATCATTTTTCAAAAAAAAATCTAATGGAAAGAAAGCAAAAAAAAAATGTACTAGTGCATGGAGACCGATTCTTATTCCCAGAGAACAATGTCTCACAACAGCCCTTTAGGGAGAAGAGAGGAGACATAAATATTTTCTTTTTTTTCCTTTTCCTTGTTTTGAGATTGATACTTATTTATTTATATATTTGGGTTTTTTTTTTTTTTTTTTTGTTTTGGGGGGGGATACATGTGAGAGGGAAAAAAATGTTTGTTTCGGAATAAGAAACAGAAATGAATCAAACCAAACAGTATGCCAATAGCGCATTGAGACAATCTTGTAGTCATTCATGCAGCACTATGTCACACCTAACACTGTACATGAAATTTCTATTAGAGCATATGCCCTAGTATCGCAATACATACGCTATAATGATAAGTGCAAAAATATATTCATTCAATTCATTCAAGTATGTAGTTCACTTTTTGTGAAAGTATGTACATCATTATATAAGTATTTACCTAAAAAATTCAAAATGTGTTCAGTCTTCAAAAAAAATCAAAACAAGTTCGGTTTGCAAAACTAAGTGTAACATTGTACTTGAGAATATATCCACAACACAATATGCATGTATGGATCAATAGCATGCTCATAGATGCATATTAATGCCTGATAAGAAGAACGTGTTGTTGACATGCATATATTTATAACCATGGTGGAATAAATTCAAATGTGATGCAAGTTATAAGAAGTATACCACAAGCAGTTCATGCAGACCAAGAGGAGCAGTAACTATGTATGAAACACCTGGATGATCCTTCGCAGCCTCAGCAGCTAAAGAGGGGATGTCCTAGAAAAGAGGCAATACAGTACGAGGAAATGAAAGAAATCATTTGCTTGATGACAATAACAAGTCAACAATATTTGATGCCATGTTAATGCCAAAAGGGGAGAGAGAGAGACATAATCAAATATCAACAAGTATGTCAAGCTCACCTGGTGCCAATGCCGTCCAGGGAAAAGGAAAAAGGGGCTAACAATTACCCGTGTCACCCCTTTCTGTACACACAAATTAAAAGCATCTCTAATTGATGGTTCTGCCAATTCCTGATTTATATATACACAATGACAGTAGATTTTATTGAAACATCAGGAGAAAAGCAATTACAGGAAGAATGCAACTAAATCATTTGAAAATGCCAAAAAATAAAAAAGACATTTATACAATGGGAAACTCAATGAGTAATTTAGGTAAACCTGCAAACTGTGCAAACAAAAGCTCAATTCTTGTTTATCATTGTAGATGCTTTCTAAAGATGCATAACAAGAGAGCCACAATGACATTAAATTATTGGAGAACCATAACATTGCCTATACTGTGTCCAAATTCACCAAAAGTCCTCGATGAGAATCTTACATTCTTACACCAATTTTATAAAGAAAAACTACAAATCTTAAACCATATTGCCCATCAAAGGGAATTCTATCTTGATGACCTATTCCACTAAAATGACAATCTCAAAAACCCAAACTGCCATCAGCTACCATGCGCTTATTTTATTTTTTGCTGTTCCTGAAAATATTATCTTTGCAATCGCTGGTACATGTATAAACATCAAACAAACAGTTAGAGCCTTGAAATCATGTTCGGAAAATTTGGTCAAGATGATCTCATATACATCTGCACCATGAACAATGTGGTGGAAGTATAATTGTGTTGAATGTATATAATGATTAGGCTTAAACATTATGCATTTAAAATACCACATCCGATCAGCCCTCAATTTTCTGCCAAGTGACAGTCATCAATGGACAGTGTAATTTGACCATTGTTATATCATCATTCGCTCAAAACCATCAAAGTTTCAGAGTTAATAGCTGGTGGAAGAAGTCATAACACTAGCTTAATACAGCAGTAATTGAATTCTCCACTTTCAACTGAGAAACAGAAAATAGACGCTAGAGTCCAGTTTCTTCTGGTCTAGTATATTTTCTAGTATTATGTGTGTTTTATTATTAAAACAAATGTGTAATCAAATGTAACTACTATAATGAAGTGATTGGAAAATAAAAACTAAGCAAGACTAGCATGTGTGACTGAACACTGTAAGCAACAAGTGACCCAGCTTGTTACCATATGAGCAGGCTCCACAATAGAGTAGCCAGTTTTGTCTTTGAACATTTTTACGAACTCATCTGCAATTCTAGAAAAACAGAACAATTAGATTGATATTTGACACACACACTATCCCAAAAAGAAAACCACTTAAGATAGCCAAAATTTAAATTCAAAGCTGAAAAATTTCATTACAAATAAATTAACATATTTGATCTTTGAAAAGCACGACTCACTCAGCATTAAATTAGATTCCTCACGACGTGATCCATGATCAACAATTATCACACCATCTCCTCTTCCCACGTATTGCTTTTCTCCCTTTGAACTTTCACTGCCGGAACTCAAACAGGAACTTGTACAAAACAATCTGCTTTCTGAGAATTGTTTCTGCAGGTTTACATTTTTTGGGAAAACTAGTCTAGAATTTTTCACATTCAAGCCAGTCGAAAGCCTTCGGAGATGCAAAGAAGAAAAAAAGAAGACAATATGCGTCAAAATTACCCTACCATTTCATGTGAAAAAAATACAATGTCACTGCCTAGACAACCCTATACAAACTCCTAGCACCTATTCAAAGTATCCATTTTTTTTTTTGATTGGTAAGTATACAAATATTGCGATTGTGGTGGAGAAGCCATGTGCAATAAATTCATACAAGGAAGAAATTCTACTACATGGACAAAAGAAAAGTTCATTGTCATGTTAGCAACATTATTTGCATTTCACTTTAGAAAGTTCATCACAGAACCTTCATAGGTCAAATTTTATAAAATAATTGCTACATACAAAACTCTAACAACTACAGAATCACCTCCCTCTTGGCAGGTTGGTAAAAATACCCCCCTCTTGGCCTCTTCACTGAAGGGTCCAACGTTCATGTCTTTTGTAGTGTTTGGAAAAGAATTTGAAAATTAGCTTTTCATAAAACTGCTATTAAAATTAGATTTCAAGAAGGATATTTTTGTTAGATTCCTGAAAAGCTTATTTTTTCACTGTTTATAATTAAAAGTTTTAAGTTTCTTCTTTCTCCAAAAATTGGTATCACTCGAGGTGTTTGAAAACACGTTTGGATTGAGTATGATTCCTGCAAAAGCAAAATCATCCAAAATATGCTTCCAAACAATATTTTTCTCATGCTAGAAGATTTAACAAGGAAAAATAAAAATAAAAACTTCGACAACTACTGAAGAACAAACTAATACAGTTTTCTATCCAATTCATTTGGATGATAAGAATTATTTTCTTTGACAAATTAACACCAGTTCTTATTTACAGACCTATTTACAAAATCTGAATAAGGTATATACTTCATTATCTTCATTTAAAAGAAATATATACACTCAAATGAATTGAATGCAATACATTCCATGAAAAGAAAATCATATAATTCATTCTGATAATCAAATGAGACTGCAACATAAAAAGGCCTTTTTTCATAAGTTTCTTCATTGAATGGAGATTTTCTTGTAAGGGCATGATTTTCGCTGCGAATCAAACAATTTCGAAAGAAACCCCAATCGATATGGAGAAAACAATTTATAGAGTGATATGATGAGCGAAAACGCAGAAAAAGAAGAGCAGTAGACGAAATCAAACCAGTGAATCACCTTGCTGAGTTGAGATGGGATCCACGAAGTCTCCATTGTTTCTTTTCTTCTCCCTGAAAGATGAGCTGGGTGAGCGTTTATTTTTGGGTGCCTCTATTCACACCCCTGTTATTTCGCTGCACACCAAAGTAAACGGGTCATGAGAAAAGATCCATTTACACACCCACTATCCAACCTGAAAAAAAAGTTGGCTTTATTTGAGCTTCTCTAAATTGTAAGTAGACCCCTCACATTTTAATCATTTAATGTATAAGTCTCTCATATATTAATATCATATGTAAACAATAAACAAGCCCCTCTCACATCAAAATCTCTCTCCCACCCCTGTCCGTCTCCCCTTATAAAACTCTAATTAACATATTCTAATCAGGGACGGAGCCAGGAATTAGAATAAGGGAGGGCCACATATAAGAGAATTAAACTAAGAAAAAAACTTAAAATATAAAAATATGATATGATAATTTAAGACAAAAATATGTCAAAAGTCAAGTGATTCATAAAATCAATGCATAAATGCATATTTAATCGATGTTTTTCATTTAATACCCACAAAAATAAAATACATATTTTCTACTTCAATTGTGCCCGACGATTTTTCACCGCATAAAATTCATCCACAATCGTATCATTGTTAAATTTTTCGGCTATTTCTCTTTCGATATATAAAATCAAACAATTTGCAAGAAATTCATCTTCCATCTTGTTACAAAGCCTTGTGTTAACAAGTTTCATTGCTGAAAATGATCGTTCAGTAGTTGCTGTAGAGACTGGAAGAGTCAAAACAAGACGAATCAGTCTATCAATGAGATAGAAAGTCTTCGACTTTTCTGTTTCCTTTAATCCTCGGCAGAGTTCAGAAATTCTGGATAAATTTTGTAATCTTGTATCAGCAGATATATCGAGTTCATAATGTTGTAACTGATATCTTAATAAAGTAATCTCTTGCTCTGTGAAATCTTGATGATAATTTTTTTTAGCGAGGGTGCATATATCATCAATATTAAATGACTTATAACCATCTCTCGAATCGAGAGCCATGCTAAGACGAAGAAGTTCCTTAGATTCCTCATTAAATCGGTCACTTAGCTCTTGTAACATGTAGTCCATTGCACCATTAAAAATGTCAACTCGATAATGATGCTCCAGAGTAATATTATCACGTTTAACCCGAAAACGCCTATCACCATAGGGGATATTCAAGTCCGGAACTTCAACTTCATTTTGCTCACAAAATAATATCACATTATGAAAAAAATTATCCCAATCATTTTCTCACAACTTCTAAATGAGCACCTTTGTAGTGGACACTAAATTCATTGCATTCAATATGTCTTGAGTTTGATGTTGCAAGCACTGACAAAGAACATCTGTAATTCCTAGAACTTCTTTCATTAAATGTAAGATAAATATGAACTCAAATTTTCTCATTTTTCTTAAAGCAGCTTCGCCATCTCCACATTGAGCTGATGTGGATGCATGATCGCTGATGTCAAATAAAACAGAGCAAGTTGCATTATACATTTTTATGACACTGAGACGACCATTGAGTATCTCCAGGTCGTTGTAACGTGCCAAGTTGATTAGCTCCTGAGCCTGTCTTAATTTCATCAAGATCAATCATATGTTGAATATACACTTTTTGAGCATCACGTAATTGATCATTGCGCTTGGCAGAAGCACCAATAGTGTTAACAATATAAATCAATTCATTAAAAAAATTATGTACCGATTTAACTTCTTTCGAAGCTGCAACCAGAGCTAATTGGAGTTTATGTGCAAAACAATGTACATAATATGCAAATGGGCATTCATTGAGAAATAAAGATTTTAGTCCCTTCCATTCACCGCGCATGTTACTTGCACCATCATATCCTTGACCTCGCATATTTTGAATACTTAGATTATGACGAGAGAGGACAATAGAGATCTCGTTTTTCAGGGTGAGTGCAGTTGTATCTTTAACATGCACAAGATCTAAAAATCGTTCTCGCACAAACCCATTGACATCAACGAATCTTATCACTATAGTCATTTGCTCCCTATTAGATTCATCAACAACAATGCAATATTTAGCATCCCCAATTTCTTCACAAATTGCATTTTACACCATACCTGAGAAAATAGACAAAAGCTCTTTCTGAATCATAGGTGATGTATACTTAGCATTTCCAGGGGCATTTTCTAGAACAACTCCATCGACTTCTTTATTATATTGTGTAAGCACTTTTATCATTTCGATGAAGTTACCTCGATTTATCGAATCTGGGCATTCGTTGTTTCCTCTAAAGGCGATTGCTTGAAATGCACAATATCGTAAAGCATCAATTGATGTCATAAGCCGCAATCGATTATCCGCAATTTGATTTGAAGTTTGTCGCTCCATCACTTTCTCTATGTGTCCAGACTGGGCCATTAAATCCTTACAACTTCTTACAGCGATGTTGTGTGGAGAACAATGATCTTTCCCCACATGAGTCAGGAATGCACAATTCTTTCCATTCACTTTCTTCCATTTGCGAAATCCTTCAATGGTGAATGTGGTTGACCCAAAACGCGCATTAGATGACTTATTAAAAATATAACACAGCAAGCAAAATGCGGCATCCTTTGTGGGAGAATACTCCAACAATGAAGAGAACTTTTCAAACCACGAATACTGAAACTTGCGATTATGTTCACCCGATGCTGGATAGTCTGGAAGTTTGTGTTGATAAGGTCCTGCCTTAATGTAAGCTCGACGAATATTATCTTGTTGATTTATTGGATACTCTAAAATTTGAGAACGCAATCCTGGATCACGTTCTATAATTGGTAGAGGAGAATCAATTACATTTTCAGTTCTTGGACGTTTTGATGAAAGATTTTCAATGTTTGGAGGTGGATCAACATCAGAAGAAGGATGTGTATTGGCTTTGGAGTTGGAGAAATTTCTTTTAAAAAATGAGTCAATCATTTTCATCTTACTCATGATTTGACCTAAAATTCAATTGCAAACATAAATTAAATAAAAAATGATATGGAGCACATATTAATTCAAATAGAAAATATTAATTGAAATTAATTATATATCGTTAGAGGGACTTTTGTGTATTGGTAAGTAATGTACCAACACAAAAAAAAGTATTTCATGGAATGCACTATCACTACCTAAAAAGAAACAAACACATATCATCACCACAAAATTCCTTCATTAACCAATAATCAATTCATCGGCTCACAGAATTCCTAAAGAAATTTATTAATAATTTTTTTTGGATCTAAAAGCATCATCTCCTTCCAAAGGGTTACATAATTTGTTCTAACTTCTAAATAGATCTAAAAACAATTGAATCCCATTTGTTTTAAATTTTTCATTGTTAGATTCTCTTCCTCTCTTTGACTCTCTCTCGTCCCAAACATCAAAATGAATTAAACAAATATAAAAAATTTCAAATAATATTTATATATTTTTTAAAGAAAATAATTTTACATGTAACACGCAAAAAAATTCAATATAATAAGTAACACAATGAAGAGATTCAATTCCAAATTAAACGAATCATGTGATAATAAATAAAAATTAAACAAAACAAAGAATAAATAAATAACTAAAGAATCAATTATATAAATATGTATAGCATATAAATAAATAAAAATAAACAAAAAAATTTTAAAAAAAAGATTGAGAAAGAGAGACTAACGCCGTGACGTGTTGCGGCCGAGGAGAGGACAATTTGATGACGATTTGATGTTGCATGTGGTGTTGGGTAAGAAAATTTAATAATTTTTTTGTTTCTTGTTTTAGTTTTCTAAGGCATTAATTGAATGCCCATGTGGGAGGGCCCACACAAATTTTTTTTTTTGGTTTGTTTGGGGGGGCCCGGGCCCCAGCCCGCCCCCCTGTCTCCGTCCCTGATTCTAGTAAAAAATTAATGTAAATGTAAAAAGAATATGAAAATTCATTGTTTTTTCACATATTCATACGAATCCACAAAATCATAAATCCAAAAAAAAAAAAACCCTATATATACACAAGATAGGGGGGTATGTTTATCAAAAGAATGTTTATTAAAAGGATTTTTAAAAAATTAGGTGAACTTATTTACTAGGGAGCGTACTTATGAGAAAAATTTAAATAGATCTTTAACAATAAAATCCATTTAAAGCTTTGTAGTTTGATGAGGGAGGTGGTCATGTTGGCTGCCATGACTGATGGTTTTCTTTTTTGTTGGGGGGGGGGGGATTTTAAGGGTTTGATTGATAGGTGCAAATACAGGCACCCTTTTTTTTTCTCATTTGAGACTGACCGTGAAATTTAAGCGGCGCCTTCAATATGGGGTCAGCCCGCGTGCTGGCCCATAGGAGAGGCGATGGGTCAAATAAATAAAAGAGAGCTCATGCACTCAATTCTTTTTATAGTTCAATTCTTAACGTGTATATTTTACTATAATAGTGTATGTGTTTCTAGTACATAAAAAAAATTAAATAGAAAAAAATTATATTATTATATATCAATATATATTTCATTGGAGAGTGTATAAAAAAAATGATGTGGACTACAAAAGTGGTTTCACAAGGGACTAGACATATCATTTTGCAATTAAAAATCTGCTCTTAGATACCATACTATTGATACACTCAAACTCATATGCAATGGAGAGGTTGTCCCCAACCCATGATATATACTCCAGTATATCAATTTATCTGTGTGTGTGTGTGTGTGTGTGTTCATGATAGTATTTATTTCATTAAGTGGGTATATACTTTAAAAAAATTAAAATGGTTGAGTGTTGCACATGAGGTTGGGTATATCATGAAAAATCCGCTTTGACCTAATCATATTGGAATGGGCATTGATATACTTTTTCTTTTGTAGCCTTTTGCAGCCTAAAGACAGCCCCCGAATTGTGTATGTATATTGTTCCAGTGCAATATATATTTCACTAATGCAGTGTATAAAAATGTTAAATTTTTTCTATTTATTCAAAATATATATATATATATTGATTTATCTAGATATATATTTCATTTTCATATAGTACTTTGAAAGTGATTAAATGCCACCCATTAAGGGGGTGGGAAGGGGGAAAGAAGGAGATAGAGCGGGGTGGGGGGGTGGGGGGGGGGGGGGGGGGAGAGTGTGGAGGCTAGGGAGGGTAGTGGCGACGAGGGGGAGGGTGGCAGCAAGCGGAGGAGAAAGCGGCGACAAGGTAGGGGGAGAGCAAAAGGGAATGAAAGAAGAGAGAGAGAGAGAGGGATGGGAGTAGAACAATGGCGTGCAACCACCATCCTAGCATCCACCATCTCCCTTCCCATCCCTAACAATGTCGACCCGACCTCCTCCACTCACCATCACCACCCTCTCTCTCTCTCTCCCTCTCTTCCCCTCATCATCATCCAGTGGACCAACGCCACTTCCTCACAACGCTTGTCGTCCTCTTTGCCCACCACCAACGATCGCCCTCTCTTTTCTTGTCTTTCTCTCAACCTATCTTTTCCCCTCAATTATCCATATCTCGAGGTGGAATGGATAACTGGAGGGGTAAGAGAAAAGATCCTTCTCACATAAATATTGTAGAAGAGTGTAATGTAATAAATTGAAGTACATATGCAATAAAAATTAAGAGTTTTCCTACATTGTCCTTTTTTCAACCGCGATTCCAGTTATATATACCTCGTTAGCATCATATGCTCACAATAATGAAATATATGTTAGAGACATAGCTATAATATATGGATATTGACTCTATAATTCATAAAATCAAATTGGTGAAGAAAGACTAGAATGCATATCTTGCTCCATGGTATTTGATCAAGGAATTTGACAAGAATAGGAGTTTGGACTTCTCTCTCCTCACTTTTCTCTTACTTAGATATTTGATGGGTATCTCTACAAACCACTTTACTTTGATGTGGATGTGATGTTGTGTGAAATGATGAGTAGAGAAGGACCAAATCCCCTCTTTTATAAGCCATGGGAGACCAAAGGCTCACCTCATAGAATTACTCCCATCATAAACTCTATGGGCCCCCAAAAAGTTATATTGGATAAACCAAGAAACTCTTTAAGTGATTTATTTTGGAATTGAGCCCACCATGAAATCTAATAATTTTATTCTTATTGGAATTGCTCCCAATATAATTTTCAATAACATTTATTTCCATTGATTTGCTCTCACCATGAATTCCTTATATTGGATAATCAAAACTCTTACTTGGGTTTGCAACATATTAGTGGATAGGTAAATGTGCATGTATTGGATAGATATAATTCATTAACAATGTGATTAATAACATCTCATTGGGTAGCTCAAAACTTTAAGTTGTGAAAAGTCCAAGACTAACATATGAGGAATTCAAGAAACAATGAAAAATAAAATTTTATTTCCTTTTATTGGGTCATAGAAGGCCACAAAATCCAATAATATATGCTTCGTTAGAAACATTTTACATTTTCAATATATGAATCTATACAATTTATTGAAGTATATATTATATATTTTTTATAAAAACACTAATGATGTATATTATTTTAAAAAAAATCTAAACGTATGTGGACCAGTAAGAGGATAGACAAATGATTGTATGTAATATTTTTCAAAAATTAAATTAAACAAACAAAAAGAAAAGCACAATAAACATGGGGGGGGAAAATTCAAATCCAAACACAAATGTGGACTAAAATACAATTTCCCAACCAACGCATAAATTTTAGCTGTTCCGTTCTCTCTCTCTCGATGTCGATCTTGACCTCCAAAGGCAAAGATGGCGAACCAGTCGATCTTCCCTTCCCTCTTCTTCGTCTCCTTCTTTGTCTACCTCGCGTCGGTTCACGCGATTGAATCCCCGCAGTTCACAGTGGTCCATTCGGAGTCGGATTTCGAAGTGAGGCTCTACAGGGATTCCTCTTGGATGTCTGCCCCGGCTCGGGAGATCTCCTTCGAGAAGGCCACCAAAGACGGATTTCACAGGTGATTCATCTACCCAATCGAGAAAAGATTCCATTTTTAATGCAATCATGATGGAAATTTTGAATCTTTGCAACTTTTTTATGGTGAATTTGGTGAATGTTTGAACTTCTTGTGTCCCATTTGAAAATTTTAGACATGTATGGATGTTATGTGGTGCCGTTTGAAACTGTGTTGGGATTTTATATGGTTGACTGAAATATTTGTCTTTGTTTACAGTTTACTTATTAATTAGTAGGGTGATTTGGTTCAAGATGTTTTGATGTTTATGGGGCTTATGGAATGTGAGTTTGGATTATCTAGTCAAAGACTGTGTATTCGGCGGAATTTGTTGGCGTAATTTGGAGATTACACTTCATGGATCACTTGAATGGATGACAACTTATTGTTAGTTGTGATTCACAAAAATGATGATAAATTTGTTCTCCAAACAAGATGAATCGATTCTCTCATAGAATGATAACAGTTTCCTCAATCTACTTTAATAGAAAGAAATTACCATTTGATGGACGTAACTGTACATATATTTGCACTAGAAAAATGAGAGCATGACATGGAAATGACTGGACCATACTGCCTTACTGGAGGAAAATTAGTTCCCAGTCCGTGCATCAAATGTGGTGCTTTTTCCACTGCACTGACTTAACAAGATGATGGATAAATCACCTAAGGAGAAGCCTGAAAAAGTATCCCCCATGCCAAATGCCATATGCCGAACATTTGGCTTATAAAAAATGGAAAACTTTTTTAAAGAAGGCAAAGGTATGCGAAGAACGCATGGGATGGTGCTTGGTTCTTGGGAGTCCCAAGTCTTGGAGATCTTATATTGTGGGGATTTCTTCTATCTCCCTAAGCTGGGATGGGGTGTTCACAGTAGCATAGCTGGATAATAATGTTGTTTTGGTGTCCTCTGTAGCCTTGATTGGCTGTTTTTCTTTTCTTTCCTTTTGTTTCAGGAGATGTCATATCTCCTGCTTCTTCTTTTTTGCTTTCTTTCTGATGGTTGGCCTCTATGGTACCCCTTCTGTTTCGAGTTTAACCATCTGTTTTTGCTGAACAAATCAGTGGGTGCACTCCCATCATTCAGACAGAGTAAAATAGAAATGACTGGACCTTAATTACATGGCATCTATCTAAACCTGCAATTTGGTTGATTGATTAGAATACGTTTTTTAGGCAATACAATGATTCATGAGTTAAAGCTGATGCCCAGGAAGTTATTATACACAGGAAGGCTAGGTGGGGGTCTCTTGGATGCATATGAGGAGGTTGGGTGCATCAGATGTGAGGTCGAGAGTGACTTCTCTCTGTGTTTTGTGATTTGACTGCTAGATGTATAATGGGACTTTATAGATCATTCTGTATGGGGGATCTTACAGGTCTTTCATGGTCACCTACAATTCTTCACTGGAGCTGCTAGGCATATATTCATGAGAAATTTTATTCTCTTGATGATTGTTAAAGAGAATATTCTATATCGTCAATTAATCAGCGGGTTAGCACTTTGACTAGAGTCATGGGTTTGTTCCCCATAGGTCTCAAGTTCAAATCCCTCCGAGCTTTTGGGTGATTATGTGCATCCGAGGTTTTCCCAACCAATATTGGGATTCTTTGTCACCAACATAGCCTGTTATCAAATTGGGACTTTGGGGTGGGGTTGATGCGGAATTCAAGTGAGTAACCAGTTTGATAACTGAGTTTATTCCGACAGTGATAACATCTGGTGTCAAACATTGGTGTTTGGATTTTGAAATCTAGTTCAGCATATTTGTGTTTTCTTTTAATGGTGGGACCCAACTTACTGATCAATTGATTATATGAAATTTGAATCTCAGCATAAATCTCAGAGACGAATTCATTATGACAAAATTGTTACATGCAAGCGAAGAAAATATATTTCGTGAAATCTATAATTGGAGAAACTTACAAAACTAAATTAAGGATTGCAGGTACAATTTAATTGTAAATTTGGTATCATCTCACCAAATGATCAATCATTCAGATGATCTAAAGGTGGCACGGAATGAGTCATGTGCAATTGGTATTAATAATTAATAATAGGAGAGTCTATAATCTACATGCACATTGTTATTTTGATCAGCTTTGAATGAAGTAGATGCTGATAATCATATAAGAAATAATGTCAGGTCACAAATTCTTAATATTTCCTGGCAATGTATGCTTTTGTTAAGTGCCCAACTGACTCATAATTTTGGCATGTTCAGTAATTCTTGCAAGTAGCAATTTGTCTTCTTAAATTCTATGACCTCCTTTTTCTAATCACTTGTGAGAGTTATATTCTCAAATTCCACATATATTCTTTGTTGATTTCTTAAACTGTCTTTCATACATCAGAAGAGCTCAAAGAACACGGAAAATCTGAGGCAGATTAATATGCTGTTCACTGTATTTAGCTGTGGTTTTCATTGAGCATTTGGGAATTTCCATGTGTGATAGGAATTGATATCCATTTAATTACAATTCCCCCATCTCTAACCCAATTTTCTAACCTCAGATTGTTTCAGTACATACAAGGTGCCAACCTGAACTCTTCACGAATCGCAATGACCGCTCCCGTATTGACAAGCATTGTTCCGGGTGCCGGCCCCCTCCACTCCTCCGCCTACTTCATCCGCCTATACCTTCCAATAAAATTCCAAACCTCTCCACCCCTTCCACTTCCCGAACTGAACCTCCATCCTGACAAATGGTCGAGCCACTGCATCGCTACCAGGAAGTTCTCTGGATTTGCTCGGGACAGCAACATCGTCAAGGAAGCGGAGAAGCTTGCGACCAGCCTAAGCAGGTCGCCCTGGGCGAACTCAACAGGCTCTGGAAGTGCGTATGCGTACTCGATAGCACAGTATAATTCACCGTTTCGGTTTATCGGGCGTGTGAATGAGGTGTGGGTGGACATTGATGGCTCTCAAACAGAGGAATGCCAAGTAAGTGGTTTGGAAATTTATTGAAGTTTAAAGCACATGTTTCTGAAGGTACCAAATTGTTGTAATTAATGATTTGAAAAATGTAGGATATCCTGTATACAGTCATTTCTATGCCTCAGTTATGTTGAACATGAAGACCTTGTTTTGTACAGAAACATGAGGACTCCATGATATTCTAATACCATTCGAAAACAAAGATATTGAGATTATCTCTGATATTAGAATACCATATTTTATTCTTACACAGTGTTAGATTAGGATCTATATCATTTGTATTCTCTACCTTAAAGGGGATTGAGGTTTTTAGTTATGTTGCTACACATTTCACTTAGGCGTGAATTTGTATTTAAAAGTATGTTAGCCAGAGATATATAAAAGTGTTTTATATAAATGACTAAATTGTTAAGCTTTAAAAAATAGTAGTGGATTGAATTTCTGTGTATTACAGTATCTTAAACTGGTATACTTATTTAAAAAATCTTTAACCTGCCCACAAACGTCCATTTGGAATAAATTGACAAACTAATTCTGCTCCATTAAAATTTTCACATAATTGGTTCAAATTGGTTTTTTTTATAGAATAGTTATTTTATTTTAAATTTTGATTTTTATGTTTTACAAATCAACCAAACAGCTTTTACAGGAAAAAAAAATTAATACTTAATAGTCGCTTTTATTAAAAAAAATGTTTGGAGAGAAGATTTTATGAAAATAATTTTTTTTAAAAAAAACATTATTACACATTTTATGTTACAACCATGCTTGTAATCTGGTTTGCCTCAATAATTGTCAAATAATGTGTACATCTCATTGAAATTTTTTTATATTTTTTAAAAATGGTTCCATACAATTCTTTGAGAATTGAGATATATATTTTATCTTTAATTAAAGTATATATTATCTTATTAAATGATTTATATTATTTAAAAAAATCAAAAAAATCGAACTACAAGCCTGATTGTAAATGGGGTCTCGTTTATCTAAGTGAAAAATTACATATTTTGTTTATAAAAATAAACCAATGAATTGCATAGGGATTAGGGATGAATGAGATAAATAAAAAAAACTCTGTATTTTTATTAGATAAATAAAAAAAACTCTGTATTTTTATTAGATAAATAAAAAAAACTCTGTATTTTTATTAATGATTCAAATAATTTTAAAACATGATCAAGGTTACTGAATCTTTTTAAAAAATTTAAACTGATAAGATTTCAATAATAGGAACAAACATTGACGGTTGGGTCTAGAAGACTATTGGAAATGGGAGTCAGCTCCCACGTGGGGCCGCACGTGCATGTCACACTGGTTTCATCTGCTTTGCTCTGCTAGTCAAACCAAATATTCAGCTGTTTCAATTGTTGTGGTTGTTGAAACTTATATTATATAATATGTGCCTATGTGCTGGTGCTACTAAGCTCGTTAATTATCCAAAAAAAATTTAAATCCGATCCGAATCCGTATCCGAAAAATCAGAATTATTTTATATTCGAAGATCCGGAGTGCGGATATGGATATCAGTCTATCCGATTCGAAAAATATTCATATCTGACATACATTATAAATATATATATATTTATATTATATATTATCCATATTGTTATTTTTTATGATTAAAAATAATGATAATATATTATAATATTGTTAAATTTTCAATGTATGATATCTGAATGAGATAATAAACCTTGAAATATCAATTTTAATTTTGATTTCTCTCTAAAATATTATTTAATTATTCAAAATAATGTTAATATATAAACATGTAAATTATCCAAAAAATATCCGTATCCGATCCGTATCCGAAGGGATTCGAATCCGAAAATTAATATTCGTATCCGAATCCGAAAGTTAGGATATGGATATTAACATATCCGATCCATATCCGTCCGATTGACAGACTTAGATGCTACTGGTCTATACTGAGGTTTTTACCCCACATGGGCACCCTAATATTGCAACCATGTTGTTTCATTTGAAGAAATATGACCTAGATAGAATAAGGATGGGTATCTTATCACCATTGCTTCAATAGTGGATAGCTTATTCAGGCATAACATATTTTTGCAATTTATTTAGGAGAAATAAACATGTTTTACTGTACATCCCTGACAAACTCCTCATAGTAAAACTATAAAAAAAATCGAATGATTGTTATATTTTGATAACTTAAAAATAAAATTTAATAACAATTGTAAGAGGGCTAGAATTGTTCATTAGTGTTTATATATGTTAGTAAATGAAGATACTCTTCAATGCCATTCAAAAAAATTATCTCACCTAAAACACACCCACACATTTTTTAGAACATGACATATCTAACATATATCTCACACACTCATAAACACAACCAATCAAAGAGAGAATTATTATTATAAATTATAAATCTTTATCCACTGTTTATCTTCAAGATAATCAGCAAAAAAATGATACATTTCCTTTTCTAATGAAAAGAAAAAAAATAATATATAATCAAATAAAAAATTATTTATTTTGCATGGATTGCTGTTCTACTTTTACTATAGCAACTTTTCCACGGTTCACAAACAGGGCGGCTAGTGAATAAGTCCAGTCATACCTAGAAGTATTTAATCTTACCAAAAATATCTAGTAAGTATTTAGCACACCATGCTTATCACATGGAAACATGACTTTTTTCATGTCTATCTTTTATCTTTTCTCTTTTTAATAACTTGACTTTTTATCCATCTGATTTTGAAGTTGTTTTGTTCTTTTTCCGGTTGTGATACACAACTCAATCATTTCCAATGTCATTCTTACGATCTTACATAGCAATATATATATATATATATATATATATAGATTCCCGATAATATGCGGTCGGTGCGGTCGTGCGGATTCGACGTGCGTCGTCCGATCGCGGGTCCATCGCATCCAACGGTCGACGTGAATCGCACCCGACCGTCCGATGCGATGGACCCGTGATCGACGGCCCGTGAATCGCGACCGCACGACCGCACGACCGTATAATATCACGACTATATATATATATATATATATATATATATATATATAAAATAATGTTACATCCAATCTCATTTTCAACATCAATTGCGGTGTATATGTGTTTCAATTTTTTTTAAATATTATACATCATCTAATAAGGTACATGCTTTTTAAAAAAATGAATTGAATGGATGCATTTATAGAAAATATAAATTTTTTTTTTAAATATATGTCTTATTAACGTGAACATATGCGTCTGGAATTGAGACTGAAAATGAATCTGGGTGTAACAGCGCCCATATATATATTTTTTATGGGCCGATTAACTCTACGGCTTGGGACACTGCGTTGTGTTTCTACGCGTTCGAAAATGCAAAATGACCATATACCGCCACCACAACCCTTGAAATGCAAACGCTGAAATTTCGTTTGGATGGAAAATAGCGTTCCATCATGTTTTAAAATACAAACTTAACTCTAATACAATCAAAACGGGTCCTTAATTAATCTAAAGTTACACGTAATAGTTTAATTATTAGAATATATATTCTATTATATATGAGGATAATCAAGTCTCATCTTTTCAAACTAATATCAAGGCTGACTCTGGTGTCACTCTATGGTTGGACAACACACACAACCTATTCTGATTCCAACATGGACGATCCCATTCCCCCACACTCAATCATGCTTTTTTTTTTTTGGGCCCTCACTTATTCCATCCCATTCCAAGCTTTAAAATTAAAACATAGCTTTATTACATATAATCATATTTTCTGGCATAATTTTAATCTTATATGTTTATGTACTGTCATACACTCATACTAATAGGGTATATACATTATTATTTTATTTTTTTACATTTTTAATAAATCTATCCATACAATTCATTAGAGCGTATACATCTTTTTTTTTATTATAAAAATATATATATGCCTCACTGGATAGGATATATTATTTTTTAAAAATTTTAAAATACGCGAGAACTGGAATTGAGACTGAAAAAATTATATCTCAATAATAAAAGAGTTTTGTTACACGGTTTTTTTTCTAGTTCCATGTGCGATAGAAAATAGCCAAAACATATACTTACGTTAAGGAGATATGTTTTTCGATGAAATCTTTTCACATTTTCTATAAATGTATCAATGCAATTCATGGGATAACATGCTTCATTTTTTTTTCTATAATCATGTAACTCATTGGATGAAATTGTTTTTTAAAAAATCAAAATACGTGTAGTCTAGTTTTGGAAAAAAGACTGTAGATGTCATTTTCTGAGCCCATTAACTATGTTCCATGTGCTCATGGTCCAATACCCGAATAGCGAAGGCCGACCCATCAAGCCTTCCATACTCGACTACCAACATATTTATAAGTCATTATTTAACATTAAATGTTTGATAAATGGATCATTAATGATTGATTCTCTAATCCCTAAATATACATATATCCAATCCTCATCGGTCTAGTGAGAGAGAGATCCACAAAATTACTATTAATAGGGGACCAGTTTCTCTATGTGAAAAATTCTTTGTACAAAATTCTAAGAGTCTGTTTGGAAACACATTTGAAAAATAAAATTTTGAATAAAATAATTTAAATAAACTTAATTTGTGGAAAACACATTTTCTACGCTTTTAAAAATCTAACATTTTTGTATTAAAAACTGTAAGTAACATTTTTAGAATACGTTTGACAACACTTTTCAACTTTTTACTTAATTAAAAGCAAAATCATCTTATTTAAATGTTGTCAGACTTTCCTTAATTAATTCATTGATTAACTTGAACATCGGAGGATCTTTATGCATGTTCATTGTTTTTTTATTTTTGTTCCCTCAAGTAACTTTCATAACTCATAATAGTAAAAGTATTAAAATAATTACAAAACGAGACCTAACAAAAAGGGAGGGGGGGGGGGGATGTCACTTGTAGGTCATGATTGAATGAGACCCAGTGGCGGCGGAGCCACTTGAGGCCCCGGGGGGGGGGCCCTTTTTTTTTTTTTTTTTTTTTGTTAAACTTTCATTAGCCATAACTCATACATAAACAACAACCAAAACCAATCAACAAAGGGCAACAGATCTACCCACCATGCAAAATCCGGGAATAAAAAAAATACTCACGAGGCCATGATTAATCCACTGATAAAAACCCTGGATTGTTTTTTTATTTAATTCTACACCCTTTTAATTTTTAGGTGGTAGATTGATTTTAATTAAGGATAGGTCATGAGCTTTATCTACACATAAAATTTTCTAAACAATGACAATCTCCTTTACCATATTGTCATTATTACTATTTTATTTAAAAGTTTAAAATATTTATGTAAATATTTAAAATAATTAAATCATTCAATATTTTTAGAATATGAAACATTATCGAGATTAAATTTAAAGGTATGTATTGCTTATTAGATTTATATTTTGATATCTCTTTTTGTAAATCATTGATATGAAATTTAACGTATCGTTTTAAAATATGATAATTATCTTTTATAATTATTCGGTAATATGTTTTATGTAAATATCTTTATTTTATTTTATACATATTTATTTTTTAATTTATACAATTAAAATTAAAAAAATATAATGACTTTAAAAAATATTTACATAAATCACGTGAGGATACCTTCATAAAAATCCTAACTCCGTTAATGATGAGACCCCGTATACACGTGACGGTCCCGCCGGTGTACGATACGACGGACTCACATTGGATGTGTTTAAGCCTCTTCTCTTTCACGTGGGTACCTACCATGTTACGTCACTTTCACGTTCCCTCTCTTTCACTCTCTCACCTCCATCGCATAGATTCCTTTTTCATCTTTATCAAATATTTCCATTTCCCTTTTCACATTTCAACATAAATATACATTTATAGAACATTTCAATTTCAACTAGAATCTCATTCACGAAAAACCCTTCCGTCATAATAAAAAAAAAAAAAAACTAGAATCTCATTGGAGGGATGATTGATTTGATAACGATGAGAAATGGCTTCTAGGGGAAAAGTAAATTAAATTATTTAAAGGAAAATGATACACTTAGTCGCTCACATTCTACATTAATTTTTTTTAAAATTATACATTCATTTATTTAAATATATATTGTTATACAACATAAAATATATACTGATATACAATAATATATTTTTTAAAAAAAAACTAACATTTATATTAACCTTCATATATTATGATAAAAGTCATACAATATGATAGCTCATGGATTGTGCAAATAAGACCGAGTGTAACAATGCTTTTATTTGAACTCCACTCACCCATTGAATCTCAATTTATATTTACGCAACTATTGAGTTGGATCAGATTTAACACAAACAAATTTTTTTTTGAATTAACTGTAGTCAAATTCTATTCCATTTTCACGAAAGAACATGACTGAATGAATTGCAGTCTTAGATTTTAGATAATTTAAGTTTATTTGTGAAAGTCATTAAAACACTTGAGAATAAGAAATCACAGTGATTTAAGTCAAAATTATATGGCTTGTACATTTCCTTTGGTAGCTCCGTGGTTGTGTTGAGATTTTTTTAGCCAAAGTATACCACAATATAAAGTATTGTAATACAAATGAACTTAGGTCCACGTTATATTTGGAAACTAAATAATATGGTCTTGTTACATGAACCATTTTTCTCTTTGACTTACCTTTGGTATAATCTGTACATTTTTTCAAAAATATCAACTTTACTCCTATTAGTGAAATGTGTGTTTAATATATACAAGAAGAGAGAATCGATTAAATCACTTTTTTTATTATTAAAATACTTTTACGTAAGGCATTTACTTTATATATAACAAATGAGTGAAAAAAAAAAACATAAATACTAATCAATCTCTCAAGTCGAGAGCATCAAAAATGGAATTCTAACAACATGATATTCCCAACATATTCATTATGTCAATGGTATTAGATATAATTTTAGATTATAACATGATTATACTATTTAATATACTTGGTACAGATTCTGTGTGCCAAAAACATAGGTTTCCTTTGTCAAGTGTCAAACCAAAAAGGGAGTACCACATATGTGACAGAAAAAAAAATTGATACAACCAACCCTAAAATTATCTTTTGTTTGAGATCATATGCATTTATACGAAATTATTTTCTATATTGTTTATAACAAGTGTATATCATAACTTTTATAGATTTTCACCACCCATGTGGGTGTTTTGTTTGGGTAACACAAAAATCCTGTCTCAACAGTCAAACACTGAAAGTGATCCATCAAAGGATGACCCACAGCAGTGTGAAAGAAGCTCTACTGTAATACAGAGAACCAAACAGGAACCTGGGAGAAGTGAAACATAATGATCACAATATGTGTAGTGAAATCCACAAAGAACAGAACAGACTATTCTTTTCAAGGAACCAATTTCACCTCTAAAAGTGGGGATGTTGACACATGAAATTTATGCCAAGAAACTTTTAACCTTCCTTGGTGGGGTAGGTACATGAAAAACACGAGCAGATATGAATCAAAGAACGGAAAAAAAATATAAGGACAAACGCGTGACAATATGGTGGGGTTTGATCACCAACAGCGGCCCCCCTGGACATGAGAGTGGAAACAAATTCAAAAGGGAACACCCACTATCAGGCCAGCAGCAACAGATGGGGCCAACGCGGTGATGACAGATTCTAAGGTGAACAGCACGTTTTTTTGCTTGGATGGAGAGCGAACACGTTCGGAGACTCACATCGGATCCTAGATTTTCATTTAGGAATCTTGAATAGTATTTCCAGATAATAGTTTTTGGCACTATTTATGGGGACATGTCGGTCGTTCTATCGCTACCAAGCTGAAACTTCTGATTTCAACACGCACATGAAAAATATCACAAAGCATATAATTGACGCACCAAATGTGTTACTAACAGTTGTTCATAGCAAAAACAAGCAGACTGGGAACCGGGAAGCTGTGAAAATGCATATCATGGAATGGAAACTTGTAATACAATCCAATCAATGTTAATTCTGGAGACCAATGTGGAACACAATTCAGAACCACAAATAATTTCCAGTTCAAGAATTGAAACTGTAACCCTCTCTGTCTCTCAATTTCCTGGCTGATCTATGACAATTTACTAGTTTGAAAAGGGCACTTAGGACACTTCTGCAGTCATTCTTACCGACGTCATGTCACCTTATGCAGTATATATTTTACTATATGTGTATATACTCTTGCGAAAACGTAAAAATATATGAATTGAATTCATTTGAGTATGCACTTTATCTTTTATAAAAATGTGTACTTCTCTTAGAAGTATATATACTTCAAAAATAATTCAACCAGTGAGCTGTATGCAAAAGTGACAATAGGAATGACTGAAGTATAACATAGGAAAATGTATCGGGGAATAGGCAGGTGTGGGGACCGACAATAGATCCAGTTAGATTTCTCCTCTAACTGGGTTTTCCCGGAGCCAGTCATTGGTGTTTTTTTTAATGCTTTTCCTCTCATTCTTCTCATCTAGTTTAGACTGTACCTTGTAATTGTTTTAATGAATCGGAGTAACATATCTACCATTTTTCAAAAAATAAAAAAAAATCTATCCAAAAACTAGAGCAAAACTGTTTCAAATAAATAACAAGAAGCTCATGGGTACCAATTCAAATCTACAAGCTTGCAGATCGATTAAATAATTTGAAGCAAAAGAGGAGGCCTTGAAGGCAAAAGATAAAATAAAATAAATATTGATTCTTCTTCAACACAAGAATGTACAAAACAATTACAATCTTCACATAACAAATTTGAATAAACTCATATAGTGGGCACAACACAATCCTAAGGAATGGCATAATTTAAAACCATAAAATGGCGAAACGAGTCAATAGGCACACTTAGCATCAAATAGTAGTTGTTCATATGTTAACAGATAAAAATCAGAACAATAAGCAAAGCAAAATTGTCATCCTAAAAAGACCAGAGAGTGTGAGAGAGCTAACTTACAATGCTTGCCAGCTGCATAGTATATGAGAGTATATACTCGGTAGAACAAATAAAACACCAAAGCTAGATCATCCCGATTCACGGGCGAAAGCCGAGACAAGCTTCTCCTTTGCGATCTGCTGCTGCTCCGGACCGCCTGGCATCCGCAACACGAACGTATGGAACACCGTATCGCCCCCGGCGACCACTTTAGAGTCCGCAACCGACACCCCAACCTCAGCGATCGTGCGCATCACCTGCGCCGCCGGGTGCGCGTCCATCGGGCAACTCACCCTCACCACCACCTCGTCGTGGTGCGCCCCTGACTGCACCTCGACGTCCGCGCCACCACTGCCACCTTGTCCGCCGGTCTCCATGTCTTTGAGCTTCTTCTGAAGCTCGGTAATGTATGCGATGGCATCGCCAAGGAGGGACGCCTTGTCCATCTTCGATATGTTCGGGACCACTGCCCGAAGCGCATAGAACCGCTGGTTCAGCTTCTCCCTCCTCTGCCTCTCCGCCTCCACGTGATTCAGCGGTTCCTCCCGCCCGTTCGCCGGCTTCCGCCCCCTCTTCCTCGGTCTCCGCTCATCGGCTCCGGGAACCGCCGCCGCGGATGTCCCGACGGTCAATTGGTCCTCCTTCGGAGCTTCCGAGTCCGAGTGCTCCGATTCGACCACCCCCGTCGGAGGCGCCGTCACCGCCACCGGGGGTGCCCTCACCGTGAAATCAATCTGCCTCGCCTGGCTATACATCCGGGCGGAGTCGGCGTCGGCGGTCGGGACTACACGCCCGTTGCGGATCTGGTTCCAGTTCAAGCCGTGGAAACCCTTGCGCGCGCTCTGGATCGGGTGCATCCGATGGTCCCCGCCGTTGCTGATCGGGTGCACCGTGCCGTCCCACGGGGACAAGGTGAGGTTCTCGACCTTCGCGTTGATCGTCGGCGGCGGACGTCCGAGGTTCAGATCCCGGCCGAAGATCTTCGGGCAGTCCTTCCTTTCCTTGTTGAAGAACATCGAACGGATCGAATGGAGGACCTCCGGATCTTCCGGCATGGACTCCACTGATCCGAGCTCGAGCACGCCCGTGTCGGAGGGGATGAAGACGACGGTCCGGATGCCGGCGGACCTAGCGAGGGAGGACCGGACGCAGTAGTCGGAGGGCCCCCACCGGTGCTTCCCCGACGCGAAGGCCTTGCCGGGGCCGCCCTCGCCGCGGAGGAACGAGAAGTACATCGACGCGAGGAAGAACATCTCGGTATCCGTGACGCGGTCGAGCCTCAACGCGTAGTTCTCGTCGCCCCCGCCGTCCGATCCGCCACCGGAGAACGCGTGGATCCCCTGCAGCACCCTCTTCCGCATCGCCTGCGCCGCCTCGGGATCCGAGCCCCCGGACGCCGCGGTGGAGGTGCCGCCTCCCGCCTCCTCGCCATCGCGGGGCTCGCGGCAGTACCCGTCGCCCCAGCCGAGGACGACCTCGCCGGAGCGGGAGGATCTGGAGATCTGCCAGAAGATCGCATAGTTCCAGCACCGGTCAGCGGGGTTGGCGCCCTCCACGAGGTCCACCAGCTTCTCCTGGATCTCTCCGCCGTCAGTGGGGCCGCTCCCGGCGGCGAGGAGACCCTCCGACGAGACGGTGCTCTTCATCAGGTAATCGAACGCCTCCCGGCCGAGCACCACCGCGGCGGCCGCTCTGTCCTCCTCCGACCAATACGCCCTTCCTCCAGCCACCATCTCCGTCTTCATTTCGATTGGAATTGAAACCCTAAATCATCCGCTCCTGTTCTCCAATTGAACAAATCGAAGAGGAGATTTTTAAATGATCGGATGGAGGTTCAATGGTCGAGATTGGCAGGTATTTCAATCGAACGTCTCACAATCTCTCTCGCTCACTCGATGTGTTTTCGAAAGCTCAGCAGAAGCAGAGACGAGGGAAAGCACCGAGAGCCAAAATAGAGTGCCGACCGGGCTCGCGAGGGAGTCTTAACCAGGGTTACTTTATTTAACCAGGGTGATTAGATATTGTTATATTCATGTTACACGTGTTAGTCGAACATGTGCTGATGAACCCCCCTGAAACGCGCATCTCTCTCTCTCCCCCTTTCATTTCAAATCACGTGATAGTTGAGGATCCAGATATATTTTAAAGACGAAAATATCCCTAATATCTCATTAAAATCCAAATTACGTCACTATCAAATTTATGTAAAACTTTTTTCTAAAATACATTCTGTAAATTTAAATAATCCATAAACTAAACTTTCATTATATATGTTTTTTTATATTTTTAATATATTGGATTGATTTTCAATGTAATGCATTATCAGTCGGTTAACCAATCAGAAGAATATTTACGTAATATTTCAAAAGATTACATGTATTTCAAGAAAAATCAAAAGCTCACTAAAATTAAATTAAATGTAATCACGAGTAATTTATGCGCAAATGTTGGGGTAAAACAGTATTTGCCAATCACGGTCAAACTAAACAAGATCACGGGCTGGTCCGCTTTATTAGGTGAAGGGGAGTGCACCGAACGCATCAATCAGGACCGTCAAATCAATCAAACCCATTCATCAAGCGGTCCACAATTTCCTATTTTTTATAAAGGAGAGAGTGTCATGCGATTCAGGCGGGTCCGTCCACGCTTCCTGCGCGGGGAGCAGTAACCAACCCGACCACGGACGAACGGCACGTGTCTGAAACGACAGATAGACCGCCACGTGGCGCGCACCCGTCCGCCGTGGATGCGGTGGATCAGACGGGGGAACACGTGACGTGCGGCGTGAGATCGGCGTGGACGTGAAGCGAAAACGTGAACCGCATTTAATAAATCGGTCTCGGGCCCGGCCTGGCGAACGTGTTCGCCGTGGTTTGGTTTTTTTTACGGACACGTGGGGCCCACTCCGTTCGAGGGCCGCCCACGGGAATTTTGAGGCCCAACATTTCGAGGCCTTTAAGGGTGCGAACTATTAGGTTAACGGGGGTGGTAATAGGGATTCCGTATCGGTTACGCGAAGTAGAGAATCGACTGATGGGATGATGACACGTGGATGGTGGGCACCGATCTTACACGTGTTTTGTGTGAGCTGTTTTTTTGTTGGGAATCCATTCGGTGCACGTACGCAATGATGATAGGATCGTACGGTGTGCATTGAATTTAACGTTAATGAATAGTTAATTGAATAGTTGTGGCTTTCATTATCTTTTGATAAAGATAAGATTTTCTGCTAACATTCCAAACAGTGATATGTCTTGTGTTTTTAGTTTGGTGGGTTAGATTTGTTTTTCTTTTTTTTGGGTGTTATCGTCAATGCAGACATGTTTTGTCCCAGGGATTACCTTAATTGAAAAATCTTAAAGCCCCCGTTTGGAACGGGGATAGTTTTTATTCTAGGGTATAGATTTATCCAAGCATAAATGAGTATAAATAAGGATAAAGTGATTTTTTGTTTGGTTGTATTTTAAATTATTCTCATTGGTAAACGTAAGAATAAATATTTTGTTGTTTGGGTAAAATGTGAATAAAGTATGGATAAGAATTTATAAAAAGTAAAAATGTAATGATAGTTGATTTGACATGTGATTTATAAGAGGTGATGACAGTTGATTTGATAGTGAGCCCACGTATTCTTTATGTGGAATAACCTAGGATAACTTTTATTCTAGGGGTTGATTGGAATCCCTATACCACTTTATCAAGGTTTATTCTGGCATAATTTATCTGGTGTTATCCGGGCTAAACAAACACCCACAAATACTTATCCGGAGTTATCCGTGGGGTTATACTCGTTTCAAACGGGACAAAAAGGTTTTTTTTTTTGGATTACATGAGAAGTTAATTTTAATTGGTTATTGGCAATTGTATTATCTAATTGGTAGATATAAGTTTATGTATCCAGGAAAAGGTACATCTAATATCAATGATTTTACTTTGTAACTTAAAAAAAATACTTCAATTAATGGATCCACATGTGACATTTACTTTAATATTGATACATTAACATTTATTTTTGTGATTGATCCAAAATTCTGCATCCACGGGTGATATTTACTTTAATATGGTTTGAATCTTGATAATAATAAAAATAAAAATAAAAACACAATATTTATTGGTCAATGCTCTGTTAAAATTTTAATCAAATATTAATTGTCTGGATCATTTAGAGTATCTTTAGCCTCACTCTTTTCTTGCTAAAAAAACATAAACAAATTTCATTTCATTAGGAGTACAACATCATAGAAATAGTTGTGCTTCTTTCATTGTTTCCTTACTATCCCGGTTGCATGTATGTAACATGTTGCAAGAGGTTTACAAGACTACAAAATCATTCATGCATATAAATAGAAAAAAAATAAAAACTATAAATGTTATGTCGTATATAAATATACGTAATGTATATGTATACACAACTTTTAATGTATATATATAATCTATTGACAATCTTTGGTGTTATCTTTGATTTTTATTTATTTATTATTAAAGTTCCAAATTAATCCCCCCGTTACAAATAATAAGCAAGATTTAACTATTTTGTTTTACTTTTTTTGATAGGGATACATCAAGAGTATGTACATTATAAGTGATTGAGACAAATCAGGACCTAACATGATAAAAATGTAACAAAATTGTCATTTCGCATGTGCAATGCTTTCAAATCATGCAAAATTTTGCATTAGGGTACTTAGGTATGTTCATGTTTAGACAGATTAACCATAGCTGATTGCTCAAAGTCTTGCTTTAGTTGGTGAATCAAACATTCTGTCTTGTGAGAGAGGTCATGTTTTGTTCTGTAAACTATAAAATTGAATAAAAAATGCTTGTCCATGATAATATATAACTTTAGTCTAATATATTTTTCAAGAGTACAAGTTGTTATTTTTTTTTATACAATGTGTATGGATGCGTGAGAGGTCTCAAACCCCAAATAATGTTTTTTAATACTTTTTGTACTTATCCATTGTGGAGGTTAAACCCCCCCCCCCCCCCCCAACTTTTTCGTGACTAAAAAACACATTAATATTACTTGTAGTGTGTATATAACACTGCAATATAATGGTATTCTAATATCTATGGTAGTAAAATATTACTTTAATTTTAATCTTAGCTAGGCTTAAATAGTCCACTGAGATATGGATTAGATATTTATATATAATCCATCTAATATTAAAGATAGGTATAACAATCAATCACCTCATCTCTTAAGTTTCGGAAGATTAGTATATTATATCAACATTTAGCTAAAAGATAAAAATGATGTATACACTAATGATCTTAAGTTTTCAAAGATAAAAAATAGATTAAATCCCCTCAACCAATGAAAATGATGCGGAGCTCATCCTTTGAACGGTGATCTGACTACAAACAATCGAACCTACATTGAGAAACCTCTTGACTACACTAGTATGGTGTTGGTCAAGGGAACTTCAACTCTCAAATCAATAAGGATTTAGGATTTTAATAGTCAATGTATGAGTTGATTTGATTGATTAGAATTGCGTAGGTTATGTTCCCTTTCTTCCCCTATTTATTGGGGAAGACATCAAAACTCAGTGTAACCGTTCCTCATATTCAACGGTATATGTGAGGGAAGATTCTTTAGGATGCTGTGTTGGACGATTAGTTATAGAGCGTGATCATGTGGCACTATTTCAGGTGGGCTATGAGAGATCTTGTCAGTCTGTTTATCAGCTTGAGCACGTGCCTCGACAGCTGTACTAGATAAAATGAGTTCTGATCATCTGCAGCTGTGCACAGGTTAGGATCTGACCATTCTGTTCAGGGGTGAGCTCTTGTAGCGTTGTCCTTGGGAGATTGAACTCGCGACTAACCTTTGTGCACCTTGTACCCCGGTTAGCCTGGTCTGTGGTTGTACGGGTTGCTCTACTCACGAAGCAGATCCGGCCTTCTCCAGGTCGTTTAGGCGGATCAGACTACCTGTTGACCCGTTTAACAAGAACACTTGCTGTGCTTAAGATTCGTGCATGATTTTCCCTTTGTACAGAATATTTAGTCAAAAAAATCTTAACCATTACCTGCACAGTCTTAAAAAAATAAAAAAGAATTCCCAGGAGTGTGGGGTTGGTGAGAGTTGCCATGTCAGAGAAACAAATGTTTTTCTTTATTCCAAATTGTTTGTCCCCAAACAGGTGGGATTACAAATGGAATTCAATTCCCACATGTTGTTGCCACCTAGAATAAAAGTTAATTTGTTCCATCCCTGGTGATGATGTTTCATTTCCACAACCAGGTACATGATAACAAATAGTGATAGACTGTGCCTTTACAATGAAATAAAGTTAAAATCATATATACATTAATTTAATTAACAGATCTTATGATACAGTGGGCAATGGATGGTCAAACGTCTAAACATATTGCACTACAAGAAAAGTGTTTTTTGCGACGGCTCACACAAACCGTCACAAAAGCACTTAATTTTGACTGTAATTTTTGAGAGTCGCAAATACCTTTGTGCTTTTGCAACGATCAAGTTGAACTGCTGCTAAAAATTATATTGCGGCTGGTGTGTCGTGCCGTCACAAGTAATATATTAGTTGCGACGAATACAACCTGTCGCAAATATCTGATTTTTTTATCCAACCATTCATTTTTTCACTTATAGTCAGAGCCGTCCGATCTTCATTTATATGTATTAAAACAAGAAGGCTGACTGTAGTGAGAGAGAAAGAGAGGCGGATGGTTCACAGTGCTTTCGACGCGGCGGAGCTCATATGGGAGCTCCAGTCATGCCGATCCAGATAGGTACATCTCCTTCCACCATGGAGAACCCCCAATCCAATCCAACCCTCTCTCGTTCTCCCTCAGTCCTTCTCGATCGATCGACGCATCAGTAGCCCTAAATTCCCCATTTTTCTCGCGATTCGAAACACTACTTTGATTTCCCCTTCAAACGAGCTTCGGATCGATCACTTTAGAGCTCGATTTGGCTCATTTTTATCAATCGTATCTGAAACCCTCACAACAAAAAAAATGACATTTAGCGACGGACTGGATTACCTTTCGGCGACGGACATTAGCCGTCGCAAATTAGAGATGGCCGAAAGCCATCGCCCTATTCAAGGACGAGTGACGAAAATTTTTAAACGGGCAATCGGATCCGTATTCATGTCCGATTACCCGTTTAACTATCTGAAAAGAAAGCTAAGTGGGTCGTGCGTTTGTGGGGCACAAAAAAAACATAACCCCTTCTTTTGGGGTATCTCCCATCTCTCGCATTGTTCCTCCACGGTTGTGTGAGATAGGCGTCTGGGGGCTTCGATCTCGAGACCCCGACAGGAGGCTGCGGCTCCTCATACCGGTCCGATGACATGGTCTAGCGGCGACATGTCTGATTTTCATGCCGGCTCTCCTGGTGGCGTCGGCGCATCGCTGGCTTTCTGGGACCGGCCACCAACTTTGATCATCTCAGGATCCGATAGAAGAGGTAGGTCCCGTGTTATCAAGGTTCTCGAGATCTCCCAAATTCGCCTCTTGAGATCGATTTGGTCACTATTTTGTGGTTTGTCTTTTTGAGTTGCATAACAGCTTGTTGGGGCGGAAGACGGCAGTGGCTCTGGAGGTGGTGCAGATGAAGGTACTTGCTTTGATTTATCTAAAATGCTTTGACTATGTTGCAAAGTTATTCATGGATTTTAGTTTTTGTTTGGGCTTTCTTTTCCATTTGATGAATGCAGTAGTTTTTTAGGCCTTTTTTTTTCAAAATGGGGGGTTAAATGTGATGGTTTGATTCAATGATAGCTGGGTTTCTGTGTGCATTGATGTTAGTGGTGAAAAACGATAATCTCCTTGGTTTAACTTATTGGATTTCGTCAATAAAAAAACTCCCCTTTTCAACAGAATCCGATTTTGTGTGGGTCTTGTTATTTGCTTCACTTCTTATTTTTCTTTTACAGACCTGAAGAGGGAGAGGTGATGTTGGAGGGGGTTTTAGAAGGTGGTTTTCTTATCATGGGATGCCAAAATTAGGGTTAGAAATGTTTTTTTGTGGTTTGGGAGGCTTTTCTTTTGCAGGTTCTGAAGGAGCATGGGATTGGCATTTTTGCTTTTGAAAATCTTGATCTTGGCTGACCAAAAATTAGGTATTGATTATACATAGTTGTTGCATATTTATGTTATTTGTTTATATGTTGGTTGATCATTGTTAAAATTAGAAGCACTAAAAGAAATACAATGTCTGAACTAGGATTTTGAAAGGATTAAATGTTCCCATAGATCCACAATCCTCTATCAATGGCTGATTGATTATTTGTATCTATCAATCTACACTTATTTATATTTCTTTTTATCAAAATGGGATCATTCACTTTATTTTTCTGCCTTCATTCATCTTATTTGAAAATACAGTGAAAGAATTGAACAACATAAGATCCGATGAGAGTGGACATCACTATTTTCATCAGGGATTGGTGCAACCACAATCATGTGGTGAGTTTGTAATTCTCCAATGTTTGGCTTCATAGGATTTTTATTTGTAATAATAATTAAATGCATTATTGGCGTTTCTTAGAATTCATTCTTAACCTGAGTTATTAAGCAGTAATCGCATTTGTTGCAGCAGAAGTTGACCTGGATTTCACATAACATTTTTTTACTCGTTGTTAATGTTTAAGCAAGGTTGATGGAATTCTTTGAAAGAAGTTAGGAGGATATGATAGCGTATTTTATTAGTTATTTTATATGTTTTAAATCATTTGCCTGCTTATTCATAAATTTTATAATCATTTGTTTTCAAATGAATCAAATGATTGGGAAGATGATCTACTCTTGTTTTGATTATATTATTTTTCAATCTAGGTCGGTCATCACTTCTAACTTGATTTGGTTTACTTTTTTTTCTTCTTTTGTCTTTTAAATGCAGTTTGTCTATTTTCAAGGATTTTCAAGTTTCTGCTCTTTCTGGCTGGTGAGTCTCTTTTAGGATAATAAGAACTTTATGATATGTGCTGCATTTATTTTATTTTTTATAGCGTTTCCTAAAATAGTATCACATTAGAAAATATATCTTAATTAATCGCATTATTGGGGTTGCTTAGAATTCATTCTTAACCAAGGACTTCATTGGTTGCAGAAATAAAAGTTTAGATTCAAATTCTAAGGTTTCCCACATAACTATTAAGAAGATTGGGGAACCTGCTATACCATCTGATTCTCATGTTCTGAAGCAAGGACATTGTAATCTGCTACTTTGACTATTGCTTGCATAAATGAAATCCTCACTATGTTAATGTGACAAGGGATTATTTTAAAAAAGTGGTGGACCTTGTGCTAGCACAACCAAAAGAAAAAAAAATTATGTCCTTTTCCTCATCATCCTTGACCCCGCTGATTCTTTTTTAGGAATCTCATGTGTGCCTCGTAAATCTCTTCTCTAGGATCTAAATAACTATTTATTTTGAAAAATGGATGAGATAAAATGCATTAATTTGTACTTATGATTTGTCACTGCATTTTTTCTTTGTCTAATTGATATTTGTATTAAAGGGGATGATGAGAGGGAGCGTTTAAACTTTAAAGAATTTGGTTACTTGGTTCGCTGTTGCTCGTTCACTCGCAAGGTAAATTTACAAATAACTTGGTGAAAGATAAAAATGTCATTCTTGATACTTGCATTTGTTTTTGCTTATCCAATATTTACTAATCATAATGTTGGGTACATTTTACGTAGTTGTTAATATTACTTAATTAGTTGAAATATCCACATTACATGATCAATGGCTAATTAAGCCATCGGTAACATCAATATATGGCTGAGAAGAATGTTTTGATCCACTCACTTTTATTCGGTTTTCTGAATGCTCTTGATATATGTTACCTCCTAATTTTTCAAGTGAGATCTATGAAAGGTTTTGTTAACACCAATTGATATTCCGTATGTTATTTACACAAAAGTGCTCATATTTGATTTGGATAAATCTGATTAATCTGCTTATTGTGTTCAGGGATTAGGATATTATCTTTATGAATCTATCACAAATTATGATATGATAAGCTCTTCATGGGTGAGGTTGTGCAAGCTTTGAAGCTCCAATACAAAGATGGTGAAGTGGCCTTTGAAAGCAGTACTGGAAAAGCAAAGAGAGAATTACTACATCACCAATTCCAGCCACAAGTGGCACAGATAAAGAAAGGAATATACTCTTGTAGAATATATTATGTATGTAGATATAATTTGAAAACATTTTATGATTGCATCTTCATTATTTTTGACATTTTATTGTAAAAATAGTTTGGTGTTCGTTCCAATTAAATAAATTTGCTTTATGAATTGTCTCCTATTTGTGTTTTATTGGTTGAAATTGTTGAATTTGAATGAATGATTTATGTTTCCAAAATTATTATAGGTTTTGATAAATAAAAAAAACAGGGGAGTAACAGGCTGTGAAGGTTTTTTTGGGGTCTATGCCGACAGTTCCTGACCGTCGCTAAGATAAAAAATTGCTGTTTTTGTCATAGAATATAGCGACGGCTTCTATCCGTCGCTAAAGGTATTGGTTGCGACAGCCTGTGACGGTTAGCGTTCGTCGCGGAAAGTCTATAGCGACGGACAAAGTCCGTCGGGAAAAGCTAAGTTTCTTGTTGTGCCTAACCCTAACTTGTTTGGATCCCCTGATGAAGATTTTTGTATATGTGTGATTCAATTGTATTGTTTGGAAGAGACATTATGTCATTGTTAGTTTTGTTTGAAGTGGATTTGGTACATTTTATGCTTTCGCCGAAGTGACTGATTCGTTTTCATCTTGTGAATGATTACTGATTTTGAGCTTTGATTTTTCATCTATTTGACTTGTAGATCATAGGTTATTGAAATGTTCCTCAAGGAGATTGAAAGCCATTCCTTTTATGTTTTTTAGAGACCCTTATTTGTTTCTTAGCATCGGATTTGTGCTTGGTAAGGTTTGGGAAGATTTTTTTTGTCGTGGTTGTGTGTTGGTCAAGCCGTTCTGCGACCCGAGAATGCGGTCCGTTTTTATGCCAAAGAAGCCGCTCCTCCGCCATGTATGGCTCCAAGATCTTCCTCGACACCTACGACGGCTACCTCCCACTATCATATAAAACCCTGGTTCCGCCCCTGCCCAAGGCCAACCTTGCTTATATGCTTTGATAAAAAAAAATTACATTTTCTCCAGATGCATCAATGCAATTTATTAAAGTATATATTTCATTTTAAAAAAAATGTAACCAAAAGAGCAAAATTCTTGGGTCATCTCAATGGGTTCAGAAACCACACGTTTCTTTGGATCATCATAGTGTACTTCCACATATCCACTCAAAGGAAAGTCCTTTCATAATGGATGACCCTCGAAACCATAATCTGTTGATATACGGGGTAGATCCAGATGATTGATGAAAGAAATACCAGAAACATCCCATACTTCTTGCTCCCACCAGCCGGCTGATGGAGTTTTCTCAATTATTGAATCATTCACAGTCCATATTCGTCACACTTTGACTTTCAATCTCTTTTTAAAAAGAAAATCAAACTAAAATAGGGAGGCGACCCGAAGGTGACATATGAGAAATATTATTTTTTTAAATTTTATAAAATGTATAAATTGGACTTATGATTTAAAAAGATATTGTACGTAACATTATCTCATATCATATAAAAAATATTATAAAAACATTTTTTCATAGTTTCAAGAAATTAAAAAGTTTTAATTAAAATAATAAATAAACATGAAACTTACCTTTCCTTTTAAAACCTACTAAAAGCCTTAAAAAAAAATTTTCTTAAGCAAGATGATCACCGACCCTTTTGGCCCCTACTACCCCTACGTGGAATTTTTTTTTTGTGAGGTAGAAAGACGAAAACACCCAAAAGTGTATGATTAAAAACTATCCTAGTGTACCCACGTGTCACTAGTGGCAAGACCCAGCGGGTCCGGATCCAACCCAGGACCCGGCAGGTCCTTGGAAATATGAACCCGGACCGGGTCCGATCCGACCCGAATATGGTTAATAAAAAAAAATCTCATGAATTTGTTTGTATTATCATTCTGTTAAGAAAATTTTGTATAAAACATTAATTTTGAGCTTTCTAAACTAGTGTTCTGACATTATGTTTGAACATATTTTTGTATAATTCAAAATAATAAACACCAACATATAACATTCAAAATTAACAAAAATCTAAACAATATAACAATAAACTAAAAATGAGAGATAATGGTTATTTGTGTCACAAAGTAAACGTTCAAAATAATAGACACTATATATTAATCTAAACAACATTCACAACAATAAACACTAAGGGGGCGTTTGGCAGGGCGGAATGCGGATTTTAAGTACTGATTAATAAGTGCAGAAAGCGGTTATGCTGATAATCTTTAAGGAGTGCAAAAAAAAAAGTGTTTGGTTCAGCGAAAAATATTATGCAGTTTTTTACATAAGTGTGTTTAGTTGATCACTTAACATATGTGTTTATTATGATGATATTTCGGTCTATTTTATAAGTGTTGAATGTTATTTTGAGGTTTGGTTGAAAACATGAAAACATAATATTAAAGATTAGTGATTTTTTCTATGAAATACATTAACCACTAATGCCCTATGTAGAACCACGAAATATTTTCATAGATACCTACACGTGAAAAATAAATAATTTTGTGTTAAATCTGTCGCGATCTCTGATAATTATAAATTTTCATGTATCTTTCCAATAAATTTTGTAAGAACTTTCCAACAAATTCAAACAACAAACTTTACTTCATCATAACAACCACATCAACACTCACAAAAACCAAAAGGCAAAATTTAAAAAACCTACACAAAAATGCATGAACAGACGAATGTACACATGTCACACAAAAAATTCCCAAGCATCCAAATCACCATCCATATGACTTTATTTAATGGCCACACAATATACATTTGCTTTTGAATTATGAGAGAGGGAGAGAGAGAAGGAGGTTGACGTGCTGCTTAGATCTGAAGAGGCGGCGGACGATGGTGGTCGAGATCGATCTATTGAGGACCATTGAAAAGACTGCTGTCTCAAGGTCGATCTGCTGCTCAGATCCTAAAGGGAGAGATGGTGAGGGAGGAGATAATGTCTTTCGATCATGGTGAATCTGCTGAGGAGGGTCATGTAGGAGGTCGAAAATGCTTGATTTGGTGAGGTATGGTGAGAGGATCTGTGTTTTGGGGATTTTGATCCGGTGTGTGGCGATCGTCTGGTGGGGGGTTCGGTGATTAGGGTTTCGCCCACATTTCTATGTTTGCTTTTAGCGGAGAGAGAGAGGGGTGAGGAGAGAGAGGGAGTTAAAAAGGGGTTTATATACCAGGCGTCATAACATTTCAATTGTGGGGGTAGAAGCGTCTTTTCACATGGGCGGGAATTAAGGATGGCGGAGTGAGGAAAGATAAGTGGATGGCTAGTCGATGAAAATTATGTGTGTATTTTATCTAAAAGAGTATAGTTTTCGGTGCTTATTTTTATGTGAACCAAACATGTAGCCCATGTTTGGTTGAGGAATAAAAGAGGTATAAAGTGGTATAGGGAAGAATAAAGTAAAAAAAGTGTTTGGATGAGTGGTATAACATGGTATAGGTATGCCAGAATAAATTAGTATAAAGTGGTATACAGATTTCAACCAACATCTGGAATTAAAGTTATTCTAGGTTATTCCATCCAAAGAATAAGTGGGTCCACTGTCAAATTAACTGTCATCACCTCTTATAAATCACTTGTCAAATCAACTATCATTACTTTTTTACCTTTTATAAATTCTTATCCATACTTTATTCACATTTTATGCAAACAAAAAAATTTATTCTTACGTTTTTCAACGAGAATAATTTAAAACACAACCAAACATAAAATCACTTTATCCTTATTTATACTAGAATAATCATAAACATCAGAATAATTTAATTCTCAAACCAAACATGGGTGTAATGAGTGTTGATTTTCATCTTTTAGGGTCCGTTTGGTTGCATGATTTGGGCGATTCTGCTTTTTGAAAAGCTAAAATCCCAAAATCGTGCAGCCAAACGGGTTGGATTCCGGCAGAATCAAAAGCTGGATTCCTTTTAATTTCTCTCTCGAAATCCGTGTTTTAAAAAGCTCAGAAAGTGTGATTTTCGGTCGGAATCGATTTTTTGAATTGAAAAGCAACTTTCTCTACCAAACATTAAACCCCTTTCAAATATTGATTCCTAAATTAAAAAAAAGCATCACAAAAAAGTCAAGGTCTAAAATCATCTTAAAAAGCAGCTTTATTCCAAAATCTACTTTTCAATATGTGTTTCCAAACGGAGCCCTCCAATAAGCTCTTAAAGCTTATCCAACCAAATGACCCATAACATATTAACCTAAACAATGAACATAAATCATGCAACAAATCAATTATGGTGTGTTTGTGTATGATGGAAAGTGAAGAAAAGTGAGGGAAAGTAAAAATTTTCCTTTTGACCATTTAAAAAGCTAGCATTTGTGTCAAACAAGGAAAAGAAAAAACTTTCCATCACTTTCCCTTTCCTATTTTGTCTTATTAGTAAAAGTGGAAAAAACTTTTTCTTTCTCCATAGGTGAGAATTTGAGAGAAAATAATAGAAAATTTTTTCACCATATGCACAAACACCATGAAAGTTGGTCAAAGGGAAATTTTTTTACTTTCCATCACTTTCTTTTTTGCCCAAATTCCCTCACTTTCTTTCATTTTTCTTTCAAATTTTTGCACAAACACACCCTTAATTATACAAATTTAAAAGCTAATAAGCTAATAAGGCTTGTCAACGGGTGAGTTTGGTTGGTTATGGATTATGATTTATGGGCTTGGTCATGGGCTTATGGATACAAAAATGAATTAAAACTTATACTTGTAATTTGATAAATGAGAAACAAAATTATGGGTCAAGTAATACTAATAGTCTTGTAATATATGAGAATATACTAATAAAACAGTTGGGTCTCGAGTCCACGGGTCAGGGCAGGGTGTACCCAGACCCAATCAGTTTGTATATTCGGGTCCACCAGGTTGGGTTCAAATCGGATCGGATATATTACACATGTAATTGAGTCCGGATCGAGTCGAGTCTGAGTCTGGACCTGACCCATTGACAGGCCTATGTGTCACCCGTTGAGGCCGATTTTTTTTTGGAAAAAAAAATGGTTGTTGGTTGTCTGTTGAATTGCCAGCGTAAAAAACACAGAAAAAAATGCACTCACATAGAGATTAAGGGTGCGTTTGGTTGCGCGATTGCGCTGTGATTGCGATTACAGGAAGCTGCGTTTGCAATCGCGCAACCAAACAGTTTTGTAATCGTAGTTTTAAACCCAGCGATTGCAGGCAAATAGTGCCCAAAAGCTACGATTTCAAAAAGCTGAGAAAGTGAGCTTCCTGCATAATCATGTTTGCAATCGCAGATTCCTACAGAATCAATTTTGCAATCGCGCAACCAAACGCACCCTAAATCTCATCCGTCTGTTGTAATAGATGACACATGGCAGCTTTATAGAAGAAGTCAAGCAGACCACGGGACAAAATCAGTCAAGCAGAGAATCCCGATAGTCATTTACATACAAGTTTGTGTTGAATAAGATCACTGATAAAGTATTAACTCTTCCAATAATGCCCCTGTTAACTCTTTGAAAATGGATGGTCGAGATTGTCTGGACTATGAGTCTTCTTAAACTCAAGCTCACATCTCTGACCATTAATCTTGAAAAACTGATAGCAGGAAACAAGTGTTACATATTAACCCTATCCGAATTAGACCTGTCAACGGGTCACGGGTTGACCTGAATCCGATTTGATAAAAATGGTAAAATACCCGGACCGAAAAACTCGATAACTAATATGTACCCGACTCGAAGGATCCGATCATTCAAACGGGACAGGTCCGGGTCTATCCTGATCCGATCCCATAAATCCATTGGACCTGATATTATTTTAGGTTTTAACAATAAATTCTAATAATAAATAATAACCCTTCCCTTTTCTATTTTATTTTTATGCCTCAACCCAATATCCACTACTCAACTTGTCTGATCTCATCATATACTTAGACTCGTGTTGACTTGGTTTTCTTTACAACTCGAAACACACAAAATCGACCCCCTCACCAACCACATACACCAACCACAAACAAACACAACAAATAAAACTAAGACATAGGTATTAAAAGCGGCTCTAAAAAATCAATCAAATTCAATCATTCATTCATTCCATTAAAAAAACATCCAATTCAATTATTCATTCATTCAATTAAAAAAAAACATTCAATTCAATTATTCATTCATTTAATTAAAAAAAACCAAACCCCACTTTGAAAACCTTGGGTTTTTTTTTAATTGAAGGTGGGGTTTGGTGTTTTTTTTTAATTAAAAAAAAACCCTTGAAGGTGGGGTTTGGGTTTTTTTTTAATTGACATGTTTAAATATTAAAATTGAATAATTAAATAATATATTAGAGAGATATGAAAATTAAAATTAAAATTTTAAGATTTATTTTCTTTTTTAGATATCATAAATTAAAAATTTAATAGTAATATAATATATCATGATTGTGATTAATCATATAAGGTAACAAATATGAACATTATATGGTACAAATATATTTATTCTTATAATATATGTCGGATACAGATATTTTCTAGATAAGATACACTTACATCCGTATTCGTATTCCGGATATTCGAATATCAGATATTTCTGATTTTTCATATACGGATTCAAATTTTTTTTCAAAAAATTGGCAGGCTTATCCTAAGCCACCCCTCATTAAATTATATATATATAAGGTTTAATTCATTGCTATAGTAGGGAAAATTGTAATTAGCTATTGCATAAAAAAATTACTTTTGAAAAAGGTTAGGCACAACCCCATTTACAATTATGCATGCACATATTTTAATTTTATTTTAAAATAGTATATCATATGGACTCATTTATAGAAAATGTGAAAAAAAAATCTAACAAGGCATTTAATTTGTCGGATAATTTTTAATTAACTTGAATTATCACTCAATTATATTATTCTGTAAGTATATTTTTATTTTACTCTAAGCCTATTGGTCTTCCAACCCCCTTGTTCTAATAGAAATTAAGATTCAAGAATAGTTAGTTAATAATGTAAATTGTGAAATTCGAGAAGAAAAAAAAGGAAGGAGAAGCACATAGTTCATTTTTTTTTAAATTTAAAAACAAATAATTAAACAAACCTTGATGGACAATTTAATTAGATGCTAAGATTGTTATGTTTAAAAGAAATCATGTATCATTGTGATCAACCAAACTAGCACTAGCCAAAAAAAGAAAAGAAAAATTAAGGGGAGATCATTAGTGCACCAGTGAAAATTGTTGTTTCACTAACAAATCTATCTCTCTGACATACTTCCGAAGCATCTCTGGCCGAGGAATCTCGACATCACCCCCCTCATCAACCTATGCAGCTTCCCGCTGAGCTCCAACGTGTTGTGCATTCCCACGATGGTCATAACCGTCCTTGGTTGGTTGCCCATGATCGAATTATCATTTGAATGAAAAATAAACCGATTACTTGTTACGCCCAAACATAGTAGGACAACCTAAAAGTGATGTTTTGAAAACTGAACAGTATTTGGTGATCCTTTCAGATACCCATTCTTGAGTTTTATCAAGCTTTTGAGCCCTCAAGAAGCCGATTGTCTCTCCGATGAATGGTAGCCCTAGAGATCCTAGAGGGACTAGTGGTACCTTGTTTTGGGAGTGTCGTGTGAGAGGGATTTGAATTTGAGACATGTGAATATTAGGGTTGATGTTACAATGATTAATGTGAGTGCAAGATATACAGGTTGGTCTATTAGGATGTTAGGCCATGGTCAGGCATGCTGATGAGTGTGCCTGAATAAAATGTTTATGCAGGAAGAAATTGTTTCAAACAAAGACTTATTTACAGTGAAAGGAATTCTTTGATTTTTTTTCTCATGTTAGAATTCAAGGCATTTTTTTGTGGCTGGGTTCTGATGCATCGCCATCACACATTTAGTACCTGTACATTGAGTAGCATAACGTGGTGGCTGTTTGTTTGCTTTATAACCGTGCATTGTGATTAACATGAATTGAATTCGGCCAATCTCTCTTGGGTACGACTATTTTCACCAACCAATTGACCAATATCACCAATCAAAAAAAAAAAAATTATAATTTAAACAACACTAATCCCATCAACCGTTCGACAGTCTCTCTGTCAACCATTGCTTAATCCATTCAACAGTTTCCCTGTCGACCACTGTTTAAATCATTTGACAAACTCTTTGTCAACATTCTTTTAAAACTTTGATGGTTGGTTTGTCGACCTTAGAAGACCATTTAAATTTGTTCGGCTTTGTTGTTGTTTCCATTTGATGTTGGTTAATTGGTTGGGCTTTGTATATAGAACTTTTGGATTGAACCAATTTCCTTTGTTGTTTGCATAATGCGTGTAGTTAGATTTAGTTTATTGGTGTTTAAGAATAGCAAATTTGGATAGATTCATATGATGATATAATGATTGGTTATCAATTGAATATGATTTTATTATATTTTTTAAGGTGCATAACTAACCTCTTAATCTTAAATCGAATATAATTTTGTTAGACTTTTTAGGTGCATGACTAACTTCATGGTAGTTTTGATTTGTCTAATATGCTGAACTGTTGATTGCGATACCTTTAGAGTTCACATTGTTGCAATTATGTTTATGTTTTTTTTAATGTGTTAAGGTTGAGTGAATATATTGTAAATGTTGAATGAAATGTGAATGCGAATGTGATTGTGAATGCATTTATATTTTAATGTAGATTGAATGTTGAATGTGATCGAATGTGTCTCAGGTCGACAGACCAACTGTCGAAGATTTTAAAGGAAGGTCGACAAAACGTTTGTCAAATATTTTAAATGGTGGTTGACAAACCTACTGTCGATTGTTCTAAATGAATGTTGATAGAGAAACTGTCGAATGATTGGGGAATTAGTGTTGTTCAAATTATGATTTTTTTATTTTTTGATTGGTGAGAATAGTTAATTGGTTGGTGAAAGTAGACGTGCCCATCTTTCACATCAATGCAAAAAGTTATCGGCCAAAACAGTTGATTGTGATGGCAAAAGCAGTATATTTTTTTACTTGAATGAATGAATAATTGAATTGGATTGTTCTTTCTAGGGCCGCCTTTTAACACCTGTGTTTTATTTTATTTGTTGTGTTTGTTTGTGGTTAAGCCTGTCAATTATCCAAAAAAATATCTGTATCCGATCCGAATCCGTATCTAAAAATCCAGAAAATATATGATATCAAAAAAATCCATATCCAAAAAATTATCCGTATCAGAATTTTTTTGATCAATCCGAAAAATATCCGTATCCGAAAATAATATTATATTATTATTTATTTAATTATATATTTATATTTTTAGAATTAGTATGAATTTTTTTATTTTTACTCAAAGTATGTAATGTTTTATATATATACTTATAATTTTATGTTTTATACTAGGTAATTATTATATTTTTTTACATATTTCAAATATTAGATATATGATTTTTATTTTTTGGATATAGGATTTTTGGATATTTTAGTCATTTCATATTTATTTTGAATTTTTGGATATTTTAGATAATTATCTGTATTCGAATCAAATTTTTAGATTGGATACAGATATCTACTTTCAATATCCGTTGGATATGAGGATATCGAATACGGATGTTTTTTCGGATATGTAGTTCGAATACGAATACGGATATGAGCTTATCGATCCATATCCATCTGATTGACATGTTTGTTTGTGGTTGGTGTTTGTGGTTGGTGAGGGAGTCAGTTTTGTGTGTTTTGAGCTTCAAAGAAAACCAAGTTCACACGAGTTTGAGGACCTGATAAAATTAGACGAGCTGGGTAGTGGATACAGAGTTGAGTCATAAAAAAAAAATAGAAAGGGAAATGTTATTACTTATTACTAGGATTCGTAGTTAATAACTAAAATAATATTGGGTCTAACAGATCCATGAGATCATATCAAGGTAGACCTAGATGCGCCACGTTAGGATGATCGGGTCTTCGGATCAGGTCTATATCGGGTCTTGAGTTTTTTAGATCATGTATTTTATGTTTTTTATTTGATCGGGTTCAGGTCGACTCGTGATCCACTGACATGCTTAGTCTCACTAAGACCCGGGTCTGGCGGACCCGGGTTCACCCCAATCGGGCCGGAGACAAACCTAATCCGAACCAAACTCGACCGCGGATCTTAGTTATTCCGCCATAACACGTTACCAAAACCCTCACGAATCCTACACCATATAAACGCCCGAACAAAGGCCAATATCTGGTAACAAAGTCACAGTCGCACCGTCGAATCTTCTCCGTCTCATTTCGATTTCTAGGGTTTCATTTTTTCCCTATAATTTCGATATCTTGTTCATCCATCTCTATTGAAATCAGTGTTTCTTCGCTTGATAATCGTTATCTGTTCTGAAGAGTATTTTTTTGATATCTGATATTGATTTATTGGGTGGTTTTAGGTTCAGATCGGATCCGTCGCGTACGTCGGTGTCGGAAATCATGGCGGAAGACAAAGATCCGAGCGATTTGAAAGAGGAAGTTGGGGAGGTGAACCTCTTCTTCATATCTGGCTCTTTCTTTTTCTTTTTTTCTCACTTTGATGATCATCTTATATGGATTGATTGAGTTTGCTAGATATTTTAAGATGTTTTTATCTGTTGTTTTTTCATTTTTTGTCTATCATGGGATATCAAGGAATGATTGGGGATTTTGTAAGATTTACAGTAAAATATATGGCAGAATAGAATAAGATGGAATATAATCATTATTCAACCCAGTATTGAGGTATTTCTTTTATTTTTTTTATTCAGTTGGCATTTTTTTATTCAAGGTAAAGCAATTAAGGTGCTGTTTGGCAACAGCGGAAAGCTGAATTTAAGTGCTGATTGTTAAGTGCAGAAAGAGGAAAGATGATAATCTTTAAGAGTTTAGAAAAAAAAAGTGTTTGGTTCAATGAAAAATATTAAGTAATATTTTAAATAAGTGTGTTTGGTTAACTAGTTGACTTATGTGATTATTGGAAGGGTATTTTGGTTCATTTTATAAGTGCTGAATGTTATTTTGATGTTTGGTTGAAAATGATAAAAACATGTGTTTTTGAAAATATTAAAGATTATTCTTTTTTAACATGTTAAAAATACTAGTCCTAAACTTCTTTTGAAGAGCTAAAACAATATAGTGTCTGGATATCCACATGTTTATATATTTTCACATATTCCATAGAATTGCAAAGACTTCTTAATTAGACTGCAAACACATCGTAATGCCTTGATTAAAATTCAAATACAGAACAACAAAAAATTGGGATGGACCCATTTTGTAAGAGTTTGACAGTTACATAAATTGTATCAAAATGCGCACATGAAAATGTTTTATTTTAACATATACAGTCCACCTGCAGCATTTTATTTTCATGTTCAAGTTATGTTTACGACCTGCAGCATCCACAAACATAGCATTGTAATTCAACAAAGAAGGGTTGTCCAATGAAATTTTGAAGAAATAAATAACAACTTGATTTTAGAAATCAATCGTAATATATCTGGCTTAGGCATACTGTACTACAACAAGCAGAATTGAAGCATAAAAAACAAATTGGATAAGTTTGATCAATACCACTCAAAATGATCAATCTGTTCATATTAAATCAGATGATTGTTCTCCCTAAAGGGAAAATAGGATCTTTAATGAACCATGATATATAAGAAACAACAGAGATTCATCAACAAGAAGCAGAATTGAAGCAATTAGGTTAAATTCTTATAGTCCCCAATTATTTGATATAAAAAAGACAAAACATCAGCAACTTCAAAGGATCCAGATAACCCTTACATAATCCCATAAAAACAAATCAAGAACACAAAAATACATATGATGGAGAGAAACTCAAACATCAAGTCGGCCGTATGATTAAAAATCGAGCTGCCGTAGAGATCCAAGGAGGACAGGTCGTCGAGCCGGATATGAGGTCGGAGGAGGTCAAAGGGGGGTCGACAAGCAGGAGATGATGTCGGATTTGGTTTGAGGGGGGTCGACGAGGCGGAGGAGGCGGCGGCGTCCGCCGTGAAGGAGGAGGAGGAGGAGGAAGAGGAGGGAAGGAAGGGGGGAAAGAGGGGATACTCTGTTTCCGCCGGCGAGGGTGGTTCCGAGAGAACTTTCATCGATGGGGTTTGGTTGGCTTTCATCAAGTGTGCTGCCGCGGCGGTGTAGATCGGGTGCTAGGGTTTCATTTTTTTGAAATCTCAGAGAGCTCAAAATGTATTCCGATGCAGAGAGGGGTGAGGAGAGAGAAGAGATAACTTGATAGAGGGGTTTAAATACCCTATGTAAATTGTTTAGTTTGGCAGTGGCAGTGTTGTCTTTTCACGTGCTGAACCAACGACCTAATGCTAGAGCCGGAAAAAAAAAGTAACTCTGGGGAGCTGAAAATATTTTGTCAAAAATCACTGATTGAGGGAAATTATTTGAGCTTAATTCACATCCAACCAAACAGAATTAAAGAGGAAAATCAGTTTTAAGCTGAATAAGCACTGATTTTAAGTGCAACCAAACAGCCCCTAAGTCTTTTGAGTTATCTAAAGAAAAGCAATGCATCATAGTTACTAATCCAACATTTATCCCGTTTTAAGCTGAATGGTAATTCCTGGTTTTACGCCCAAGATTCTACCCCTTATTTTGAAAGCATTTGGGGGATTAGAATTCAACGGGTATGAATTTGTTATAGTTGTTAATGTAGTCTTGCTGTGTCATGTTTTGTTTACAACAGAAAGTTAAACTAAAAGGCTGTAGTGTGAACAATGTTCAATTTTTGCTTAAGTGAACCCAATCTGCTAAGAATTGATTGCAGTGAAAAAGCTACATATTTACCTTTCAAGAGTGTTATAAGAAGCTCACTTTGGATAGTGGAAAATGATTATTGATTAGCTGTTAATTGGTAGAAAATAAATGTCACTTTTTTATCAGTATGAAAATTTGACCTCACTTTGATATATTTTATTGGGATGCAGCTTGCCCCATTTGATCCTACAAAGAAGAAGAAAAAGAAGAAGGTGGTTATTCAAGAACCTGTGGAGGATGCTGAGAATAAACTAGTCGAGAAGACAGAGAACCTGTCGAGTAGGCTAATGACTTTCTGGTGGCATATTTTTCTTAATAGTACACACTTATTGTTGAATGAATGTTTCTAGTATATTATATTGAAAACTCTTTCATTTGGTTTCTGTGACCCCCCCCAAACGCAAGGCCCAATCTTTTCTTAAAATGGCCCTTCTGTAAAACTACACCCAATACCAAAGAGTTTATGAAATACTCCCTATAAAATTTACTAAGAGGTCTTTAATAGAATGGCAAATCGCAATTCTTACCTCTTAAAATCAATATTTACAGAAAAAAGGTTTTTTTTCTGTAGATTTAAATAGATAGACCATTATCATGAACACGCTTATGCTTGGTGCAGTTTCTGAGGCAGGCGAGCCTAGTTTTACTGGCATGAAAAAGAAAAAGAAGAAACACGTGAGTTGGGATGCTACATGTTGTGTATTTGTCATTGATGTCTTTGGTTTGATGGGGTATTTATGTTGCTGTATTTTTCTATTTCAGGTGGACACTGACTTTCTTAATGAAGAAAATGGTGATGCTGGAAACAATGTTGATGGTAAGACACCTAACTGTCTAATGTCAAGGCAGCTAAATTAATTGATCGAGTTTACTTGGTAATGTCTCTGTTATTCAAGTAGTTTATTGTTTATTCCGTATTAAGGTGACAACATTGGTGAGGATGAGGAAGGAGAAGGTATTGTGTTAGGAGAAGCTGTCCGATTCCCTTGGGAAGGTACTGATCGAGATTACAAATATGAAGAGGTATGTGGATTTCCTTCCCAATTTGTATCAGATTTCTTAAATTTGTGTTTTTAAGTTGCATGTGAACTGTGCATGGTGATTCATTCATTTTCTGCAAGATTGTTTCAGCAATCTGCTTTATTGTTTTAGAGTCCGTTTGGAAACACAGATTGAAAAGTAGTTTTTGGTATAAAGTTGTTGTTTGACATGCTTTTTAACCATGTACTTTTATGGGATGTTTTTTGTTAAATTTAGGAATCACGTTTGTTGTTGGTAACAGAAGCTGTTTTTCAATGTTTGAAATCATGGTAATGTTTGGTTGTAAATTAATACTTTATTAAAAGCAAACATGTAAGTTTACTATTTTGCCCTCATCCCCACTAAATAAATAATCACTAGGGTTTTACATTCCCCCATTTCACCCTCTCCCAACCCCCTGTCTGCAGCCCAAACCCCTCCGTCCCCGGTGGCTCTCTGAGGATGTTTGCTTCTCCGACCGTCGCTCCACGGCGTGCTCTCGTCCACTCAACAATTGGTTAAATAATCTGTCTTTGGGATATTTTTGTTTTCCTCTTCTAAACCCATAAATTTGCACCACTAGAAAAAACATTGGGTATATTCAGGTAAAGCATGAAAGTTTCATCAATGGTGTAGAAGAGCAATGGTTTTTTTTTCCTTATCTGTTTCAGACATACATGTGGGATTTGAGAGGGGAAAAGGAAGGCTGTGTGATGAGAGTATTAACCCCGAAAGAGAGAGAGAATAGGTGGGAAGAATTAATAAAAGGGGTATAATTGCTACACATTCATCAGTAAGGGTATTAATGTCAATTCCTCGACCACACAGAGCTTTCAAAAAAATGGATTCCTCCCGAAGCGGACTTTTAGTGCTTTCTAAAACACAGCTTTCAATGTAAAAATTGACAGGAATCCAGTTGAGGATTCTCAATTAATCAAACCCGTTTGGCAGCACACTTTGGACTTTTGAAAAAGCAAAAGCAGCCCAAATCGTGCTGCCAAACGGGCCCTTAGTTTTTGGTGCTGAATGTTTTTCCAAACTTTGTCATGTGCCACCGGGCAGTATAGGTGTTTTCTTCATCCATTTGCTTTGGAGAATTTTGAATTGGTTTTTATCATGCTTTTTTTAAAAATTCTGCACCAATTTTAATGGGAAATAATTATTTTAGCCATCTTGTTTTTCTTTGTATTTGATGGAGGATTAGGTTTGTAAAGGATCTGCTGGGAGCCTGGGTGTTCTGACTTGGGGAGACATTTTGTTTCCACTTTGTTTTTCCTTTGGCTGTTTACCTTTGAATACAATATGGTGCATGCCACTCCATTTTTCTTTTTATAAAGACATTTTAGCCTCCTGAGTCCCCAACACATACCACAATACATGCACACTGGAGCAGGTCCTTCTAATCCTAAGATGCTTATGGAAAGAGGATATAGATGTGTCTAAGAGGTGATGATAGGCTTGCTTTAGCAAGCTGTTCTTTCATGGTGCCTACTGTTTTTTTATGTGCAATGACTTGATAATATGATCGTTGCCATAATGGGTTCTGATCTGATTTAATTTTATGTCACAAAAGCTTTTAGGTAGAGTGTTCAACATCTTAAAGGAGAACAATCCAGAGCTTACGGGTGATAGACGGAGGACTGTTATGAGGCCACCTCAAGTTCTTCGAGAAGGCACTAAAAAGACAGTGTTTGTGAACTTCATGGACCTTTGCAAGACGTATGGACTGCCTCCTTTAATTTTGAACCTGATCTACTTTTAGTTTTTGAAGATGGCCAGGCCAGAGTTTTATTGTACATACTCCTTGCAATCTGTTTGCTTGAATTCTGGTCATATATATTTAAAACTCAACACTTTAGTTCATTTTTAACTAGAACATTCAGTGCTTTACCTTCTATATCCTGATAGTGTAGTATACTAGTTTTTATCCTTGCAATCTGTGTTGTTCTTGTATTGCTAGTTTGCTACTCCTGGACCATTTTTCCACTGTGCTTTACTCAATTGTTTCTGTTGCTTGTTCATCGTTCTACTGTCACCACTATTGTGAATTTGATTTGTTGTTCCCCATGATAATTTAAAATTTCTTTTGCCTTACTCCAAAGAACTTGAAATGATATTATGATATTCATGTATCATATTTGCATTTGGATATTAGAAGAATAATGTGCCATCTCTTTGTGTTCTGATAAGGTCCTCTGATGTAGTAGGAAAAACCTATCCCTTTTTGTCTCCAGACCAAATAATTGCAATCAAACTTTTATCTATATTATTTGCAAATTGATTAAAATGCTAGAAATTTTCTTCATCTATGACCTTATTCAGAACATACGATAGTTTTGCCCTGAATGAGAAACAACTGACTTTGAGGGTTTTCTTTCTTGCCCTTTGTTTTGCACTGTGTTTTCCTCTTTTAAGGAAAATGTTACTCATATAGCCTGGCCTTTCTATGTAACATGGACATGGATGTGTGTCTCAGTGTCGGTGATCATTGATGTAGATATGCCTTTTCCAATGACCACTCAGTGCTTGACCAGATGCTGGATTCCTGATCACCATATATTATGCCGAGTATTACTGTTTGAAAATGTTGTAGTTATATTATCCTAAATCTGTTCAGTCAGCAAAGTTACTGCTTGCATGAGCTATAATGCAAAACTGATTAACATGGTCATAGTGATAAATCAGATTGCTCTTGTAGTATTGCATGTCCTTTGTGTGATTGCCATGTTAAGGTTTTTGCATTAGTTGATTCTGTGTTGGCATTAGCATCATGTAGACAGTAATATGGCTTACAGTCACATAAGAAAGGAACTTGTAAAATGTGGAATTTATGAGCATATTAAATATTGAATTGTACGTAAACATGGGAAAATTCCCTTAGTTAATAAGAAATCATATGGCTTGAACATTCCTCTCCTAGGTCATTCAATGAATTCCATCCAAGAAACATGTAAACACATATCTTGGTCCAAGTTGTATGGGCGGCCACATGACCAAGATCTTGTAATGCAAGTAACTCAGGGTTTTACATGAATGCTTCTGTTTTACATGAATGCTTCTGTTTGTTAAAAGTGCAAAAAAAGGAAAAAGAAAAAGAAAAAGAAAAAAAGTTTGATATACATGTGGATTATGATTAGATACTGGATCATGCACCTTGTTCACTGCATCCAGATTTTTTTATAACTACATGTGTAGTTATTTATGCATGCACATCTTTTGGTGTGAGTTAGTGTGCTTAAATTATCAAGGAGAATTGTTAATGGTGAATTGTGATTCCAGGATGCATAGACAACCGGAGCATGTGATGAATTTCTTACTGGCTGAAATGGGAACAAGTGGATCCCTTGATGGGCAACAACGATTGGTTGTTAAGGGAAGATTTGCTCCCAAGAATTTTGAAGGGATATTGCGTCGATATGTCAGTAAGTTGAAATTCTGATATTCTGCTTTATCTGCATGTCTTCTTCAAGACTGATTTGTTTATTTCTTCTTTGAAAATGTTATGTACAAAAATTACATATAAAATGGTTAGACAATGTTGACGATCTTTTTAATGTCGCAGATGAATATGTTGTATGCAGCGGTTGCAAGAGTGCAGATACAATTCTTACAAAGGAGAACCGTCTGTTTTTTCTTCGATGTGAACAGGTATCTCTCAGCTTAGTTATATATTTGAGCCAAATTCCTCATTTGAAGGATTATGATGATGTAACTATTGTGCCTGTACATGTTTTATGTTTTTTGACTCATATCCACCTCATTCATGAGGCCTTCAATGACTTATTTTTTTCTGTATTATTGTGTTATCTGACTTTTTTTATTAGTGTTTATAAATGATTCATTTTTTGAGATGGGCCTGTGATGATTCTCTACACATTGCCTACATTGTTTGATTCTTTCCATCTGTGATAAGAATTCATAAGTCTGAGGCCTTCCTTAAGAAACTAAATTTTGCCTTGTGTTGGGCTTCTTAGAGCAAGATAATATATGCTTTCCTGCCTTGTCACTGAACTAGTTGCTTTTTAGACTTACTGTTTTCAAAAGTTTGGACTTTTTCTTTTCAAACTTTCAGACATGTTTTATTTTTACAGACTAATCTTAAGATTCTGCCACATTCCTGAGGCCTTCAATGACTTAATTTTAGCTTGTTATTCGGTATTTTGAAGAAACAGGTAGAAATACTTGTGAATATTGCGTGGATACAATTTGGGGTGTTATTTGATTTTTGTTATTAGTTTTTTTTTTAATGTTTCATTTCATGAGAGATGGGCCTATGATGGATCTTTACTGACCTTGCCTACATCGTTTGATCCTTCATCCGCGATAAGAGTTCGTAAGCATTCTGAGGCCTTCTTTAAAAACTAAATTTTGATTTTTGTTGGGCATTTTAGAATAATATATATACACTCTTCCTCCTGGTAAATGAACCAGTTGCATATTAACCTTGCTGTTTTTCTAAGTTCAGACATGCTATATGTTTCCAGAGTCATCTAATTATCTGCTTCACTCCTGTGGCATTCAGTGACTTAATTTTAGTATATCATAGAGTATTTTCAGGATAAAGGTGAAATACTTGGTGAATTTTGCGTGGGGAATTTTGTGGTGTTATTTGACTTCTATTATTAGGTAAATGTTTTATATGGGACTGGCCTATGATGATTCTCTACACATATTGCCTACATTGTTTGATTCTTTCATCCATGATAAGAAATTATCAGTATTCTGAGGCCTTCTTTAAAAACTAAATCTTGGCTTTTTGGCGTTTTAGAAAAAGACAATGTACTCTCTTCATCCGTGGAATTGAATGAATTGCTTGTTAGACTACTGTTTTCAAAACTTCAGTGGCATATCATGACTCTATAGGGATGTATTGCTTTGTCATTCTTCTATCCAAATTGAGAACTCATATGTTCTGAGACCTTTTTGAAAAACTAAATGTTTGCTTTTGTTAGGCATTTGAGAATATGATTTCAGATTTTATATTGTCTGTGTAATTAAACATTTTATTACTTGATATAGATTGTTGTCATCAGAATTTCAATGGCCTGTGATGATTAAATACAGACATTGCCTACATTGTTTGATTCTTTCATCCATGAAAAGAATTCCTAAACATTCTGAGGCCTCTTTGAGAAGCTTAATCTTTGGGTTGAATTTGAGAATAAGATAGTAGATTCCCTTTTGCCTTGTTATTGTTGGGCCAATATTTAGCGAGGTGTATGTTTCACCACTCCTTTTTTTCTCCTTTTCTGGTTGTTTTCAATACTTTCATGCTAAAGAAAAGGTCACCAAATAAAAGGTAAATGCAAGATTGATGCTGATCTTTTTTTAATTAACCCTTTGTGTAGTGTGGTAGCTCGAGGTCGGTCGCTCCAATCAAGGCTGGGTTTGTCGCTCGTGTGGGACGTCGCAAGGCTGGGACATGATTTTTTTCCCCCTCTCCATGCTTTGTATCATTTCCCCTTACTGGCATGGACTTTGAACATCCCCTCCCCACCCCAATCAGTTGTGCTGTTGTAAGATGAGTTGAGTTTCTGCTCTAAATCCGCTGACTGATTTTGATAGCGTTAAAATTTGGTTAATCAGATTTGCTACAGTTGATTGAATTATATCTCAATAGCTGGTGGTGGTTGTCATTATCAGGTGATGTTTGTGAGAGCCATATGTTGGGTTCTCTGAGATTTTAAGCTTTTTCATATTTTGTTTGGTATGGCTGATTCAGTGCAGTATAAATTTTGCCTTCCTCTGTTGATGGCCTTGTATTGTTGGGCTTTTAGATTCTAAAGTAACGCATGGAATGTATAAAGTTTATGGAAAATGTTTAGATTCTGTTTGTTTTTTTTTTGAACCTTGTTTTGAATTTTAAAATGTATGTACTTTTTTTTAAGTGTGTATTTTTATAAATAAATGAAGTGTATATTTGAATGAGTTGAATGTATATATTTTTTTCTAATCTAATATATATTTAGCTTAATCTGAATTACTGTATATCAGCGATAAAAACTTATTGGTGTCAACACATGAATGTGTTGGGTGCCATTTTTAGGCTTTCTCTAATAACACTCAGAAAGCTCAATTGGCAATCCAACAGAATCAGATAATTAGATTTGATTTACCTTAAGCGAAGAACAACCAACTGAACAATTTGAAACATTAATACTCGGATGTAACGAACGCATCGAACGTTTTATGAAGAAAATAAAGTAAGTCTTTTATGTACGAAATAAAAAATCGTGTGTTTCATCTATTGACCATATACATACTACATGTGTATATATGTCAGTTTCATTTCACGCAAGATTTACTGTATGTAAGGTAACAATACGTTTGTGTAGACGCGACTTGAGTTGACTATACATATAATTTGCATAAACAGTATCATTTTGGAATGAATATTTGTAAAATTAGCACCCCATGTGAATATTAGCAAAAAGTAGTACTGAATCTGGTCAACATTTTTTTTTTACACTGGAGGCGGCGTATATATATGGCGTCTCCTTTGTTTTTTTTTTTTTTTGTTTTTTTAAAAAGAGAGATCATCCTTTTTTTAACAGTGGAGGCGCCCATATATATATATATATACAACGCCTCATTTGTTTGAAGTTGGGGTTATTTTTTCTATCATTTTTTTTCTTTGATTAAATATCAATGGCTGAAATTTTTTATATTAAGTTTTAATGGCTAGAATTTTATTTTTAAGTTGAGAAAAGAGAAAATCATGGAAGATTTGTTGATAAGGCGCATCCTTAAAAATCTTGCTTGATTTTCTCTCTTTCAACGGAATATATTTTAAACAAAAAAACTCATTCTCTCAAATCTTCCATGATTTTCTCTTTTCTCAATTTAAAAATTAAATCGTAGACATTAAAATTTAATATATAAAAAATATCAAATCATTGATATTTAATGAAAGAAGAAGTGATAGCAACTGAAAATAAAGGAGGCACCATATATACAGTGCCTCCAGTGTTAAAAATAAAATAAATGGGATGACGCCTCTCTTTAATAAAAAAACAAAAAACAAAGGAGCCGCCATCCATGTTAAAAAAGGGGTCAATATTGACCGGTGCTACTTTTTGCAAATATTGATTTTCAATGCTATTTTTGTTAATATTCGATTTATGGGTGTTATTTTTACTAATTACCCTACAATATATATACGGGTAATTAGCACTTTTAACCCCAAGAAAATGAAAATTAACAAAAATAGTATTGACTCTCGAATATTAGCAAAAACTAGCCCTGTTGAACTAACTATCACGTCAGCGCTGACCTTTTTTTTAAGTTTATATGGGAGACGGTATATACATACGCCGTCTCCCATTCAAAATGAAAAAATATATGTGTGACCTGGAAAATGTAAAGGTGATATATATGCCGTCACCTTGAAACGGCTTATATATATGCGTCTCCATGTCGTGGCGTATATAACCCCCGTCCCCGCTGCCAAGCCCTAAAACCCCAAATTTTCACCCCTTCCCTCCCTCTTTCAGACTTTCACCCACCCACCCGCTGCCAAGCCCGAAAAATCATCAATCAACATCTTAAATAACTTTAATCCAAAGGTAAACATCAAAACCCTAAATGTTCTTGAATTTATTATTTATTTATCAATTGTTTGATTTTATTGATAAAATTTTTGTTTTTTGTTTTGTTTATTATTGACATGTTGAATGTATCATGTTTTGTTAAGTTAAATGTTAATTTTATTTGTTTTTGGTTATTTAAAATTTCCTAATTGTCAAAATAAAATTTTAAATAAAAAAATTGTTAAATATAAATGCTGGTATAAATGTTAAATATGATTCTGATACGATGATGAATGTTAAATTGTTTGAGTAAATATTAATTTGTGTTCAGGGTTCACAGTGATGGACATATGTGAGTGGCATGGACCCGTCATGGATGATTTGCTGTATTTTCAGGATCTCATAGGTCTCATCATGGATTTCAGGGAAAGGTATATCCACTAAAATAATTTTATCTCGTGTTATTATTGTGGTCAAAATTATTTTATTTAACGAACTTATTCAATTTGACACATACTGATACCATGAAGTTCACGATCCACATGGTGGCATTGCGTCACTGGGTCATGGATCCACGCATCGAGCCATACGTGAGGGCATCCGGATTTTACTATTTGACACATATGGGATATACCAGATTAGAATCATCGACTATTACAAGCACTCATAGAGAGATGGAGACCAGAAACTAACACATTTCATCTGCGACATAGCGAGATGACTGTCACACTTCAGGATGTTGCTGTTCTGACTGGGCTTCTCATTGATGGTAAGCCCGTGACCGGTATCACAGACTGCAATGATTGGGAGTCGTTCGTGAGGAGCTGTTAGGTGTTGGCCCCCTGAAGATAAGATCAAGGGTGGTAGAATTTATCTGGCATGGCTTAAAGAAACCTCCAGCATTACCAGATATTGATTTGGACGACGACATTCTCTAGCAGTATGCACGTGCATATTTCTTATTTGTTCTTGGATCCACCATCTTCGCTGATGGCACAGGAAATAAGATACATGCATGTTATCTTTATCTACTTAGAGATTTGGATGATGCTGGCCGATATTCCTGGGGTGCAACTGCATTGGCCTCTTGTATAGAGCGCTGTACAAGGGTAGTGTGCTTGGAGAGAGGTCGTCTGCACTGGATCTCATGGATTTTATTTGCTGCTATAGGTAATATGAAAACTCTGAGTTTCTTTGTAAAACTTATTTTTTTTATCAGTGAGCATTGTATTTTTTGTTTGTTCCCACATATATGGTCGTGGGGGAGATTACACGTGGGACGACCAGATTTACATGACTCAGATTTTGTGCTTGGAGATAGACCTTTGGGAGCAAGGTAATACATATTTTTCATCTTCTATTATCAATTCATGAATGATCAGATTTCACTAAATTCTTCACTATCAGGTGGAAGGTGACTCAAAGGTTTGATGAAAATTCACGAGTTTTGATATACTATAGGGCACAACTAGACTACCAGCTTGAGTCACAGGTGATTCAAATATTATTATTATATCACACACACACAATATATACTTATTAAAATTGTGATACTAATTATAATTTTGATTTTTTGTAGATTATGTTGGAACATATGAGATACTACCACCTGCTTGTAGGGATCACATGGAGTTGTGGTTGGCTAGGGTCCCACTCATTTGTTTTGATATCGTGGAGATGCACGTGCCCGATCTTGTCACACGTCAATTTAGAGTGCATCAAACATACATCTACTATAGAGGTCATCAACGGGTGAACAGACGAGGTAGACAGGATATCAATTGGATGATATATCACAAAACTTTTATGGAGCGTTGGGACCAACGCTTGGATCACATCCACCAGTTTCATCATACCAAAGTTCAAGGAGATATATGGAGTGTATTGAGAGAGAATAGTCAGATATATCACACCTTCACCACCCCCACACCACCCTCCAAGCTATGTCGCACAACATTCAGTAATTTCTTAAACATTTGTTACATTTTTATAAAGTGATAAATTAGTTTAAAACCACTTATTATAATGAAAGTTCTGATAAACAGGGGGGAGTTACAATAATATTACTGAGGTGCTTGCAAGGGGGTTGGTGTTGTACCCCAATTATGATGAGTGGGGACGTATAATTTCCATGGCACGTGATTATGCAGAGACGATGATGGGGCCATCGAGTACCTCCAGTACAGCTACAGATGATAATGATTACTCCGAAGATGTCATAGATGAGAGTGCATTTGGCCCAGGAGCTGATATTGAATTCACAATTGATGAATTCTTTGGTGATGTACGACTGGAACCAGAATTGGATGAGCACCACCACAACCAGCTCCAGTTTCAATCAAACTTCACAGATGACATTCCAGACATATGTTTGTGGACCACGCAGGATTTGGTGCACTTCTACTACTGCCAGTCGGATATCGGGTGAACCATTTTCACTCCGGCTCAATCAGCTGCGCCATCTTCTACAGCCACAACGTACCCCCCTCATCAGCACCTCTGCTCTAAAGAAAGCGAAAAAGAAAGGGTTCCTGAAGTTTTTTGGATGACTTTATATATGGGACTTAAAATATGTTTATATATAGGAATTTTCATGCACAAGCAGTAATGAAGTGATTGTAATTTATAGAATTTGTGTTTTATTTCATTTAAGTTGTTTTATTTGATTCAAGCAGGATTTTCATACATTTTCATACATGTTCAAGCAAAATTATACACTATATTTAAGGCAGGATTATGTTTGAACAAAAACAAAAAAGAAAAAAAAACCTAAGGCAAATGATCTGGAGACGGCATATATATATGCTGTTCCTTTGCATTTTTCTCCCTAATGAATTTTCAAGTGGGAGACGGCGTATATATATGCCGTCTCCCTTGTTATTTGGGGTTTATACAGGAGCTGGCATATATATATGCCGTCTCTAGTATAAACATTAAAAAAAAGACTAGCGCTGACGGGAAAGCGTTGACCGGGTTAACGTGGCTAGTTTTTGTTAATATTCGAAGGGTTGGGCTATTTTTACAAATTTTTATTTTCTTGGGTTAAAAATGTTAATTACCCTATATATAGATATATGTGTGTCAGTTTCATTTTTTGCAAGATTTTACTGTATGTAAGGTAACAATGAGTTTGTGTAGAGGTGACTTGAGTTGTCAGTTAAAAAAAACAGAGACGCCATGTTCCATGAAAGACTTGGTTTTATATGTGGAAACACTGGCATTTGTACATGATTTTATATGTGGAAACATTGGCATTAGCTGCACAAGTGGTAATTAGTTTAACAACCCTTCTGTTGAACTGGCACTGCTTTAAAAAAAAATAGTACCAAATGGAAGAAAGTATCCATCACTCTGCAGTCCTCCTACCATGCAAAACTTGAGGTAATAAACTAAGAATATCTTCCATACAAACACTACTACACAAACAATTGCATCTCTATTACTAGCTCAGAGAGATGGGGAGAGAGAGAGAGAGATTTGATGAGCTCAAGTGATTCTGATGGAGGTCAGGTTCTGATGATTCACATGGTCCTCCTACCAGCTTTTCTTACGGGAGTTGCCATACATGATGTTATCTTTGTCCCTCAAAGAAGAGAAGAAAAACAATGAAGCAAACGACTTACCTTTGCTTCAAAGCTAAAGAAGATTTCATCTTATTGTATATATCTGTCACTTTCTTTTTAGGATGGCCTATATATATTCATTTCACATCCCCAACAGATACATAAAACTCATGAACCATGACTACCCGCTACAGAAAACTCACCCTCCTTGCAAGTGTTCTCTTACTTCTCTTTGCATATTCAAGATCAGAGGAGGATCTTGGTCTAAGCAATCTTGAGCCGTTAGAGACTGTCAAAACCTATTTTCCTTTTTCAATCAACAGTCATGGGTAATCATCATGCATATGTTTTCACGTTCTATTACTGTGGATGAGATTTAATCAGGTCAGGTCTAATCAGTCTTTTCGACATGTGAGAATCGGGATGTGATCCAATTAGTGTTTGTATTCCCTTATATCTCTTCAGTCATCTCTCATGACATGTGTCACCTCACACTTAAAAATTGTGAGGTTTGACATGTCAATCCACATTAGAAATTGACAATACCTAGAATTCAATTTTGTTTGGATCATATATTCTGATATTGTAAAACTTTTTGACAAATTAACTTCGTCATAAGTTGGTATCTCTAGGAGACTCATAAGACCTGATGGGAATCACTTGATCACATCTCTTGTTACTCCACGCTCTACTTAGCTTAAAATGTGTTTCACTTATAGGGAGGACCATGAATTGCTTGGAGACGATGAGTGGGAGATGGTTCAAAGGAGAGGAAATCTTTTCACGGTCAATGACAGAGTGTTCTTTGTGAATGGGTTCAACACATATTGGCTGATGATCCTGGCCACCGATCCGGCCACCAGGGGGAAGGTCAGTGATGTGTTCAAACAGGTGTCGGCGATCGGGCTGACCGTCTGCAGGACTTGGGCTTTCAATGATGGCGGTTGGAGAGCTCTTCAGAAATCTCCATCTGTTTATGATGAGGAGGTCTTCAAGGTATCATGTTTTATATATATGCCAAGTTCTCCACTTTTCTTTTTCTTTTTCTTTTTTTGAGTTTTTTCTTTTCTTTTCGAAGTTGTGTTTTTTTTTAATTAGAAAACACTAATAATAAGCACACATTTGTTATTTTTAGGGAGCGTTTGGATGTAGATTTGCGAAGGCTATGAATTTGCAAGAATTTGATTTTTCAAACCCACACATATTTTACAATTAAGTGTTTAAAAATTAGTTTTTTCATAATATGTAATGAGAATTTCCTCCAAACTCGTTTCAACTTAACTTTTAAGGAAAAATTAATTCTTAAACTCATATCTAAATACACCCTTAAACCAGTTGATTTCATTCTAGGTGTGGACCAAACCTAGTTGATTTCATTCTAGGTGGTGGACCAACAGATGTAACATCTCTTTTTGCTTCTTTTTAGGATTGCTTTGGTTTGACGAATATTGAGAAGGTATTTTCAAAACATGGGTATCCCAAACTCAAAAACATGGTATCTATTTAAAGAGTATTAAATAAATAGGAAGTCAAAAACTGTTTAAAAATGGATCATTTGCATTTTATTATATTATATTATTTTAATATGAGGGTATTTAAAACACCCCATGTTTAATATACGTCAAAATAAGTGAAGCCTTCACGCCATTACATTAAGGAGTGAGGCTCGAGTCCAATGGATGTAGCATGCTTACACGTGAACGAGGTGGAATTGAGAGTGATCGATTAGGGGGAGCCTGCACGTAGTTGCAACTGGGTGGAAATCTTTTCTGCCAAGTCCTATAAAGAGGGGCTCGGATTAGATTCAATGTGATTATAATCGTTTATTTTCAAATTAAAATTAGGATCAATTAAATAATAATATTTTTTAGACAATTAAATTATTCACGCGCGTTGGACGTAACTCGATCTCTGTAGGGAGTTCCTTTGTATTGTTTTTTTCTTCTTTTTTTGCGACATTAGCTGTTTTCGCACCTCTTATTTGCATTTTGAACATGTTTGTTTTGTTGTATTTTATAAAATAGATACGACTACAGTTTACTAAAAAGAACATAAATGCAACTTTTTTAATTTCATTTATATATATCTATATTCTTTACCATGGTCATATTTGCATTTTTTATACTAAAAATGCTCATTTTTATATTAAGAATAATGTTTTTTAAGGTTGCATTTATACATGCATTTTTTTTTATTACAGTCACATACATATTTTGATATTTTTTTAATTGCACCCTCTTTCACAAAAAAAAAAAAATCACAATGCTCCATTACTTGTTTACCTTGACTTAAAAAAATAGGACTACACACATGACACAAGATTGTATATAAGACGATCTATACATGAGAACGTGTATAACATCATCTTTGTATTGATGTGTTTCTTTTTCATCAGGCACTTGATTTTGTGGTGAGTGAAGCTCAGAAGTACAAAATAAGGCTCCTGTTAACCTTGGTCAATAACTGGGAAGCATATGGAGGAAAAGCCCAGTACTTCAAGTGGGGAAAGGCCGCCGGACTCAATCTAACTTCCGACGACGACTTCTTCTCAGATCCAACGCTCAAAGGCTATTATAAGGCTCATGTCAAGGTGATCAGCACTATGTCCATGTTTGGGTAGAATAATAAAGATGGAATAAGTTAAAACAGGGGTAAATAATAAACCCAAAATCTGTTTAGATGAAAGAAATTTGTGAATATAATTATGTTACAGTAGGTGAAAATAAACTAGTACTGGTATTTTAGATCTTTTAAATTATATATGTTATTTCACTTAATCTATTTCACTGTTACAAGAGACACAATTCAAACCATTTTTCATGTTTTATAAATACCTATTCACATCTTATCGCAAAAGTTTATGATATTAATTTATTTTATTTTTTAATCTTTGGATGTTCTTCATCCAGGTGGTTCTAACAAGGGTCAATACGATCACGAACGTGACCTACAAAGATGATCCGACCATCTTTGCTTGGGAGTTGATAAATGAGCCGCGTTGTCAATCTGATCCTTCGGGCGATGCACTTCAGGTATTTCTTATACCATATCTTCTATTGATGCTATTTCGAATATATATGTATTTCTTAGTTTAACCCGAACTCAACCCAAAACGGAGTTGGCTAACCGCAAATTCAACTAAAGACTGGGTTTGATTGCACGATTACAAAACTGATTTTAAATAAAAACTGAGTTTAAATTTGTGAATATAATTAAATTTAATTCTTACTGATTCTTAACCTGAACCATGTTCAAAAGTCTAACCGTCCAAGTTGCACCCCTATTTTAGCTACCTTGTGTTTCTGAGGTTTGAATAAATGATGTGGATTTCATGATATACCTATATTAGTCTCCAAACAATGCTGCATGAAACAAAACCATGCTGCATGAAACAAAACCCTCACCAGTAATTGTATGAATCCACAGGCATGGATACAAGAGATGGCTGCCCACGTAAAAACCATCGATCCATCGCACCTCGTAGCGATTGGATCGGAAGGTTTTTACGGTCCATCAACGCCAGCCAAACTGCAGTCCAACCCGAACTCGCTCGCATCGCAGGTGGGGACTGATTTCATCAGGAATCACAGAGCCTTTGGCATCGATTTCGCCTCTGCTCACATCTACCCAGATAGCTGGTGAGCTGTTCTTAGACCTTTAAAGCAATTTTTTTTTATTGGTAATCAAGACTTTGTATTACTATACCTTTAAAGTTTGTACATATTCACATCCCTTTTACAAAGAAACAAAGAAAGATAAAAAGAGCTTCAAAATGGGAATAAAGATAACAAGCTATCAACTACCCCCTTTGTCAAGTATGCCAAGTTCACAAAATCCATGACAGACAGGAATAAATGCATGAATTACTGAGTGCATTGCATCATGTGTTAAAATCTTTGTAGGATATCACAATCGAACCCGGAGGCTCACCTCGAATTCGCGAAGGCATGGATGCAATCCCACATAGACGACGCGGACGAGAAGCTTCAAATGCCTGTCGTGTTCGGGGAGTTTGGCGTATCGTCCACAGACGGTCGGTTCGACTCAAGTTTCAGAGACAAGTTCATCGATACAGTCTACAAGACCATCCTGAATTCCACCAGGAGAGGAGGGAGTGGTGGAGGGAGCCTACTATGGCAGGTCTTCCCTGAAGGGACAGAGTACATGGACGACGGATATGCGATCATCTTGTCCAGGTCTCCCTCAACATCAGCTATGTTGTCTCTTCAGTCTCAGAGGCTCGACATGTTCGGTTCCAGGTGTTCTACAAAGTGTCATTGGGGTTGCAAGAAGAGGAGCCCTTTTGATGATGATCTGTTTTCACATGATGAACTATAATAATAATAAAAAACTCTGCTGGGTGTATATGTATATTGAGTTTTTAAACCTGTCAACAAATCGTATATGAAGGGGATACCTTGGTATATGTATCCGCTCCTAAATCTTACATATATTGTGTTGGTATTTATATTTGAAAGTTTATAGATTTTGAGTGTATATGAATATTTTTTGAGATAATCAAAGTCACGTATTGGGAACTGAGGGTTCAAAATCAAGATTTGGATCTTCATTTTTTTTAGAGATCCTATCAGAATTATAATTGATCATACAATATATTTAAATTTAAATAGTGTATGATACATGTGTATATTGGATTTCGATGTTTTCATAGCACACCTTGATATCTATAAAATTATTCAGGACATTTGAATATCAGATAATTTCTTATTTTTTCGATACAAATTCACAATGGATATAAATATTTTACATATAACTAACAATGCTCAATAAAGAAACATGGAAACATTTATTGGGTCATTGTTTTGGGTCTGTATCGACGAAGATGATATATAAGAAATATATAAATACATATCATTTTCTCCTCATGCAAACACATTACATGTAAATGTACAGACTAACAGCCATGGCTGCCACATATGTTATGAAACTCCTCCCATGCTTTGTTCCTGCATTCGGCGCAGGTAATACAGCTTTTCCTAAGAACTCTACACAAAACAAAAGGAAGTCCACATGAGAAATCACATTTTTGCCTCTTACAAAACAGGGTGAGCCACATGTCAAATTATTTTTTTGCATTTTATAAATCTATTCACAATTTATCCATAGCTTATTAATAATCAACCAAACAAAGAGTCATACTCTTAATATCATGTTTGAAGGGTGAATATCATGTTTTGGACATGATTGCCATACTGGCCGAACCACTTAGATTTCACTGAGCATTACTATACATGTATTACCTTGTTAAAGAAAATAATTTGTTACATGTTTTTTTTAGCTTGTTGAGCATAAGAGGAGATGTGTTTGGATTAATGTGCATTCGAGTACACGTGTCTATGAAAGTGCATTAATGTGGATTCTATGAATGATTTTTTAATAAAAAATTAATTAGAGATCCTTATATTATTTTTTTGATCCCTGGATTTGTTTAGAGGTATTTCTAAGTCTTTATTTTGAATCCTTTTATTTTTAGGTTCTTAGTATTAACTTCTCTTATATGGAGTGTTAAATGTACCGAAAATACCCTTCAACTCCCTCTCTCTACAAATAGGAACTAATGTACTTATAACCTAACAATATATTCAGATTACTTAATAGTGTACCCAGTAAACCTAACTAGTAAACTTAGTACAAACGGAAAACCTATTAGGGATTTGAATGGTTCGGGTATTCTTAAATATTTAAATGGTATTTTGGGTATGTGAATGAGTACAGACAGAAACTATTAGTTTGGACTTAGAAATAACATGATTCAAAAATAGGGATTAAGGATCTAAAGATATCTTTAAATAAATCAGGGATGTAAAAGTAATAGGAGGTGACTATCTAAAGATCCACTTAAATTTCTCTTTTAAATCAATGAATGGTTTTCAAATTTTGGACACTGAACTTTCATCAAAATGTGTAATGATGAGATTCTTATCAATATGTACTGATATGAAAATCTTCCGTGTGAATCTGTGCTCAATAAATTAGAGTAAATAAAACTCATGCAGATTACTGTTGCATTAATGAGCTCACGAAAATCATACTTGAAGAGCAGCCTTGTCTGATGGTTTCTCTGATGCTCTGAGTAGTAGAGTAATCCTGGAATTTATAGTCATGCTTCATAAGATTGACACAATCAAGAACTGCCCATGTATGATCCTTGCAACCACTCTTGCAGAAGGGGTCGGAGTCGCCGGCGGTCAGATTCATCCACCCTTTGTACGTCAGTGTGTATTTCGTCGAGCAATCGCTTGTGATCTACATTGAATTCATACAGTTAAATAAATTTCCGGGTTCGAGTTTACTCCTACTGATAGAAGGGGACTTAGGGGGAAAAAATAACCTGCTTTAAAAAAGATTAAAAGAATTTAGAAGCGTAAGAGAGTTTAAAAAAATACATTTAGAAGACATTGATTGGCATTCTCCCATTTCTGCCATGGAGCTAAGTTGACATTCTTCCTTGGATCATCAAATTCTCCATCTGAAAAAATTGAAATGAAGGACCAAATATGAAAACTAGTGCAAACCGTATTCTTCATACAGATTTAAATGGTGTCTTACACTTAATTCATATCAATTATATATGTCATGCAACAATGACAATAAACATAAAATATCTAATACTCTTTTTCATAAATACTAAATAATTAAGACTTATTGAACCAAACCTGCACAATTAATAGTCAGACCAATTAGAAGAAGAACCACCACAAGGGTTTCCATCAGTCCTCCCCTCTCTTCCATGGCATACAAAATTCAGATGTTTCTTGAGAAGTTTATTGAAGGACTTGGAAACATCAGAACCATTTAAATAGAATTGAAAGTAAAGCCAGAGTTATAAATATGGTCCCAATGTTCGGAAAGTTCAGTAATTGGATATCTCCAGTACACGTGTAGTATTTTCAGGACTTGTAAATCTATTTAGTTTGAATGATTTAATATATTCTTCGTAATTTTAAAACTAACCTAATTGACATCACCGCCTTCACAACCAACATAGAAATATTTGTGTATATTTATATATGTACTTTTGCTATTTTTATCTCATATAATTTAAGAACATCTAATTATCATATCAAACAGAACTAGAACTTATAAATAGCGATTGGATTTTGTTATTAAGGTGACGGCGACCTCTCCAAATGTCCAAAGAGGGTGGAGTTGCCTATCATGGGATTCCAGGATATGCTGAGAATATGTTTTAGGTCCCTTCTGAGAAACTTAAGGAAACATTAATTAGATAGAGGTTCTGTACTGATTCAGCTAATACAGTCAAGAAAATGAATCGTCTTTTCATGGGACAGTTGTATGAGAACAACATAAGCTTGGCTCATGCAGAAATTTTTAGCTATACAACAACAGATACTTTAATTCATGTGGTCTGGGATTGGTCTCATCGACCAACACATCACTCTTTTTTCAATAGAATTGAAATTCTTAATGAAACATGATCTTCATAGTTTGACTTTGTGTGTAAGACAACATTTTGATTCTGCGATAGTTTTTACGTTTGCAAGAAGCTGATTCTATAATCGTGTAATCAAACAGTTTTGTAATCGCAGCTTCCGACATATAAATTTTAGACAAACAGTATCCAAAAGCTGCGATTGAAGAAAGCCAGGGGATGTAGCTTCCTGCAAAATCAGTTGTTAACCCAGTATTTACAAAAAATCAGTTTTGTAATCTTGCTACTAAACGCTACCTAAGAAACTAAAGTGCATCCCATGCTTTGAGCATGAAATTTTCATAAAAATGAAAATGACATTAGAATTTGTGAATGATAATCAAGAGCTATGAGTAAAAACAATCAAAGCAATAAATCAATTACAAAATTGATTGCATGCCTTTTTAGAAAAAGAATAATATGATTGCACACGGAATGACGGAATGCATTTTGAAATTTATTTAAAGCATAGGTTTATGCAATATAATACATATTTTGATAAAATACTCAAATAAATTAAATGCATATGTTTTTATATAATAGAATATATACACTATTAGCTCTCATTTCATAATACATAACTATTTCAATATTAATAACTATGTCTTATTTCAATATTAATAACTATGTCTGTAGAATAAAATATTTTTTTGTTTGATTGTATTTTTTATTATTCTTATTAAAAAAATATTTATGAAATTTTTGTTGTTTGATTAACCATCGATGCATTCTGGATGAAGAGTGAATAAGATATATTATCAAAATTTATAAAAAAAATATTTTGATACATGTGAACTCTCCTTTAAAGACACATGATATATTGAATAGATTAAATGAAATAACATGATATATAATACCAGTGCCATTTTTAATTAACTCATGTTAAAAATGATTATCAGTTCTCACGCTCATTAATAAAACAGCTGTAACGCGTCTCCGTTTATAACGACATTTCAAATAACACACAAATAAATAACGATCAAAGAACAGAAAAAAACAAAGCAAGTCTCCCTTTCTTTATATCATCAAAACCAAACACACACACATCACAAAATTCAAAAATAAAACACATGAAAAGAAGCTAAACCATCCCAACCACCAGACCCATATCTATAGGTGCTCGATCACCAACAATTCATCAGCCAAGATGCCGCCGCCGCAGTCGACCCTCAATGTGTTCTCGGCCCTCGACAACGCGAAGACCCAACTGTACCACTTCACGGCCATAGTCATCGCCGGCATGGGCTTCTTCACCGACGCCTACGACCTCTTCTGCATCACCGCCGTCACAAAGCTCATCGGCCGCCTCTACTACACCAACCCGACGAGTCCCAGCCCCGGAAAGCTCCCCGACAACATCAACAACGCCGTCACCGGTGTCGCCCTCTGCGGCACCCTCGCCGGCCAGCTCTTCTTCGGCTGGCTCGGCGACCGCCTCGGCCGCAAGAAGGTACCTCTTCTTTTTCTTTTTATGAAGAGATGTATTATATTTTTGGCCAATGGACAAAAATAACACTCGTAAATCACATATTAGCAGAAATATTATAAGAGTTCAAATACTTGTAAAAAGTAGCACCGATTCAATTTTGAACTTTTTTTTTTTTTTACACTGGATGCGTCATGTATATATATGTGTGTGTGTGTGTGTTTTTTTAACGATTCAGATTCTTTTTATTAATGTTTGATTAAATTTTAATGACTGAGATAGAAAAAATCATGGAAGATTTGTTTATTTGATTAAATTTTAATGGCTTATATTGAATTTTTTTTTTAAGCACGGACAGAATCAGAAGCGTCCCTTGTTTCAATTTGAGTGGAGAAATACACATAAAGATGTTATTTTTGTAGCCACTCAAATTTAATTAAAAAATTTAATTGATAAAGATAAACAAATCTTCTATGATTTTCTCTCTTAACAAGCAAATTCATTAAAATTTAATCAAATAATTGATAAAAAATCTCACCATTAATATTTAATTAAATAATAAGAAATAGTGATCTCAATAATAAAAACAAAGGAGGCGCCATATATATACGGTGCCTCCCTTTAAAATATGTGAAAGTAACACTCGACGTGCAATTTTATAAAGTTATGGTCAGGTACTGACCAATGCTACATTTTTTAGCTTAAATATTGGTCCCATACTGATGTTATTTTTGTTAATATTGATTTAAACCGTACTATTTATACTAATTTCCCTTTTTCTTATGAAAAATATATATAGACATTGCTCCAAACGAATTGGATGGATCTAGATAAGCAGGGCCGACCCTAAGATTAATGAATTTAGATGGGGCCCTAGACAAACCTATAAAATGAAAGCCCCAATGTATTTACATTTAAAAAAATTGAATGTAAAAAATGTTTTCTACAAGGTCAAGATAAAAATGTTTAATAAAAAATGATGAATAACAAACTTAAAAAATTTATGTTTCAAAAAAATAAAAAATAAGGGAGAAAACAAAAATAAAACAACAAAAATAAAGCAAAATGTGAAAAACTAAACCGTATACAAAGAGGAAAACTTTTTTTTTTGTTGAAAAAAGAATAAAAAAATCATTAAATTAAGGGATTTATTGTTTAAAAAATCATTTTTATAAACAAATAAATCCTATAAAATAGGAATAAAAATATGGATAAGATTTAAAAAAAATTAAAAAATAACAAAATTAAGTAGATGAATGGATATGTTTAAATTTAAAAAAAATCCATATCAAAATGATTAATATACAAAAAAAAAAATCTCAGATTTTGGGGCCCTCTGTGGGGAGGGGCCCTAGGCAGTTGCTGGCCTCTCCCCACGGCCGGCCTTGTAAATAAGAAAAACACGTGGTCACAATGTAAAGATAAAAAAAGTATTCTACCTTATCCATTGACCGAACATATTTATACTAGGCGTGTATACTCATATAGTTTGGATGATATGTCACATTTTCATAATTTAAAATTTATTCCTAATTATATATTTATAACATCTGTACCTATTCTATATGTTTTTGCATATATATTTTCACACATACTAGCAGGGGCGGAGCCAGAAATTTAAATAGGGGGGGCCGGAGGGTCAAGAGATAGAGGACAATAAAAAGAATAATTATAGATATATGATAAATTATGACAAAATTAAGACAATTGAATATATAATGATTGAGTCCTTGAAGTAATGATGATTTAGATTGAAAGTTTTTCATATACTTCTTTCATGTATTTGGTGATCTGGAATAATTTATAAAAGATTTAGAAAAAAAATATATTGAAATATCATTATTCTCATCACAACAAATAAAACAAAAAAATGGAGCTTCAAAAATTGAAAAATGAATATAAAAAAGAAAATTGATCACAAAAATATATAAGGATATCCTTTAAACTTATATTTTGGAACAAGAATCACAATGTCAATAGATTAAAATAAAGTGATTCTCCCTTATCCATTGACCGAACATATTTATACTAGGCGTGTATACTCAGAGGAATGATTAGGTGCGGCGTGCGGACGCGTGCGGCGTCGACTACGGGCCGTCGATCACGGGTCCATCGCATCGAACGGTCGGGTGCGATTCACATCGACCGTCGGATGTGATGAACCCGAAATCGGACGACCCACGTCGCGTCCGCACCCGTCCGCACGCCGCATCTTATCAGTCGGGTGTATACTCATATAGTTTGGATGATTTGTCACATTTTCATAATTTAAAATTTATTCCTAATTATATCTTTATAACTTCTGTACCTATTCTATATGTTTTTGCACATATATTTTCACACATACTAGTCACATGATAGTGTTATACCATAATTATATGCAGTGTGTAAACTATATATATGACATGATTAGGTGAAGTTTTGCGGTATGTATAAACCACGTGTATACATAATTTATCAGGTATATGCGTTGATAAAGAAAGCATATCAGCTCATTGAAGTATATATCTCATTGAATTTTATTGAGATATATACTTTATTTATCGACGCATATACCCGATAATTAGTGTATATACACGATTCGCACCTACTGCATGGTTTCACCTAATCACTTACATATATATTATAGTCTATAATCCTAATATAGGTTATAGTTTAACTATAATTTATTAATGTACATATTCTGAGTCGTTGAGTCATTGAATCGTCTGTGAGATTATTAATTAAATTCTCATGAGTACATGCTAATATAAACAAAAAAAAATGTTATGAATCATTGTTATATTGATAGGTGTATGGGATCACCCTGGTGACAATGGTGGGGTGCGCGCTGGCGTCGGGATTCTCAATCGGCGCATCGGCGAACGCCGTGATTGGGTCACTGTGCTTCTTCAGGTTTTGGCTCGGCTTCGGCATCGGAGGGGACTACCCGCTCTCGGCGGTTATCATGTCCGAGTACGCGAACCGTCGCACACGTGGCGGGTTCATCGCCGCCGTCTTCGCTATGCAGGTACAGACGAAGAATATTCATCCAACGCAATTTTTTATTTTTTTATTAGCGTGATTTTCATCTGCTTTATTTTTTAAAACTATATATATATAGTTCACGATATAATTTTGTATTTTTTTAAAAATGCTCTTACGTGTTTTTTTAATAAAATATGGATACATGGTCACCACGAGATTGATATATAAAACATTCAATCAGATTTAAGATGCATGTGAATTGAGCTGAGTTGAGTTTTTTTTTTTCTTTCTTTCGACAATTTTTTTTAAAAAAATTCATGGTACTTTTTCAGTTTCATTAACTAATCAATTCATTTTTAGACTCATCGTACTGGAATTATTTTTTTAGTTTCCATCTATCACAATTGAAAAAAGAATTACCTAAAGGGGATTTGAAAATAATCCCCTTAAACAAAATAATCAGTTTTGGCTCCAGGCTCCCCCTGGGGAGAGACATACAACCCATGTGCAGGCACCCCGTGCCTGTGAGTAGGTGGTCGACAGTTGAGACGTGATTGCTCCACCCGCATGGCAATTTTTTATGTGAGACCGGTTAAAATAGATCACAGGATCAGTTTTTCAATTAAATTGGATCAGACTGAAATTGTTTTTTTTCAAGGGATTATTTTAAAAAATTCCCCTTACCAAAATACCCTTCAGTTAGAAGGTTTAACTACTATACAACATATTTCTTTTATACATAATATTTAAATGTTACATGTTACACAATTTTAAATAAACTTTATTTCCAATTTAATGTTAAATCAATAAAATTTATTTTATAAAAAATAATATCTCCACCCCTAAGTGCACCCAATCTACAGTTTCATACACTATGGCAACACAATTGACATTGTATTTCATGTTCGGGCGATGTCCATAGGGTGTCGGCATCCTCGTCGCCGGAGCAGTCTCAATGTTCGTATCAAAGATGTTCCTCCTGGGCCTCGGCGACCCCGCCCCGCCCTACGCCAAGGACCCCATCGGCTCCACCCAACGCCAGGGCGACTACGTGTGGCGGATCATCCTCATGTTCGGCGCCGTCCCCGCCGCCATGACGTATTACTGGCGCATGAAGATGCCCGAGACCGCCCGCTTCACCGCCCTCGTCGAAGGTGACCACAAAAAGGCCGCCTCCGACATGGCCAAGGTCCTCGAAACCGACATGACCGACACACAAACGAAGTCGCTCCCCGAAACAACACGCACCACCACCCAATACAAGCTCTTCTCGCGCGCGTTCTTCGCACGACACGGACTTCACCTCCTCGGGACATCCTCGACATGGTTCCTACTCGACATCGCGTTCTACAGCAACAACTTGACCCAGAAGGACCTCTACCCGGAGACGGGGCTGCTGCCCAAGGCGGCGAGCATGAACGCGATCGAAGAGGTGTTTCAGATATCGAAATCGATGTTCCTCGTCGCGCTGTTCGGGACCGTCCCCGGGTACTGGTTCACGGTCTTCCTCATCGACCGCATCGGGCGCTTCGTGATCCAGCTCGGCGGGTTCTTGCTCATGTCGCTTTTCATGGCGGTCATCGGGTTCCGCTACTCGGACCTGCGCGGGCACACGTGCGGGTCGAAGACCGGGTTCTGCGATGGCAAGCCAATGCTGTTCGCGGCACTGTATGCGCTCACGTTCTTCTTTGCAAACTTTGGGCCGAATAGTACTACCTTCATTGTGCCGGCGGAGATATTTCCGGCGAGGTTCAGGTCAACGTGTCATGGGATATCGGCGGCGGCGGGGAAGGCGGGGGCGATAGTGGGGGCGTTCTGGGTGCAGAGTTACACATTGGATGGTGATGCGAAGAAGATCAAGAAGGCGATGATCGGGCTGTCGGTGGTGAATTTCTTGGGGTTCTTGTTTACGTTTTTGGTGCCGGAGACAAAGGGTCGGTCGCTCGAGGAGATCTCCGGCGAGGACAGGGGAGGTGGGAGTGGGAGTGAAGAGGATGAGATGAAGAAGGTTAATGACGAGATGGTGTGAGTTTGGTTTGGCTCGGTAGCTGTGGATGAATGAATGTTTCAGGAGTTAAAGTGTGATTGTAATGTAAGTTTGTATTTGTGTTGTTGTAGTACTCACCTGGTGTTTGTTGGAAGTGGAATGCTCTTTTTTATGTATTTGAAACTGCAATGTAGAACATGTACACTGGGTTAATGATTCAGAGTCCTCATGATCATTTTCAGTTACAAAGAGAGATTCACTACATCAATTCACTTCATATCAAGTATATTGTGGAGAAAGACATTTTCAAATCATAAGTACGAGGGCAGGCTTTTTACAAGCATTACCAATACAATACAGGTGATGAGGAAAATAAACCTATAAACAAGTTTTCTGTCATTGTAAAGCTTCATGTCTTTCATTCCGGATTTTGAATATGGGAATTCACTATTGAGATGAGAAGATGTACAGCTTTTAGAAGGAATTATAAAGAATCTAAGTTGGATGTTTGGTGAACAATGCTTCTTCATTTTGCATTAAACAAAGTATTATTTTTCCTATGAATTCTGTTCCATCATAAGATGATCCGTATTTTCTCTCTGAGAGCAGGCTGGCTGATGTCGTGGATGATTGGATTGCTCTACGTATATCACTTTTGGTAGTGAAGGCCTCTGCTCTGTTATTGTTTTGAAGGCCATGTCCCACTGAATATGCATGGTGATAGCATTTCAGGAGTGAATAACACGATCATTACCTGTTAAAATAAATCAATGTCAATAAACATAGCTAAAAAGAAAAGACTGGTTCCATGCATTCAAGTATGGGAGTTATGTGGAGGGAGGGAGGGAGGGAGCCCATACCAACTGACCTTAACTAGCTATGTTGAAGGGAAGGGATCATTGAAACAAAACAAAATGCAGTGGCAGGCAAAACAAGAAAATATACTGGCAGATGCAATACCATACTATGGTTCACTTGCTTAGGCTTAGTTTGGACAGAACCGCTGCAGCCTGATCACCGCCCAATAAGAAATATGGGTGTCGCAAAGCAGCAGAAGCCGATAGCCGTCCCCTTCCTCTTTCAGATATAAGCTTTGTTGCCAAATCCCATCCTCGACCAGAGTCGAGATCAAGAAGGGTGAAATCTGGCCTTGTCCGGGTGGATTCCCTCCATTTAATTAAGTCATATCCGGCTGCCCTTATTTCTGAATTGAAATTTTTCAGGCCTGCAGAAGATCTCAGGGTTGGAACCGCCATTTGTAAAAGCACGATACCCGCGGAGTACATATCAAACAAATCAGGACTGTTAAGCTGCGACAATAATAGAACACAAAGCATCAGCAATGAGACAATAGATGACATTTGTTCATGCCCAAAATACAAATTCGTGCACAGATACCACTCAGGTAATATTTTGTTAAACAAAAATAAGAAGTTATTTCTAGATGTCCTTATTGATTGTTAATTAGATTGTGCTTTAGACGAGGAAAAAAGACAGGAGCAGAGGAGCCTAGTAGCTAACCTGGAACTTTGACATAGAGATATAATAATCCACTAGCTAAACCATATGGTTTCACATAGCACAAGACAACAGCAAATATGAAAGATTATACCTGCCACAGAATTGGAGAAAGAATGGCAGCAACTGGTTCAGGGGGAGGGCTTGGGGTTTCTTCGGGAAGGACATATAATTCTGGAGGACAATAGTCAGGATCAAGCAGTCCACGATCAGGCACATAATTCTTTCCAATGCGGAGGTCTGTTGCGGCCCCAAAATCTATGAGCTTGATTTGTCCCTTCCTTGTCACCACCATATTGGCTGGTTTAATGTCACGGTGAACAATGCCAGTGTTGTGAAGCTTCCTGAGGGATCTAATGATTTGTCTCATTATTTGTTTGATAATCAAAGCATTTCTTTTGACCGAATCAAGCCCCTGAAGGACACGTCCGAACATAGTGGACTCTAAATTCAAAGGGAAGCTACGGTCTCTCATGTATTCAGCCAGATTCCGATCTCCCTACAACACAGTGTCAAACATGACATATGTCAACCGACCAATATAAACCAGATGCAAGAGGCTTCATTAATTCATCTAAATAATAATCAAAATTTTAACATTCAAAGTATGAGCTATGCAGTCTTTAAATGTGGTGATTAAAGAACAATGTCAGGTTTCCACTAGAGTACCAGACTGAATGTGATCTAGATTACAATTTTGAACTACAAGATTCAGACCTAAGTTACAAATGTGGGTAGAAAATTTCATTTAAAAAATTAAAAAATGTCAAAGATGATAGATTTTTTTAGAAAAGAGGAACATACATAGATGATAGAATGATCTGTTGTACAGAAAAAAAGTAGAACAAAATTTGACAACACAACCCCTTCTATCAACAATTATTGGCTAAGAAATGAACATATAGACTGCATAAATAAGTAGTCAATTCTCAATAATCCATTGCATGGTACACAGCGAGAGTACCTCAAATTTCCATACAAGCCATTTTCCACCTTTAGTAAACTCAGACATCGTCTTCTCAGCAATAAAACTTCCGAGGAATTCCGCACATGAATCAGGGGCCGATCTTGAGACCCTGTAGTTAAACCACTCCTCGAAATCCCCACATTCTTTGGCTCCTTGAGTTCCAACCTTAATCTGCATAATCATGAGTGATTAGTGAGCCACTATGAACCATGGTTCAGCTACTTTAACATGCAATTTTTTCCATGCATCATTCAGACTTGAAGTGCTTGAGGATTCATCGGATTTCCGCATGTCTAATAAATGAACCAACTAGCATGAGAACTCTGTCTCATGGAGTTTTCCTCCTTCTAAACACAATCTTAAGATCAATTAAAATGCTGCAGCCCTTTTTAATAGGCCACTGCTACACACAATCCTTCTATGCGGCGCTGCGTGCAACCTCATTTCACTTAAGAGATATATGCTTTGTTAAGTGAAACATGTGATTTTTTTCTTTCATAAAAATGTATATATATAATTCATTGGAGTGTATACTTTATTTTTCATACAAAGGTACATGCTTTGTTACATACATAAACACCTTCAGAAAAAATAATTCACAACACGTGGGGACTGCACGCACAGTTCCGCGCCGGACTATCCGTGATATTATCCTTTTTAAAAACCTCACCACGCAGAAAAAAAAACCGAATCATACTAAAAGTTCTGATAAACACAAAGCTGAATATCATTGATTTCTCTGTAATAATTCATTCTCTTAAACCACATGACCCTCTTCCAAATATACACCACTTTTATCTAATGGTGTTAGAACCCAAGTAATACTAGCACACTTGCATTTTATTTTATTTTTTTGATGAGGAATTACAACTAATGAAAACCTCGGGTGCACAGAATCACCAACAAACCATGTGCATCAAGTAAGCCTGGAATGATTCGAACTCAAGATTATGGGAGCAAACCCATAGCTCTAGCCAAAGAGCCAACCCCGTGCGGGTCACTTTTAGTATATTTTGAAACATTGGAAAACACCAAGTCCTTCAAACAAGCAATTATAAACCAACTGAAAATCACAAGTAATACCAAATTTCACTTCCATCGATAAACATAAAATAGGAAAATGTTCACTCAGTCCATTTTACAGTCCAAAACAAGTACTGCATATGTTTTTATTTTATTTTTTCGAATCATACACCTAATCTAACGAGGTGTAATTTTATAAAAGATAAAGTATATAATCCAATAAATTGAATAATATCATTTATGGAAAATGTAAAAAAAATTTAACGATATATATCGATACAATGAGTGGAGGGGGCTAACGAGGTATATAAGACTGCATCTGATACTGTAAAAATGACTAAGTGTAATAGAGTTCCATCAATTATGGGGGAAAAAAAAACAAAGATCATAATGCACACTCACTTTTTTGAGGATGACCTTCTCCTTGTACCTCCCATAAACCTCCGACCTCTTCCCCTTCCTCTTTGCCAATCGCTCTTCCGCGCTCACGTCCTTCGGCACGATCGCCCCATAATAAACCACACCAAAAGAACCCTCACCAAGCCTATCCCCAACAACAAAATCACTCATTTTCAAGCTCCTCCTCCCGGCCAAGCTATAAAACCCTAACTGCAGCGGCGCGAGGAGGTACGCGTCCACCGCCCCCATCAGCACCCCCGGCCGCGCCGTCAAGTAAGCGAACCCCAACCCTAGAAAGATGAGGACTTCCCATCTCTCGATCACCGGAAGCTCCGAAGCGACCCTCTCCAACTGGGCGAACCCGGATTTCAGCACGGGAAGGAGAGAATTCGATTCGTCCAATTGGATGCCGTTCTTCGAGAGGTCGGCGGCGATGGAATCGTAGATGGCATTGCATCTGAATGGCTTCCTCTGATAGGGTTTTGGGGGTGGAGAGAGGGAGATTGGGTTTGGAGGGGATAGCCATGGAAATGGAAGGATTTTGCGAAGGAGAGGTGTTGTTGGGGTTGGAGTGAGAAGAGAAGCCATTTTTGTGGATGTTGTGACTGTGGATTGACTGAGGTTTTTCATTCATTTGAACATGTCAGCAGAGGCTGCACTTTTGCCACGTGTCGCTCTGTTTATCCATGGTGTGTGTTTCGAAAAACACAGGACCGGACCGGTTAGTTTGACTGGCTAAACCGTCGACCGGGCCGGTTCAAGCTGGCCCACCCACTGTCCGGCCCATGGGCCTCCTTTTTTTATTAATTAATGTTTTTTTATGATTTTAAATAATTAATGTTTGAAAAATGTTAAACTCAATCATTTTTACCAACCTAAATAGACTGTACTAAGCCTGGTTTACAGGTCGTCCGGGCCGGACCGGACCGGACCGGACCGGACCGGGCCATTGCCAATGCTTAGATCGGATCAGTAGCTAATGGTATAACAACTCAGTATGCAACAATGAGGACCTTGATTGCATTTTGCTTTGGAGTGATCAGTTCTTAAACAATAAAAATTCGTTGTTTTTTTACCAAAAAAATATAAATAAATATTAATTGTTATTCATCAAAAGAGAGTTCATGATGCTGTTAACTTAAAAATATAAACAATCCTAAATATATGCTCTAAATTTTTTATTTATTTTTGTTAATTATTGATTGATAATTAATAAATTTGCATTTACGGTTCAGTTCTTGTTAATCTGACTCTTAACCGGTCATTATCCGGTTAAATAGTTGGTTCTTAACAAAACATGCAGAATAAACATCAGAACATCATTACAAATTGTTATTCTGCTGTGCTATTTGGATAAGAAAATCCGTCCAATATAGAAAATAAAACTTTCAGGGGACGTTTGGGTAGAGGAATAGGGGAGGAATAGCTATAGGGGAGGAATAGAGGAGAATAAAAAAAAAAAATTTGGGTAGAGAGAATAAGTAAGTATAGCTATGCAGAATAAGGTGAGAATAAACTAGTATTTGAATTCTAGGTCCCCCTGAAATTGTGTTATTCTTCCACTAGTATAAGAGGATCCATCTGTTAAATCATATATCATCACATCAAATCACTTGTATCATCTTTATACATCAATAGGCTTACATATCAAATCAATTCTTTACAGTTTATTCACATTTTATTCTTATCAACCAAACAACTCAACATTTATTATTACGTTTCCCAAAAATACAACCAATCATAAAATCACTTATTCTATTTGATAAAGTTATTTATTTCTAGAACAGTATATATAAACCCAAAATAGTTTATGTCTCTACCTAAACGGACCCATAATAACCTAGAAGTAAGAATTAAAAATATATACAAATACAGTTATCCATACCACCCTTCGGCTTGAATAAATACAATGGAACGCATAAGGCCTATTAGCATCAAGAATTATTGTTTTTTTAAAAAACAAGGTAGAAATTGCTACCACCACTTCTATTATTAAAAATGTAGTTATAATTTTGAATTGGATGTGAGAAATGACATATTAACAAGAAAACATAAATAAAACAAAAGCCAAGAAGTGACTATGGTCACATGTAAACGGGGTGTCTATCGGACCACTGACATCACTCCAAAAAAAACCAAGAGTCTATGCCATAGTAATGATCCTTCTCCCCAAGCTATACATCGTGCATCCGCGATGCCTCGGCCCCACTGGGAAATGAACGCATCCATCACTTCCCAAATGTTTTTCACATAAACACATGATGCATTAAAGATCACATCGTTTCAAGCATGCCTGATCGCCCATGCTCCCGCCGCCACCACCGAGCGAAGGACTTGCCGCTCCACCTTGGAAGACCCTGTGCATTTCAATAACCTTCTAGTCTCTCAAAGTTCCTCGATCGATTGAGCGTTTGTGCGTAGTGTCGTCAATTCGTCGACGGACACCATTTGGGACGATATGCTTTTGTAAGGAGCCTCTCCCTGACTAGCAACCATAGGAAAATTTTCACAGCGCCGTTGTAGTCCTCCAAAGACACGTGAACCGATTCCAGCACCGCACAGTAGTGGCGGGCAGGCGTCGCCACCACCGGTACCCTGTTTTGACATATCCCAACCCCAATCAAGAATTGTTGTTAGTTCTGAAGAAATGCAGCAGGCCTCACGTAGGTGAAACCGGGCTGGAGACGGGGGAATCCCGAAGGGACATGCTCGTCCAGCGCTCCTCGAAATTCACCACACAGAGCTTCCCCGCCACGTTGGGACGAAACACGACTGGATCTCGCGAGCATCCAGTTTCTTCCAGTTGATGATTTGAACCACTTGTGGCTCTTGATCTCTTCACTCCCATTAGGTCCGCTGCCAAGGCGTTTGTTTGCTTCTTTCTGTAGTAGCTGGAACGAGAGGAAAAAAGAAAAACAATTTTAATCGTATTGTTAATTATGAGTTGCAAAAATTGTAATAGAAAGAGAATTAATTACCCCTTTTAGAAGAGAATGTGCTTCGCTTGATAAATATGCAGGCAATTTTATTTTATCCTTGAGTATTTTATGTTGAATCTTTGCTCGATTGTTGCCCACAAAAGGCAGCTGCAGCAATAAAAATAAAAAGATGATAATTAGATGGGTGTTGTTACACATGGTCTCATTTACAACCTCACGTGCAGTCTCATATATCTCCACACATTGTTCAACGATGTAATTTTTCACTACTGCTATAAATGACACTTCATTTTTATTGAAGTATATGCTTCATTATATGTAATATAGACCTTTTGATATATATGTTCATCAACAATCATATGCAAAATAATAACAATAACAATAATAATAATAATAATTAGAAGGAAAAAAAATAACCTTGCCAGTAACCATTTCAAAAAGCAGAATACCGACACTCCACCAATCTACAGCCTTATCATGGCCCTTCCAAGAATGATTTAGTACTATGGATTGTTATCTATCACAGTCTAACTATCAAGAGTGAATAACCGTATATCATATCTCAAACCAGGGGTAATGTTTTGTATACACGAATCAGCCACCACAAGAAAAAGGTTCTTTAGCCAGGAAAGTTTTACTAAGGAAATCATTTTCCTTGGTAATTGTGTACTTTTACCGACTTCATCTTAATTCGTAGGCTAAGGGGACGAAGAAGTTGTCCCACAAAAAATACTCAATCAAATATACTTTTAACAACATATTTTCTCGGTAAAACTAAACATAATAACGTTTTTTTAATTCCACTATTACCGGGGTAACATTTCCTCGGTAAAAGTATGAGCAGTTTTTTGTTTTTAAATGAAATTTGCGTAATTTTATTTCAATGGAAATATCCGTCGGCAATTAACACATTTACCAATAAATTAATCCTCAGAATAAAACTAAAAATTGTCTTATTCTTTATATTATTTATTTAGTAACAACATATTTCGTCGCGAAATGTTATGGCATATATGTAAATTTCATAACCAGCTATAGTAAATACAAAACCTACTTTAAACCCTAAATCCCAAATCATCTCTTAGGTCATCTCCAATCATCCAATTTTTTGAAAAAAAAAGATAAAAACAATATATTTTTTATTGGATTAAAAATAAAAAGTTAAAAAACAAAGATGAAGATTTAAGAAAGAATATCACTTTTCTTTGGGGGGAATTTCAAGAGATGATGAAAATTTTGGGAGATGGGAAGACATCTAATATAATTCAACTAAGGTGGATAAATGTCAAATTTGGAAGAAAATGTGGAGATAAAAGAAAAAAAAAGCGATATTAAAAATTTGGATTGGGTTCTTGAGACCCAGATTCTTGTTTTTTTTTTTAATACCCACAAAGTAGAATTTATGCATTCTCTCAGATTCTTCTTATTCTTCTTTAGAATATGTGAATTCTCTTTATGGGGACCTGTAAATCCAAGAAGACATTTTGATGTGATCTTGATCATAATTTTTCTTTTTTGTTTTATTTTGCTTTTTAATGGCAGGTAAAATTTTTTGATGAGGGATTTGAACCCATGACCTCATCATTGTAATTCTTGTATTACCATTGAACTATCAGCTTCCGAGGAGTTCCACAACTTCTCCATGAATGGTAATTCTTATATTGGTCTTGAATTTTACACTTGTATAACAATAGATTTAACATCTAAAGATTATTGAATTGATCATACATTGGTCCCCTGTCCAAGTCAGAGTTAGAACCAGTTATTAAATATTTTCGTGCAATTTTTTTATAATTGCCCAAGGGTTTTATTTCCTTTAATTATAGATATATATGAATTATTTTGATTTCAATATGAATATGAATATGGATTTATGATGTGTATATATATTCAATGACCCAATGAACTTGATGATTAATAGAGATAATTTTGATGGTTGCAGCTAGCCTGGGAGCACCCCACTTCATTTGACTGCTCATTTGACTGTATATTTTCTATCTGAAAGAATTAACAGAGCATTCACTTGAGAGAGATCTTTGAATTCTATGATGAGTAGCTTCAATAGCTTGAGATCTTTGTATAATTCTTGGTACCTATTGAAGTGTTTGAAAGATTTGTTCATCTCAATTGATTAGAGTCTTGCATGTGTTTGATTTTTTGTTTGGATGAGAAAGCTTGCAAAAGGATTTGATTTATACTTGATTTCCATGGTGTTCTATGAGACCCACATCAATTTATGTCGGAGGACCTCAATTTACTTATTTTCTTATTACTTCATATGTTACATGTGGAAAAAACTGTTTTTCTTTTCGAATTTGAATGAAAAGCTGTCAGTTTTTTTTGTTTTTTTATCTTTTGGAGCTGCTCCTAGGCATTGCACAGGGATATGATTTATATAAACTTTCTATGGTCATCTATTATAAGTCCCACATCAATTTATGTCCCGTGAACTCATTTTACTTTTTGGCTAAGATCTTCAGATGCTACATGTTGAATGCTGTTCATCTTCTTGAAGTCTTTTGATTTGTACATGGAATTTCATTTTGCTATGCATGAAAACATTCAAGTTCTTATTGGGATTGTTGGTCATTTTTTATTTTATTTATTTCCAAGATACATGATTGTTTTGTGTTATGATCTAAACATTTCTACAGGAGGATACCATATGATGTTGTATAGACGTGAGCATGTGCAGCAGCACTTTCAGATTCATCTTCAGCTTCAGATTCATCTTCATCGGAGTCACTTGTTTGGCCACCACCATTGAAGTTCATCAATGAATTCAATTTAGATGCAAAACTCCTATTAGAGGGAGCTTAATGGAAACCAACATGGCAAGGGAAAGGAACATCTTGAAGGGACTAAATACTTGTTATTAGATTTTTGTATTTTCTCTTGGATGTGATGTATATATATGGATTTCTTTTATAATATAATGATGGAACATATTTGAAATTGATTTTCTTTAGGATGTATTTTTTTAGGTGATGTATATGAACAGAATTAGACAATTTACTGATCTATCTAATTGAGGTTACAATGTTCAAAACGGGAAAATATCATAGCTTTTACCCATAAATATTTCCTAGGTAAATATTACATTTTATCAAAGAAATATTTCCTCGGTAAATATCAAGTTTTACCGACGAAACTCATGATTTTGCCACGAATTCATATTTTTACTGACAATTCATTTCGTCAGTAAAAAAAAATAATCATTTTTGCCAAGGAAACAGTTTGTTGAATATACTTTTATCAAGAATAAATGAGATTTTTGGGTAGGCCTGTCAACGGTCGGGTCCAGATCGGGTCGGGGTGGTCCCGGACCTGACCCGTTTGATTGTCGGGTCCTTATCGGGTCTCGGGTCGGGTCCTTATCGGGTCTCGGGTCGGGTCGACCCATTAACAAGTCCAAGCCAGACAAAGAGAGGTTGAAGAACTTTTCAAAGGCCTACAATGACTTCATTTTTTCTTCTTTTTAATAGAATCTAGTGTATTATAAATAGTTCTTCAATATTTTAATTTTAAATGTTTTATGAGGGCACATTTGGAATATGGTTTAGATTATTATATTTTTACGTGAAGCCAAAATGTTGTAAAAATATTTCAAATGTTTAAAATTTTAAATGATTATTCAATATTTAGTTATAAATGTTTGATTGAATCATGAGTATTAGGTTGAATCATAAAAAAAATCACATAATATTTGGGTTGGGACAATCGGGTCGGGGTGGACCCAGACCTGGCCCGTTTTGATTGTCGGGTTCTTTGGGTTGGGTATTTATGCCTTTTATCAGGTCGAGGTCAACCCGCGACCCGTTGACAGACCTATTTCTGGATAAGAACAATTACCAATGGGGTATCTGCGACAAATTTTTCAAGGAAATATGTCGTTGGTAAAAACTTTTACCAATGAATTTGTGACTTTTACCAAGGAAAAGCTTCCTTAGTAAATAACATCTCTTGTAGTGAGCGTGCATGACTATTTATAAGATGTTTTTTAAATGACAAAAAATTAGCTGATTTATTAAAATTAACCCAAAATTAGTTGATCCCTGGCTCCCTGCTGTCTTGATATAGTAAGATGCATCTCCTATATGAAAACCTAACTTCGAAGAAAAGTCTCGTTGGCGTGATGTTACTACAAATCATAAAATGGTATGAGACACCTGATTATTCTTATGCGATTAGACCCAAGTGTTCAATTCCCTTTCCATCCTCCTCGTCAAAAATCTATGGGGGCAAGTATACCGAAGTTTGAGTTGTATAAAGGATTGTAATATAACTTGACCACTTATTGTAATGGCTTCCTGGTTCAAATGGATCTGTTTATATAAAAAAAAACTCAAATTTTATAATGTTTAGAAACATAGTAATTAACAATTTTTCTTAAAAATCCCAACTGAAAATAAAAAATAATGTAAAAACTCTTTTTTTTTTTGTTCACGTAATCACTCATTTTATCTTAATACTCATTAAAAAAATTCATAATTTTATAAAAATGCTTTTTTTACTAATAAAAAGTATGAGAGGTACGTGGACTGTCGCCCTCACATGAGCTGCAGCCTTTGAACGAAAGCGCGCACTAATCTACGTAGCCATCATGCATGGCCTACCACGTGTCTGCAACACGTGTGGCGTCTGATATCTTCAGTTTCCTGAAGCGGGAGAGCTGTAGCACACAAGCTAAATGACCAAAATACCCTTCAATCAGAAGAAGGGTTTAGATATCGTACCAGGGACTGTTTCGTCATTTTCTCCAACAAAAAGGACAGTCGAGTCGTCTCCACCTGTAGAAATCTCGGCGAGATGAGCTGTTGAGATCTAGCCACGTCAGCCTTTACTCCATTTATTTATTATCAGTATTTGCGAAAAAAAAAAAAAAAAAGCTTTCCCGCTGGAATTCATCAAATTTCGCGCGCTTCTCTTTTTCAGAATTTCGGTGGTCCCCACACTGCGGTGTCATGCCCATATCCAAATATACCCCTAAAATTAATAGTTATTACAAACAAGCCATCCTTCTAAAAAATCGCTGAATATGACGTGTTTCGTCTCAACCACACGATGGATGAAACTCTGAAGATCGGACGGCCATCAGTATTTCAAACGAACGTTTTCAGAGTTCGCTGTTCCGAAACTACCCCTACACACGTGTTTTACGAGCGAAGATCACCTCCCTGTCAGGTCATTGTTTAAACACGGCAGATAAATGAAGGGTATTAAAGTAATTTTATGCCGCGAAAGCTCCGACAGTATTAATCTTTCTGTCTTCCACAAAAACAGACGCGCTCTCTCTCTTTCTCTGGTTCTGGAGCACTGTGAGTCCATCAGAGCCGTCCGATCTCCATCGAACGGTCGCGGGAGGTTCGGCTTCGGCTTCCGAGGCTTCTGTAACTAGGTTTCTTCTCTCTCGCGTCTCGAGTTCTCCATTTTTACTTATTTTACGCCCCCTTTTAAAGTCGATTTGGCGGTTGTTCTTCGTTTTCCGAAGATCGGAAGGTGTGATTTGGCATTGAATCTATATTTTGTTTGTCGAAGTTGTGTGATCGAAATCAAACTGGATTTCTTTTAAAATTTGATTGCAAAAGTGGTTTTGGAGGATTTTTTTTTGTGTTTGTTGAAATCGTTTCATTGTTTTCTTAATTGCTTGCTAGTGACCAATATGCCCTCGACGATGACCAGTATGCCATAAATCGCTAGGAGAAATTTCGGGATTTTAGGGGATTTGCGGGGGTATTATTGGTGATTTGAATGGATTGCTCTGAAATTTTTTCGTTATTATTTATTTATTTTTATCGATGTAGACCTTTTTTTTTAATGTGTTTTTCTGTTCTGCAGGTGTCATTAGCTGGATGACATTTTTCTGAAGTAAAATTTCATGTTTTCTGTTGCTCTGTATATTTTATTTTTAAATAAATTAAATTCATCGCATCTATAAGGAATTTCAAACAGACTAAAATACCCTTCATGTTTAATGTCAATTGGCATTGTTTTCTGAGGTAATATGGTCAAACAGTATGTGCTTTGAGTTTGCCAGATCAAATCTTCATATCATCATATGGTTTGATTCTCTTGAATTGAAGTTTATTTGGTTGGCCTATATTAATTTGAAATCTTTTCAAGAAGGGCATTGTTTTATATTAATTTTGAGTACACCTGTTAATACAGGTGTTGACTATTAATTGATATATTTAAAACTTGCCTTGGTTTCCTACTGAAATTAATTTTTTTAATGGACATGATATGTGATATCCTTTCATAGTGTTGGCATATATATTTTTCTGACTAGTGTTACCTGTGTTAATTAATGCGGCAGATATAAATCAGATTCATCTAGTTGATTTTCATGACTTGCCATTCAGTGAAACTTGCCACCCAGTTGATAGTATTTATTGCCTTTCAATGAAACATGGACCCCCTAACCATTGTATGATGATGTTTACATCACAATTTATATGAAAATTGACCGTCTTGAGATTTGGAAAACTTCTTATCTGCTAAAAATGTTGATTTTATCATTTCTGAATTTATATGTACATATATTAAAGATGGAGCAATGTGTTATTAATGCAAGATTCATCTAGGCCGATAAACGGGTTGAATTCTTTATAAACATCATGCACATTTGGTCACCATAAAGTGTTTTGTGAATAATTTGGGGAAGTTGGCTGAAAGTTTTGAAAATTTTGGGTGGATGATATAATGTGCTGCTAGAAGTTGTTGCCTGATTTCAACTTTCAAGTACCACAAAAAATGTGTCACCCCCAAACAAACATAGATGAAGACATGATAGAACTCCTTGTTCTATGCTGTAGTGGTCCCATAGGACATGGGTACTCCATATCATTGCATGGCATGTGTGTGGTGTTTCCATTCTCTTTATTTTGTCACTTGTCCACACAATTTATGGGATCATGAAGTCTGAATATTATATTCGCATAGTATTCATTGTTTTAGTCATCCAAACACATGCCAACTACCAAATCCTTTGATCTTGTACACTTGACTAGTGAGGGACATGACTTACATATTGTGCAAATAAACTCACTAGATGAGAGTGGTTTGGATGAAATTGAACACATAAAACCCTTCTTTAAGCCTATTGTTGTTTGCACATTACTGGGATATCTCAACTGACATGTACAGATAAGATCTTTCAGATGATTATTGAATGTTTATGCTTGATATTCATCATTTTGTAGGCTATAGTGTCTCACTATTTGGTTCCATATGCATGTTCCTTTTATGTCTTCTCTGTGGTCCATAAATTGGTACCATCTTGTTGTGTCATTGACAGCTGATTCTGTCATACAGTTATTACAAGTTTCTATATAATTATATGTACATCAGAACACACCCACATGTTTGGTTATATACATGCCATCTCTGCCTGTGAGTGTTGTTATTTTCCATAATTCACTTTAGAATGCAATATTTGCTAAATATTTCTTTTATGCGTTTCTCCAAATCACTGGTTAACTAGATAATTTGTTAAAAGTTCATGCCACAACAATTTCTGAAATCTGCTTTAACCCTTTGATCTTGCTTGAAAAAAATTCTCTGATTGCGACTGCTATTTTCTGTTTTCCTGACATATGCCATCACTTGTAAGTGAGTTAGTGAGGGAAGTTTTTTTTTCTGAAAACTAATTAGTTATAAAATTATACTGGCATAATATTAGTCTGAAGTTTGAACTTCGAAGGCAAAGCTTTTATTTTTTCTGAAACTTTTTTTTCTCGTATTTCTATTTCTGAGTAGTGTGTAAGCCATTCCAATTTGACAAGAGAATGACATGTCTAAATGCAAAAGATCCTTTTGTGTAGACAGATTCATAAGATTTTAAAGTTCTGTCTAAATGGTGTTAATGTCATCTCTCCTGGTCATAGTTTTGAAGCTAGCTTTTTAGTAGATATGTGATTTATTGAAATGTTGGAATGGCTTTGGTCTGTTGGGCATCTGTTGCTCTTCAATGTGTGGTTTTACCTTCTTTGGCCATCAGATTGTTATTAAAAGAAGGCTATCTAAAATTTTGATATTGATTTGTTAGTTCCATTGATTTCCATTTACCTTGTCAATCCAATTTTGGTATCAGAACTTGGAAATAAGTTCTCTTTTGTTCAATGTGAATGTCCAACTCCAATTCCCTTTAGGTGTTGAAGAGAATTTCTTCAGTTTTTGGAAGCTCTCTCTGTTGGGCTGCAGTTTTTCGGAGCAATGGACAGTCATAAGCTGAGGAAGATGCAATCAAGGAAGTCTCACTCGTGGTGGTGGGACAGTCATATCAGCCCCAAGAACTCCAAATGGCTTGCTGAAAACCTTGAAGGTAATACGTTTTATTCGCAAGCGTGAACACACAATTTGCAATACATACTGAAAAAAATTCAATATTGATGCAGAGATGGACAAAAGCGTGAAGTTGATGCTGAAACTAATAGAAGATGATGGAGACTCATTCGCAAAGAAGGCTGAGATGTACTATGAGAGGAGACCGGAGCTTGTTTCGCGTGTGGAGGAGTTCTACCGTATGTACCGCTCACTTGCTGAAAGGTATGATAATGTCACTGGTGAGCTTCGCAAGAACATCCCGTCCGACCTCCAATCCCAAAACTCGGGGAACGGCTCTGACTATGGATCTGAACCAATGACTCCATCCCCTGAACAAACCCCTGAGCACAAGCCAGCCCGTCGCAAGTCCTTCCACCGTGCTGCCGGTTTTGATGTCTTCCTAGGCTCTGGCGGTGGAAGCTCCGACCTTTCTAGGAAGTGCAGCAGTGGTGGCTCATCATCATCCTCATCGGATTCTGGGTCTGAGTCGGACAACGATGCATCGGTGACTCATCCAGGGCTGGAAAATGGCAATGGTCAGCATGATGAGCTCCAGCATAGAATCTTGAAACTGGAGGAAGAGCTTGTGATTGCCAATGAGAAGCTCCGCGCCTCAGAAGAAGAGATCAGGAGGCTGAATTCTGAAGTGGAGACTGCGGGATCCGATAATGAGCTGTTGTGCAGCAGAATCTTGGAACTGGAGGAAGCATTTTTGGTTTCCAACAAGAGGCTTCACACGTCGGAAGAGGAGGCCACGAGGATGAAAAATGAGAGCGAGACGCTGTGTGATACGATCTCGGGATTGGAGAATGAGCTTGTCTACGTTCCCAAGAAGCTTCAAGTGTCGGAAGAAGAGGTTGTGATTTTGAGAGTCGAGCTTGAGAAAAACAGGGCATCTGAGGAGCAGGTTTTGGAACGCGAAGCGCGAATAAGCGTCTTAGAATCTGAAATTTTAGATCACCAGCGAACTATCGAGGAGCTGACAATGTCCCTCAAGCAATCATCGCTGGAGAATGCGGAGCTCAAAGCGGCTGTGTTGGGTCATAAGACTACGATAGACAGATTAACAGCTGAGGTCAATCGCATCAGTGAGAGGTTCTCAGAGGACGTACAAGACGTCCAAGCTGAGACCACCGACTGCAAACATGCGATTGAGGAGCTAAAACGGGCCATCTCCGACATCTGCGCCAAGCGCTCGCAAGAGATGACAGAGCTTGAGGCGGTGATTTCTGAATCCACCAACGCGCGAGTGATCCTGGAAGCTAAAGCAAAGCAGCTCGAGATGGAGAACACGGAGAAGGACAAGCGCGTCGAGGAGCTGAACAGGAACCTCGACACACTGATGACTGAGAGGGACGAGCTCCGGGCGAGGGCGGAGAGCCTGCAATGCGTGGAGCGGCACCTGGAGCAGCTGCACAGGGAGCACGCGAGGCTGATATCAGAGGCGGAGGAGGCACGGAAGGCGTGTGAGGGGATGCGTGGGAGGGTGGCGGAGCTGGAGGAGACGGTGTTAGACGGGGCGGAGGGGAAGCGCGAGGCGATCCGGCAGCTTTGCATGTCTCTGGAGCACTACAGGGATGGCTACCGGAGGCTCTGCCAGGCCATCGTCCATAAACGGACGGCCGTGATTGCTTCTTGATAACCCCCCCCCCCCCCCCCCCCCATCAAACAATCCTGTTTGCATTGTCTGTTTTTACTGTGTTGTGGACTTGCTGTTGTGAATTAAATCCATCTGTTAGTGTAACGTGGGCCGTCTGATCTGATGATGTCAGCTTATCGTATACGTGGCGCTGCAGGTGGGGGCTGGAGTTAGTTGTGCCGTGGAGTGGGGCCCAGTCGTTAATACTAACGAGACTTTTTTGTGGGACCCACATCTTGGGGGGACTGAAAGAAGTCAACGTTTGGACGAGCCGAGTAACGCTTTACGCGTCACGTGTCGGTTCCTCGGCGAGGAACGGTGGGCCGTTCTAGAAGAGTCCGTCGAATGGACGGCTGAGATTCAACGGATGATTTAGCCGTACTTTTCGGGGTTGAAAATCGTGGGTTCGGATCTCCACCCCTGTGTGCACCAACCACAGCGCGACACCTGTCCGCGCGGCACGTGAGCTTCACTAGGAGAACTTTTCAACCAAACCCAGCGCGACCGTCTCTTCACGCCGTGAACGCGCGCCGTGAACCCAACGTGTTTTTTTTTTTTACAACCCGTGAAGAGATTTGTTTTTTTAGTTATATATTTGTTTTTTTAGTTATATATTTATTTTTTTTATTTATCTTGAATGTTTTATTTTAAAAAAAAAAACTTGTTTTTATTTTGTAATTCTTGGAATTACTAATTGATTATTAGGTTATGTATAGGAGATTATTCACATTAATCAATAAAACTTTTTTTATAAATATAAAAACTTTCATAGAATCAATTCAAAATCCAAGATGGAAGGCCCAATATGTGAACTTTCTTTTTTAAATATAACTAAAAATGTGATAAAAAATTGTGTTCAAAATTATATGTTATATCACTGGAGAAGCAAAAAAATTACAGTTTACATAATTATGTGATCGAATAAATTATTTTAAAATTTTTAACCCATGCAAACATCATAAAAAAAAAAATTTTAAATGCAAACCGAAACCATGCACGCAAAAAAAAAAAAAAACCATATGGTTTGCATGCATGTTTCGGTTTGCATTTTTTTAATTTTGTTTTATGATGTTTACATGGTTTTGTTTTTATTTTGCATGGTTATTTGAATAGTATTGTTTTTTAATTTTTATTTCAAATTTGAATAATTAAAAATAAGTTTTTATTTATTTTTTTAAAGTAATAGTTAAAAGATACATTCATAAATACAAATAATATTCATCAAAGGTCTGATATTTATTATTTTTTTTCTAAATAACGTGATTTAAAAAATGTCTTTTCTATTTCTTTTTTAAAAAAATGGAAAAATCATTTTTTTTAAATAACGTGATTTGATAATGGCGGAAATTATGATGAATATTTTTTCATTTTCAAAGTAATATTTCTTTTAACGTGATTTTTTTATATTCATCGATCGAATGTGTGTTGACTTTTTGTCACAGATAATAGAAATCGTGATCAATTGTTAATGTAAAAAAAATGAATATTAAACTAAGATCTTTTACATGTATATTTCACATTTGTACATTTTCTTTCTAAAAAATCGTGATTAAATGTCATATTTTAATTATTTTAAAAATTTTAAAATAATTTATTCGATCACATAATTATGTAAACTGTAATTTTTTTGCTTCTCTAGTGATATAACAAATAATTTTGAATACAATTTTTAATCACATTTTTAGTTATATCTAGAAAAGAAAGTTCACATATTGGGCCTTCCATCTTGGGTTTAGAATTGATTCTATGGAAGTTTTTATATTTATAAAAAAAAGTTTTATTTATTAATGTGGATAATCTCCTATGGATAACCTAATAATCAATTAGTAATTCCAAGAATTACAAAATAAAAACAAATTTTTTTTTTATAAATAAAACATTCAAGATAAATAAAAATAAATAAATATATAACTAAAAAAATAAATATATAAATAAAAAAACAAATATATAACTAAAAAAACAAATCTCTTCACGGGTTGTAAAAAAAAAAAAAAGACACGTTGGGTTCACGGCGCGCGTTCACGGCGTGAAGAAACGGTCGCGCTGGGTTTGGTTGGAAAGTTCTGCACGTGACGCTCACGTGCCGCGCGGGACAGGTGTCGCGCTGTGGTTGGTGCACACAGGGTCACCCTGCGTCGTTTACACAGGAGATCCGAACCCGAAAATCGTGGGGGACTTTCGTTAGTCCCGTTAACGACCTCCGCTTTGTGACGTTGACGAGCGCGTTTTGAAAGTCATCTTTCGCTTCTTTTTTCTGGACTTAATTGTGATGTTCACAAAACTCCAACCACAAAAAGGGGTATCCCTTCTTTAAGCCTTCCCCCCCCCCTCTCTCTCTCTCTCTCTCTCTCTCTCTGATTTACAGATTTGGGTTTTGATGGGATGCTGACTGCACCTCGAATTTGTAAGTTTGTGATTTTTTTAAAATGGGTATCTATAATTGATCAAATTTTATTTTTTTAAAGAATTGGAATTTGTTAGATTTACAATTTTAGTGGGAGTTCTGTATAAGAGATGTGGAAGTTAAGATTAATCGAATTATGTGACTTTTGTCCATTTTTATGGGTTTGTGTGATAATCCTCTTTTATTGTTTGAAAATGGACTGGGAGGAGGTTATTCTATTTTGGGAATGTATTGGTTTCTTAATTGCAGTGTATTATCTAGTTTTTGTTTCTGTTGTTTCTTGTAAAGAATCAGAAAGAATCAGAAATTGAACTGATAATAGAAACCCTGTTGTTTCTTAATTGGACTGGATTATCTACTTTTCCCTGCTTTTTCCCTTTCATTTTCACAGATTTGTTCTTGGACTTGAATTTTGATATGGGATTTGCTATGCCTACTTTGGTGTGTTCAGTTGTTTCATTGTTTGTTGGAATGTTCATTCCATGTGTTCTTGGCATAGTTTTTTTCTATAATCTTGTAATTGCTTAAGTTGGTTTTATAACATCTCTCTATATCCACCATCTGTATGTGTGTTTTGATTATGTAATCTCTTTGAATAATTGTTTCAAAATGATTATTTCAATTTGTTTTTCTTATGGTGAGATGCTCACGAAATTTTTAAAGTTTCTTTTGGGTATGTAAGTGCTTTTTTGTGCCTTTTGTTTTTATTTTTTATTTCCCAAATCTTCTTCTATGAAAAGTAGTAATACTCTAATCCAGGACCCCTCGATGAAGAGGGGGTTTGCCTTTACTAATATGTCAAGAGGTGATGAGAATTTTTGAAGTTTCTTCCCATGAGAAAGAATCCTTCTTTTCTCCAGATTGTTCAATCTCCAACTTTTTTGGAACACCAAGAACCATATTTTCCTCTCAGTATCAGTAGAATCAAGCAACCATTAACCTGGAGTTGAACTCGTATTACTTTCTCATCAAGGGGGGGACATCTTGCACTAGGCTTCTATAATCGCAGATCTTGTTTAATTAATATTTTCTTCAGACTGTTGATGTCTCTTATGCTTGTTTCTTTTTCCCAGATTGTTCAAGATTTCAAATATTTGGTGCCAGCAAGAATGGCTACCAGTGTCCCAAGAATTCATCTTGTTAAATGCCCAAAGTGCCGGCAGATTCTCCCTGAACATTCTGATGTCCCCGTGTATCAGTGCGCCGGATGCAATACTGTTCTCAGAGGTAATCCCTCATGATCTCATCAACAAAAACCTTTCCTACCTTGTTATGTTCAAGCTGTCTCTTGATATCTTCACCTTGAAATGCAGCCAAAAATCGTGGTATCGCTGGGAATGGCACCTCATCAAGGACAGAAATCAAGTCTTGCCAGAGAAATGAATCCACAATTGGAGATGATGCAAAGATAGGCCAGTGCATAGACCAAGATGAAACCGGTTGTGTGAGACACTTAAGTAGTGTTTCTCCTGCACATGAATCTGAGAAGTCGGAATACAGCATAAAAATAAATGGTGGAGTTACTAATGAACAACTTGCTTTGATTCCTGGAAATAGAGAGAAAAATTCACAGCCTAAGACAGATGACATTTTAGATGAACGAGTCGAGGTGACTCAGAACTCCAGTCATTGTGACTTGGAGAATTCAAGGTCCAATGAGAGAAAGGAAGAAACAATGGAAGATCACAGTCTTATGTTAGAGGAGGATCTGGTTGATAGCATAACTGGTGAAGTTGTGGGGACATCAAAATCATCCACCAAAAGCTCTTCTTGTGGCGACTGGTGCGATGAATGCGTCCCAAATGAGTCTCTCATCACTGAAGAGAAGGATATGAAAATCCCTGATCCACAACAGCACGCAGAGAAGCAGATGCCCATTTCATCATCAGATGCGATGCACGACTCGACAGTTGATGTTCAAACACAAGAAAGATTGGATTCACAGGAGTCGGACTACTTCTATTCAGTCCAAAACTGGACTGATTCAGATAAAGAAGACTTGCCCTCCACATCAAAGCCAAGGCAGAACCGCATTGCATCCAAATACCTTCACAGGAATGCTTCAAATCCGTATAACAACGAACAAGACCAGTTGGAGATTCTGAAGAAGGTCGACAAACTTCGGGACCAGCTAGTCAGAACATATGGCCATACAAGTGGATCATCACAGATACACTTCTCTGGACAGCCCACAACGCATGCATGCGTGCCTTTCCATCCAAACATATGTTGCCGGGCTTGCACATGCCATATTTGCTTCCACATTGACTCTTGCGATGTGGGGTTGGACCGCCACCGACCCACAATGCTTCATCATGTGCTCCCCGTCTCTGGTGGTGCGCCTTTCATCGTATGCTACAAATGCAGAGCTTCGCTTCAGCTGCCTGTGGATTTCCTCCTCTCGAGGAGGAAGAGATGCCACAAATTGCGATGCGGTGCATGCGATAAGGTGCTCGCATTCACTCTCCTTTATGGTACCCTCCTGGTCCCAAACAGTGATTCTGCCATGCAAAACTTTCCAAGCAAAGCTGAAGGAAGTGTTGAATCCTCCTATGCAACACATGAACACAGTTATGCAGAAGGGGAGCCCATCTCGTACTCCGAAGAGTATGGGATGTCTTTCGAGAAGAGCTACTCGACGGAGGGGGAGAGGCCTCTGGTCCCATCTCCGTATTCGGAGTGGTCTAATGAAAAGGAAGTCAATTGTGAGAGGTGGGCAATGGTCGGTTCCAAGTTGCATGGGCTCATGGGGTATTCTACACCAAGCCAAGTTATAAGGGGTTGCTGTAGCATGAACTATGTTAATTCAAAAGAAAATAGTCATTCAAATAAGGGTGACATGGGGGTCTATGATGATGATGAGGAGGAGTTATATAGAAGGAAAAGCAAGAAGGGATTGCCTCTTGCAGGGATTGTGAAGAGAGGGTTGAGAGAGCTGAATCATGGATTGGAGAGTGTGAAGTTGAAAGTCCAGAGCAGTGGAAGAGTTATCCCATATCCAGCGGTTAAGAAGGCTCAAAGAATGTGAGTTTTCCTCTTGTTAGCTCTTTAAGGGTGAGTTAATATTTCTGAATGGTGCCATAGTTTTTCTTTTCTTTTGTGTTATTGGGTTATTTTGTGTATATGTAATTTATTTGCAAGGTTTGGTCTTTGTTTTCTTGTATTTTTATTAGTTGATGATACACTTACATAGTTTGAAATGAAGATTCATTATTAATATCTCTTTATGTGCCTATAGTGTTTTTTTTACAGGTTAAATATTATCTTATCAGCAAGGGTAACACTTAAGTCTTATGAGATGGGATTAGATTCTGCGAACATACCATCCATGGACGTATGATTATATGTTTGTCCATATGATTTTAAAGTAAGTTGCATTCCACAAAATATTTGGATTTTCAAAGATCTCTGGAAAAGGTCCAATGGGAGTTCAAATGAAACCAAACATGTCCTACTTACAAATATTTAAATCAAACACTGAATTTGTAAATGCCAAGATTCTAAGACATCCCAATAGACAAATATAAAGATCCAAAGATACCACATTTTAAGATTTTTGACTAGTCAAAGTCCTAGGGGCAGAACAATGTCAAAACTCAAGGGGTATGATACAATTCATTTACATGTACACTTTATCATGGACTCTACATGAATGTACACTATATCATTTTTTGATAAATATTACTGATTCTTCAAAATCTCAGGGAGTATAATGGCATGTCATGAAATATGATACAAATTATTTACATGTACACCATAAAATTTATAATAAAATAGTATCGAGGCTTCTTTAATACGTCGGCGCACTCCTTATTCTCCGACTGGAGGCAATGGTGATCCTCTGATCCTGAAGCATGTTCAGATTGGGAGCCAGAAGTCGAGTGTAGCGGTCGAAATACAAGAGCTGCTTCATAAGGAGCGCAAACTCACGAGGAAATCTCAGACCATATGATTCACTGACACGAACCTGTGAATACAGATCAACATTGAGAAGGAAAATGTTATACTTAAGTCATTCCTATAGTCACTTCTGCACAACGCACACTGAATTTTTTTTTGAAGTATATACTTGTTTAATGAAGTAAATACTTTTAAATATGTTGTACATACTTGAATGAATTGAAAGCATACATATACCAACAAAATATTGTATATACCACGCTAGGTAATTTCACATACTATGTTAGGTGATGTGGTGTCTGCAAAAGTGTATTAAGTGTAACAGTGCCCCATTGAGAATATTGGCATGATATTTATTTGTGATGTAAATAAAAACCAAAGCTCAAGTGTAAGATTCAAAGGCTGTAAGCGTATGGTTGAAGTTATTTAGTAGGCGTTTATCGACTCCAATTGAATGCTTACCACATCAAGAAAAAGAGCATTCATTTGCCTCTCATCAACGACTACATTGGCAGACACTGCAGCTGTGTTTCCTCCTCTGGCTGTTGCAACAACTATTTCTGTATCTAAATCCTGCAACATAGATTATATAGTTCATTTTAAAAACAATTATTAAAAAGATATGAGGACATGAAAAGAGTCATAGTCTTTGTATGACTTAAATATGACAAAATTCTCTGTGCTTTACAAGATTCATTTTAGAGCCCAAATCGGTTGATCAAGTATAACCACTCATGGAAGATCTTACTCCCATAAAATGTCTAGACATGCACGCATGCTAAACGCACATAACTTTCCGACATCCAACACACGCATAACGAGCAAACCCATGCACATTGATGTCATTATAGGAGTCATGGAGGATCCAATAGTTCCTTCTGTTAGATCAAGGCTTTAATTTGTGGAGGCATGAAAATTACCAAGTTTTAAGTTATGAACTACTTGGGAATTATTTTGGCAAGGAAATCATATACTAAGGTTGCAATAGATCATACTCTTCGGGATGAGCTCAGTATGTGGATAAGACGATGATGCAGACCAGATTTCTTTGAAAACATCACTCATAAATTATTATTTTTTTGTGATCCACTCTCTATATTACTACTATTTTGATACTTCTCCGTAAATCAACACACTAGACTCCAGGTGTGTGCTCAAAAACAGCTATATGCATAAAATATCACATAATATACTGGTATTACATTGAACAACTCTAGGTGCTAAAATAATGTAAGCGACCATTGAATTTACCTGAATTGAAGAAAAAATCTTTTCCAAATCTTTAGCGAAGGCCTTGGAATTTATGTCCATATCTGTAGCACCCATTGTGATCAAGGCAGAAGCCATAGAATCGTAATCTTCACTTGCAAATGAGGTAAGAAAGACCTCCATGGCAGCCCATGTCGGTGGAGATATGCGGCCAACAATTCCTGCAAATGTAAACTAAATGACTAAATTGCTTGCATATACTTTAATGATTGCCTTGCACTTTGATCCCAGTGGAAATATATGCATCCCCAATACCCAATCCCACCGCTGGGCACAACTGCTTATCATGGAGAAGAAAAGTGAGAAATATGATGCATATTAGTGTACAAAAAAAAATATCCATCTCCGACTTCATGTAAAAGCAAATCTTATGCCACGGAATCATGTATATGCATCCTTCCAAATTAACTAATATATATTGGGCAGTGGACCTTGTTTTATGCATTATACCATTTACCCTTCTCATCATACTTCAATCCAGCTATGAAACATGAAAAAATAGTATTCACAACATGATACCGCTTTATATGAAAACCCGTTGCATTTCCCATTACCACTGATAATATAAATTTTATGGGCATTGGGCCACTCATACTCAAGGCCAAGGTAAAGGGTGAATGATAAAACGAACATTAGACACGCAAACATAAGTTTGGATAGTGGTGTATCTATGCTGGACAAGACAATCACCAAGTGAAAACTTAAAAGTGGATGGAATATGTAATTCAACAGCATCACGAAACATTATTCGACTATCAAACTTTTATGTACCAAAATCGAGAAATCCAATACGACCATCACGAAGTAGCCACAAGTTCCCAGCATGTACATCTGCATGAAAGCTTTCACAGGCGAGCAAACTTCCAAACCTGCCATGTAAAATGTGACCATTTGTCAAAAGGCGACCAAATCACAGTTATAACAGACAGACAGAATAAGCGCATTTTACCAGACATTAAGCGCAGTTACTAGACTTGTCTCAGGATCTTGAACAACTGAGCGTATCGAATCAAGATCAGTGAGTGGAACTCCATAAAGCCTCTCCATTGTCAACACTCGCCGAGTGCAACAGTGCCGATATACGAGTGGGGCTTTTGCTTGCATTGTTAGTCCTGTGTTTTCCAAATATCTCCTAAAGGACTCAACATTTGTAGCTTCTTTGCGAAAGTCCACCTCTTCAAGCATTGATGATTTAATATCACTTATGATACCCACCTAGAGTAAGGATGTGCAAGACCAATTTATAACATTCCAACTTCTTGTATTAGTAACTGGAAAAAAATAAATAAAATAAAATACAATGCAGTAATTTGATGGCATCAACAGCTTCAAGCTGTATCTATATGTATCATAAAAAAGGAGATGAACACAAAAGAAGAAACTTTCATACACCAGAGCATCAATAAAATGACAAAAATATTCTATAGGGTAGAGGTGATCAAGTGTATACCAGTGATGTTCGGCGGAGTTCAGGATTCAGGAACTCCAAAATGCGGGCAACGACATAAATGAAATTTAAGTCTGCTACTAATGTATCCTCTATTCCTGGCTTTAGAATCTTTATCACCACATCTTGCTGTGAACCTCTTAGCCTTGCACCATGAACCTAGAATAAAATGTCACTCAATAAAATCACAAACTGAAAAGAATTCATTGAAACAATGGCAGGCACAAGTGCAGACCTGTGCAACAGAAGCCGAGGCAATTGGCACTGGATCAACATATTCATAAACACTCTCTATCGGCCTTCCCAAGTCCTCAAGCAAAACAGCCTTAATTTCATCAAAAGGAACTGCTGGGGCTCTGTCAAAACATTTCTGAAACTCCTCAACATATTCAGCAGGAAACAGTGTGGGCGCAGATGCTATGAACTGCATAATGCAAATGCATTATAAACCTCATAAGACATACCAATCTCAACATGTTAAAAAAAACACACTCAAAAGCATGTAATGGTATCAGCGTCAAAATTTATATGTGAGATGTAACCTAGGAGGTACCTCTAATAACCTGTCAAGAAGTAGTTTTGTGGGCCTGAATTTTCTACAACAATAAAAGTTAATGACAAAAATAGATGCAGAGTCGCAAAGTCACACCTGACCCAGCTTGATGTATGTTGCTCCCATTCGTTCAAACAGCCTCCTCAAATAAATCGGGGAGAGCAACCCGAGCTGCAGCTCATTTGGAAGCCGCACGGACGATGAATTCACTGCCTGCATAATCTTTCACAACGTGAACATCTCACAGTCATCACAAAAAAAAAAAAACCACCCATAACAATCACATCACCTTCGAAATGTCAGCGAGCCACTCTCCGCCGACCCCAATGATGGCCTGGATCCCTTGAGCCATACGCAGTGCCCCGCGTGGGCCCGTGTTCATCGAAGTCCTCACGATGTCCTCCACCAGCCCAGGTAGGTTCTCAACACCATCTGAAAAGACAAATTGACTTTAGTTCATCAAAAGCCGGTTCAAACCAAATCAGATGCTAGGGATTTTACCCATAGTCACATAGTTCGTGTACAATAGATATTCGATAAAGGTTCCATTCTATAAAAAGTACCGTAAAAACATGGAGATAATTAAACTGTTTTTTAAAAATATCTGCTATTAATATGAGAAATACACGCAAAAAATTTAATGTTGGGTGTGAAGTCAATGACAACAATTAAGATTAGCTTTTTAATTTTCTTTTCTTAGATAAACATTGACACTCCGATCCCAAGATCTCGTAATTGCAAATTTTGTTGTCAAACTATGGGCTCCAAGTCCCAAGATTAGTTTTTGAAGAATGTGATAAATCATCTGAACTAAATGGGTAACCGAATTCTGAAGGTACTAAAAACACATATCAATGAACATAAGTACGTTCGACCAATAAAGTACATGAGAGGTATCCAATCGCTGAACTTTTCTGAACATTCTGAAAAATTGTGACTGAAATTTTACCTTGGAGACGGGTTGAGAAGTCCTGCGATTGCGAGTACCGTGCGGAGACGAGAAGCCGAACCGATCGGGCGGTGGCGGACCTCTTCGACCGTACTGAGCCTCTCAGGACAGGCAACTGGAGACCGAATTCATCAAAAGATGGGATTTTTTTTAGTGAAAAATCAAGGAATTGAAGGGACCTAGATGGAGAAAGATGAGAGGGAGATGAAAGGGCAGACCTTGGATCGGTGGAACAAAGGTACACCGTAGTACGCTGCGGCCTTCACTGCCGCCATGGACGCAGAGGCTCTCTGTTCTTCTCTCTCTCTCTCTCTTTTTCAATACCTATGGTTTTATTGGGTGGTTCCGCGCGCGCCACTTCCGTTAATTTGGACGTCAAAATTTTTGGGGAATTTTTTTTATCTTTGTCATGTTATTTCATTATTATTTTAAAAATTGAGTGTTGTATCAAATATATTTATCTCGTTAAAGATTTTATTTTATTTTATATAAATGACATTATTTAATTTATTAGAGTGTATATATATAATTTATTTTTTAAAAAAAATTATATGCTTTGTATGATTTAAAAATAAAATAAAATAAAAATATGAATTGATTGTGTTTGAAATTGACAATGTTTCTTTGATTTTCTACATGTGAGGGTGCGGTAATGTAGACGCTGACAAAGAAGATCGCTGTAGTGATAAAGAGGACATAAAGAGGGAGAGAGAAATAGATCATGGAAGCTAATGCAAGATTGATTTTCTACCAATGCAAGAATTTAGAAATTGCAGCTTCAAAAAATTATTAATTGTACAAGCAGAGATTCATATAAATGTAAAATTATTCAATTGTACAATTTATAATTTTATATAGTCTTTTATTTCTTTTTATAAATAATTTTATATAATTTATATTATGATGAAATATCAAATATATTTTTTTTTATTATGGAAAGTACATAGTAAAATATGCACAGTAAAAAAAATGTGGATACGGGCAAATCAATCCCTAACATTATCAATAAAAACGTGGTACATAGAACAACAAAATTAGAAATTTTTTTTGCCATTGCTTAAACCTTGTATTAGAACTTCATGAAACTAAAGCATGAACATTCATTAAAAAAAATGTACCTTCATTAATTCAACTTCGATTACTCACATCAACACATAAATAACTGATCTTTTGCAATCAACATTCAGTGACGGATTCCCCAAATTAATCCATTGAAATTCTTCTTATTCATTTCGTCAAACAATCTAATCAACTTGATTCCCAAATTTGCTTTTTGAACGATCTCTTACGATTGCCGAAGAAAACGAGACAGTTAGGGGGTTTTTTTTCCATAAATATTTTTTAAAATTGAATTTTAGGGTTATATTGGGAAGTTGAAGAAGGCGAATTGAGAGCGTCAAATTGATATGACGTGAAATGACGAAAAAACCCATAATAGTCGGTCCGAGCTCCCCGTAGCGAAATGAATTATGAACTCGCTGAACCTCCTCAACTGACCTCGCCAAAAATTCGGTTCGATTTTTATTTTATTTTGTCCAGGTCAGAATCCAAAGCCTTCTCTTTGTCTTTTATTGATGAAAATTTTGTTTTCTCAGCGACAGCTAGGGTTTTTTTTTTATGATTTAGGGTTCACAACTTCATCCGATAGAGAGAAAGAAGGAGAGATAGAAAGTGAGAATTTTTTTTGGTGTCTGCTCTGTAGTAGTGTAGATTGTTTTTTTGGATCATTTTAATTTCTTAGAATAATTATGTGTTGATAATCTTTGAAAAGTTGAATTAATTCAGCTTTTACAACCCTATACGTGTTAAAGCAATGCAATCTAATGAGAGAATTTTTGAATCACTCGTTGAAGTAGTGCATTGTGATGAGTTGAATCTTCAGTTTTCATGGGTTGTAGTTGATGTAAATTGTCAATGAAGGTTTCTATCTCATACTTTATTTGTTTGTTTGATTGATTGTGCAATATTGGTGTTTTCAGTAAGAGAAGCTTTCACTTGTTCGCTAATTGTATGTAAAACATTAGTGAAATTCGAAGAATTGTAGTATTTGTTGGGTATTGATTTGGTTCTCTCTCAATTTTTGATGTGAATGGTAGTTGTACCAATTGAAGGGATGTTTTGTGAAAATTTTGTGAGGAAAAATCTTTGAATAAAAAGAAATATTAAACCATCACTAGAGGCGCAATTCAGAACATAAATTTAAAAAAAAAAAACACTTTGTCAAGCTTTTTATGTGGTATTGATTTTCTTTGTTATATGTATTGAAAATTTGCATTTCATTCATTCTCTTCTAATTGTTTGACAGGTGAAACTGACAACTTTTTCTCCACTGAGGTGGTGAATAATTTAATTGAACGAGGCAATCAGTGCTGCTTATTTAAAAGCATCCTCCTTTGCCGGTGTATATGGGCAGAAGGAAGCAAAACTGCCCGATTCGGTCTGGTGGGATATTGGCTGATATTAATTCTGCTAAGCAGAGTAACCCTGTTCAAGGGTCGGAGAATGGTGCTCTTCCTGAGCCTGGAGATGACAGGGCCACATGCAAAGTAAAAATTTTCAACATTGATCAAAATCATTGTAGTACGCAGGAGCATTTCGACATCGCAGAGATAATTTTGAAAGACAAAAGATGTGGTGAGAGATTCTCTGACAGTGAATTGATAGAGGATATCATCGGGGCATCAAAATATAATCTCCGGTTTCGATTACAGAATGTAAATGATAGTAGTTTTAGGCTAGGCCACTGGCCTTTGATGCCTGTGGATGATATTTTTCTTGAACTTCTTCCCCTTGAGACCCAAAAATTCGATGATGAGGGGATGGTTCCAGTACTTCTATCAGGAAATTTTGATGGCCCAGATGAATGTGTTTCCGGGCTTGTTCACTTAGTTAGTCAGAAGCTTTTAGGGTTGAGGCCACTTGTAGAAAGTAGGATTTTGGGCAATGTTCAATCTATCATCCTGAGGGTTGAAATATTGAGGAGTGCATTTGATGCTTGTGGGTCACTTCTAGAAACTTCCAGGCAAACTTGGAAAAAGAGTATGATGAGTGTCATGGCTTGGCTTCGTCCTGAAGTGACCACCAGTGAAGCAAAGTATGGTGGGATGGAAGAATCTGATAAGCAACCTGAAGTAGCCGGTGCTCTCCATTCAAAAAAGCATGCTAGATTCAATGCCGTTGGATTTTATGAAGCCATCAGGCCTTCCAAGTAATTTTTTCCTCATATCTCTCTCTCTGTCTCTTCTTTTTAAGATGGATTTTATGTCTTATTGTGGTTCTATCAAGGTAGTTTCTGGTTCTCCTCCATTAGTTCATTAATAAGAACATGTGGCAATTGATTCATAGCAGATGAGGCATCCCCTGTTTTGTTTGTTGAATAGGACTCTTTCACTACCTTTATTGTTAATATACTTTACTTTTTTATTCTTCATTTTAGTTTAGAAAGTAGACTTCTTATCTACCTTATAAGAGCGTTCTAATTTTAATAAAATTTAGGCTATTCCACCTTTGGTGAAAAAAAAAATTACAATTTGAACAAAAAAATAAAATATCAGTTCTATCTTGACTACATCCAAAATTCCAAATTAACTGTGGCTAATCATTCAGATTCTGCAGCTTTCATGATGTTATTTCATAACATTGTATTTCATGTATTGGATGTTAAAATGGATCCTCAGAAGCTTAAGCTTATGCCATGCAGTCTACTTTTTTTTTTTTCTGTTCAATAACTGTTTCTACTTTCTTGCTGACAGAGGAGAACCAATACTTCCGGATGAACTGCCTGACTTGCGTCCACAACTTAGACCATATCAACTTCGTGCCGCTTACTGGATGATCCAGAGAGAGAGGGGAAATTCAGAAACATCAATAGAAAAGATTCGATCTCAAAGTTTTCCTTTTTGTGTACCAGTGACTTTCCTTGGCACACATACAGAAATGTATTACAACCCATTCAGGTAAGGGTTTCACAAATGTAATTATGCTTTTAAACTTTTATAGCATGACTGCACACACAAACAGTTCTTCTGCCAATCTGAGCTGGCCATTGTTGGATTGGTTCTTCCTTTAATATTTTATGTAGGTTTCATTACAGATTTCTCTGCATTAGCAACGCCTGGTCCATGTTGTAGGGCCTCGTTAAGGCTTGATCATTTTGCAGTAATTAAGTCCTTCTGTTTTCAGAATAATGAGAAATCTGTTGCAAGCATGAATTTGTTGATCTCGGAAAATGTAATTGCAGTCCCATTATCCTTTAATCTTGGAATGTGTATGTTTGCATTATGATCAAATTTTGTTTTTGTTTTTCTTGTGAAACTGATATATATTTGCAAATTCTTGAAGTATGGTGTTTCACACATTCCTCACCATAGTTCAAAGTGCGGCCGCATGTACCGGTATGTGCGGTCGCACGTGTTGATGTGCCCCCCTCGACGCACATCAATACCAAGTGTTGTCCAAGTGCGGCCATGTGCGGTCATGTGCGGCCAGCCGTTCGAACCCAGTTCGATCGGGATTCAAACGGCCTTTAGGCGTTTGAACGCCCGTTCGAACGGCATGTGTAATTTTTGTTTAAAAAAAAATATAAGAAGGCGTTCGAACGCCTTCCTAAACCAAAGTGCGGCTGCATGTACAGTACATGCGGCCGCATATGCTGTGTGCGGACCCCACCGCACATGCGGTCCGCACACATTTTTGAATTATGTTCCTCACAAATGTTTTCTTGTGTTTCCTTGCATTATATTCAGTTTACGGTCCTAACTACTCATGTGCTACGCTATATTTCAGTGGTTGCATATCTTTGCATCCTGAGCCCTCCCCATCACAAGTATCTGGAGGGATTCTTGCTGGTGAGTCAATGATTTCTAGTTGCATTTATTTTGAAAGTTGATATTATCTGTTGGAAAGTTTTCTATGTATGACTAATAATTGTAGTTCGACAATTGCAGATGAGATGGGCTTAGGGAAAACTATTGAAATGCTTGCTTGCATATTTTCTCATCGTAAATCCTCAGAAGATGGAAACTTTTTTTATTATGAAACTGGAAAGATGGATAGTCATGGACGCCCCATGAAAAGATTGAGAAGAGAACGTGTTGAGTGTATTTGTGGGGCAGTTACTGAAAGTTCTAAATATGAAGGATTATGGGTACAATGTGACATGTGTGATGCTTGGCAGCATGCAAGATGTGTTGGTTACTCACCAAAACATAAACAGAGAGGAAAAAATGAACAGAAAGAAGGCCCAAAAAGTCCCTCCATTAAATCACGGAAGCGTCCCAGAAAAAGTAACTCTACCATCATAGTAGAAACAGAAGGATGCCACATCTGCTCAGTATGCTCTGAGCTCAGCGATGTGGCCAATTTGACAGTCAATGCTAGCGCGACCCTTATTGTCTGTCCAACTCCTATATTACCACAATGGTATTCTGAAATCAATCGGTATGCTTCTTTTCCGCTCACTGTCAACTGGAATTGCAGGAATTGATGGAATTTATTGCAAGCATTGGTATCATTAAATCATATCTGCTCTATTAATTTACCAATTTAGAAAACTGGCATCCTTCTGTTTCATCCATTTGTTCTTGTCGTCACTTCAGTTCCAGCATAAACTTAAATAACATTTACTAATCATTTAATTACAGTAAATTATTGCTAATTTCTCTCTCAGCTGGTCCCCTACCAGGGCGCATTATGTAGAGTAATTAGTTTCTTTTCGTTGACAATATACATAGTATTAGTTATATGTAAATTAATTTCTGGTCTTCTTATCGCATAAGAATTGAAATATGATTTTTTCAAATGTTGGATTGAGATTGGACGATGGGGTGACTTGTTAATTTGATTTTATCTTAGACATACGAAGCCAGGTTCTCTAAAGACTTGTATTTATGAAGGCGCAAAAAATTTAAATCATCCAACTAGCCTGAGAATGGATATGAGGGAACTGGCCACTGCTGATATTGTCTTAACGACATATGATGTTCTGAAAGAAGACCTTTCTCATGATTCTGATAGGCATGACGGAGATTGCCGTGTTATGAGGTTTCACAAGAGGTAAGCCTGCATTGTTCTTAGCTCATCAACAAATTTTATCTAGATTCTGGTATGAATGCTATTTTTCTACTTGTTTCTAAGTGCTCCTTAGTCCTTGCTCTAATCAATCAGTCAATGGAATGGTTTATTCACCTTGGTGTTCATTGAATTGTCCGACAAGTTGCAATACAAAAATCAACCACTTTTGTTATTCATTTGGCAAAAAATTATGAATTTAACCATTTCTATCGTGCTCTGATTTTATTACAAAGTGATTTATGTCATCAGACATAAATATTTCCAAACTCTCTAATGGTACAGATAATGTCTTTACAAATGGAAATCGTAGCCTCCTTTTAGTTCTGTTTAAAATGTTTAATTGCCCTTGGGTCCTTGACCTGTCATAGAATGCAATTTCCATGTGTTTGTCACAGCATTGTTTGGACTATTAAAGATAATGCATGAATTGTATCCCATGCACATTGCTAATTATATGTAAACATAAATAAACATATAATTTTTCTTTCTCAAATGATTCAATAGATCATACCTGAAGTCAATCTCCCATGATGGTTGGCTAGAAATCTTAATGATTAATCCCATTTCAAACTTAATTAAGGCTACTTCTATTGCTGTCTAAGAGAAAAAAATCACTTTCATAGTTTGAACTGATTTGAAACAAACTTTGACATTTTATTATCCAACAGTCACTCTCTTTCTCGGCAAACATACTTATTATCACCATTATACTATTTTAGTGCTACTGGTCTGGGGTGATTGGCTGTTCCTCAGTACAAACCTCCTCTACTGTTGGACTTCCTATCGGGTTCTTGCGTATTGTTCTTGTTGTCCTATTTGGGCATTCTCATCTGCATATAATATTGAGACTGGATGCCTACCTCTCTCTCTCTCAAAAAAAAAATAAAGAAAAGAAAAAAAGGGAATAAGAAGAAGAAGAAAGAGAAAAAAAAACCAGTCACTCTCTTCCCCTTAACACAAACACTCTCTCACTACCAATGATGGAAAGATTTTGCAGGTGTATACCCTTTGGGTCCAAAAATTAAACTACTGAGAGTTCTAAGGTTGCATTTGATTGAATGATCTCCATTACATTGCTTGTTTATTTTAATTTATTCTATATATCTTACCAGTTATTGACAATATGGTATGTTTTCAACAACAAACATGCAATATAATATGTTTCATGAACGCCCTTATTTTTTCCCTCTATCTTGATCCACAATTAGTTTTAGTATTATATTTATTCTGGATCATGTTGCAATTTATGGAATTCGAATTATTGATACTCTTGCATGCAGGTATCCTGTTGTCCCCACTCCCCTAACAAGGATATTTTGGTGGCGTATATGTTTGGATGAAGCTCAGTTGGTGGAATCTAAGGGAGCCGCTGCAACCGAAATGGCAATGCGTTTGCATGCTCAACATCGTTGGTGCATTACAGGAACTCCCATTCAACGTAGGCTTGATGATCTATTTGGACTCTTACGTTTCCTTGGTGCTAGTCCCTTCAATGTCCACAGGTGGTGGGCTGAAGCTATCAGAGATCCTTATGAGGTATTAATATGTTTTGTGCTATTAATACTCGTAACTACATAACTTGTCTTCAGTTTTGATGTGCCTGTGGATGCAAGCATAGAGGGAAAATTTCCACTTTACCGTGCAGATAATTATTTCATTGTTCCTTGTTGAGATACTATATGTCTATATCTTCTCATTCCATATTGAGGACCAAACTAATGTCTACAGATCTCTTAGGAACCTGTCCAAAACTGTCTTTGTGTTGGAGTCGTCAAGAGTCACTTTTAAATTTCTAGAAAAAATTGCACTTTCTTTTCTTGGAGGGGTGGGGGAGCTATATTTTGAAGTAATTTTGCATATTTCTGGTTTGAGGGTAAACAGTCAGGAAAAGAGGTATGAGTCGAGCACAGCATTTTATGTCTGACTCCTAGAATTAGCCAGCATCAGGAGATTGTTAGATAAACCAGTATTTGGAAAACTAGCTCTTGACTTCATTTCTTGAATAAGCGAACCCTTGGCTTAATTTGCCACATTATTAAGCCTGTCTGACAGATTTATCTGGTTATCTGGTGGGGGGTTTTAGAAATACACCAATGTCTTGTTTTCTATTCACCCGGCCGGGGGGGGGGGGGAGATCTCACCACAGCATGAAGAATCATTTTCTTTGAAGAGGCTCCTATTTGCTTCAGGCTAATAATGTACATATCATTAGCATTTTATTGCTATAGGGTTATTGAAACTCCCTATTTGCTTTTTATGGCATCACATGCAAGTTGAAGTTAGATAGTATACAGGAAAATTGTTTACTTATTGATAACGGTCAGGCTTAGGAAGTAGCAATACATCTTCTTCAAAGTGGCTTTATAGTGGCCTTGGATTTTAGCCATTCATTTTAGAAATCGACACTGTTATAGTTTGATGTGGTCATACTTTAATATGTCATGATTATTGTTATTGGTGTATGATTGACATGTTACAAACCAATCTTTCTACATGCTGGCAATGGCCTCATTTTCAAGTGACCCATTGATCAAAAGAAAAAATAAATAAAAATCACAATGATTAATGCTATGTTTGGCTCCATGGAAATGATGGAAATGTAAATTATTTCTACCATTTCACTTGTATGGTCACAATTTAGCGGGGTAGAAAATGATTTTTTATACCCTCCATTTTGTTTATTTTTATGGATTTGATTTCTTTGCTCAAACCCCTAAAATACAATTGTTATCGTGCAAAACTAATTGGTATTTTCTTTTTCCTTTCAATAATATTTCCTTCTGTTACCATTTCCTTTAAATAATAGGTCCCCTAATGGAGCTAATCTTTTCAATTCTGCATCACAGAAGAAAGATATGGGAGCTATGGGATTTACTCATAAATTTTTCAAACAATTCATGTGGCGTTCATCAAAATTGCACGTTTATGATGAATTGCAATTGCCTCCCCAAGAAGAATGCATATCATGGCTCACTTTATCTCCAGTTGAGGCACATTTCTACCAGAAACAACATGAATCTTGCATGAGATGCGCACATGAAGTTATCGAAGGCTCCAAAAATGAAATCTACATGGGACAACTTCCATCTGGTAATATACATTCTTGATGAAAGATAAATATGTGCTGGTTATTTGTTCTTAAATCAGTGATCTTGAATACTAACTTGAGTTTTTTCTACTACAAAACTGATTGGTCACTAAAAAGGGAATCTATTTGGTTAGGTAACCCATGCTCTCCAATTAGACCATTTTACTTATTTGGTGTGGACCCTTTCCTGACTCTTGGTTGTAGTTTTTCAAACTGGTTATTGGCATTTTGTTTGGCTTGCTTCCATCTAGCTGATTTTCATTCTGAACCATATGGTATGGTATTCTACATGAAGAACCAAACTGACAAAGCTTCAAAGTGATGTATATTGATCTAAATCCGTAGATAATCATGTAAACAACTAATTATCTGCACACTGTTTCATTCCAGGTTCTAATGGTTTGCCTGACATTTTACCGTCTCACAATGAGTTGTCTAAGCTTCTGTATTCACTTCTAAAGCTTCGACAAGCATGTTGTCATCCTCAAGTAGGAAGTTCAGGTTTGCGCTCTTTGCAGCAGTCTCCCATGACCATGGAAGAGATATTAGAGGTGAACTTGATCGTATATGTGTTGTCCTATAAATATTTGCATAAAATTTGTAGCCAACAGATTTTAATTTCTCTCTTCTACTATGATATGCAGTTTCTTATTGGTAAAGCCAAGATTGAAGGAGAGGAAGCTCTTCGGAAATTAGTCAGTTCGCTGAATGGCCTAGCAGGAATAGCTATAATTGAACAAGATCAGCCCAAAGCTGTATCATTATATAGGGAGGCACTGGCTTTAGCTGAGGAGAACTCCACCAATTTTCGTTTGGATCCACTCTTGAAGATTCACATATACCATAATCTGGCTGATGTACTACCAGTTTACACAGAGTCAGCATATGTACAAGAATGTCCATATGTGGGTGAAAATTCTTGTGAAAATTCTGGAGAGAAATCCACAGCGTGTGGCAAGTTTGATAAGTGCTATGTTAAGAGAAGGAAAATCAGAAGTGATTTCTGTTCGACCATTGATGTAAAATCAGAGAATTCTGATGAGCTCCCCAGTTCTATCTCAAATCAACCTGCAACTTGTGCCAATGGGAAAAAAAGGATGAAATGTAATCCCCAGTCGGATGTACCTTTCAGAGATTATTGTTTAAGAGTGGAATGTGAGGAGCTTAAAAAGAAGTATTTGTCGACGTTTATTTCCAAGCTATCCTCTGCTCAGCAAGAGTTCACGAATTCACATATGCAGGTATATGTCCTGTTAATTTTCTATACTGTTGCAGAAGAATTATTTATTCCCTTCTTTCAGAATGTTTTATTAACATCTCATTTACAGTTTAAAGCTCAGTTCAACAAAATAATGGTTAACAAAAGGATTTTGCATTTGGAAAGAACATTTAAAGTTATCCATCTACAACAGCCTCGTTTTGGGGATTGGAAGAAAATCAGGTTTAGAATTTTGTTAAAAAATTTCTGAAAATTACAAAAAATAAAAAATTGATCATATTTTGATTAAATTAAAATATCAGCATTTAAGAACTTATTGCCTGGATCTTGAATGAGTGATGTAATTGTGAATTTATAAATGAAATTCAGAAAATTAAGCCAACTTTGTATGGATTTATGTTCATTTTACGAGATTTGTATGAGATTAATCTTAGATTTTGACCGTCATTCTGAGAAGTGTTTCCCTTGCAAGGTTGAAAACAAATTCATTAAATCTTTTATGTAACATTTCATGCATCAATCTAGAAAGCCAAATCAAAATAGCTATGATTTGGTTTGGTAAGAGAACTTAGATAATTTTTTATCTCCATAATTTATAGATAATGACTTCTTGTTCCTTTCAGGTGTGTAAATTGTCTGGTGAGTGTGATGATCAACATATAAGCTGGTGGTTTGAAGCCCTCAATATTATTGAACAGAATAAAGATGACTCTACTGAGCTAATAAGAAAGATTGAAGAAGCCATCTGTGACACTGTCAATAGAAGTAAACTATCAAGAGCTTCCAAGAGGTTAATTTCCTCTCTTTATGCTTCATATCCTGACTTTTGATGTTCCCCTTCATTTCTTATGCATTCTTAGAGGTGAAAGCTAATATATTTTGAAGAAAAGTTGAAACTTCTTATTATTCGTGAGACAGCATGCAAATTTTTTATGATGTTTACAATTTGTTTTCTGACAAAAAATTGCAAGATAAGTCGCGAGATATCTATTGTCATTTGGCATTAGCACAAAGTGACTGGAGATATGTAAGTTTCTCTTTAACTTCTATATTGATAGTGGACCAAGATGATCACTTGAAGGCTACTGAGTGATAGACCATTTATGGGCATGGTGTACTAGCATGTTTACTAAATTTGCTGCAACACAAGAGATTGTTGGTCCAAATAGTCTGAATTTGTATAGTGAATAAGAAGAAAAAAATATTTTTGTCAGTCATTGAAATTGGCAAGTAAAAAATCGACGGAAAGAAGGTGTATTCCAGTCCTCTTTATTTAATTTTTCTGCAGTACTGGCTTCCTGAAAAGACTCATCTGATGACCCCAATTACATCTTCTTGTGTTTCTTATGAAATTTGCTTTTGTGAACATGTGAAAGTGTTGTATTACTGGGTCTCACAGATCATCCTTTTATGTCCTCTCCAACATAATTTATTTCTTATAGTATCTCAGGTGATGGATGCACATTCAAATGTATCATAAAGAAAACAAAATGGATTAGCATTGTTATTAGGTCAATCGACCATCATTGGTTGATCGATGGTCATAAATCGAAAAGTAAACCCATATGAGCTTGTGTCTCAAAGTGTCATTGCCTAACAACAACTGATATGCTGTGATATATTGTTGAAGGTGTCTTGGTAAAGTTTCATAACTTCTTTATTAGATTTATTTTATTTTAAATGCTATTGTTTTAGTTTTAATTCTTCTTGATGTGAACACGTAAATATATTTTGAAAAAAATGGAATGCCCCGCTGCCTTTGATCACATTGTTGCATTCAGCTTATTGGTTTGTAAATGTCAATAATGACATCATGAACTTCTTAATTTAGGTTCCAAAGTATAAGTGGTCTGAGGTATACTATTCAGACTGGTTTGGATTCTTTGAAGACCTCTCGACAAGCATTACTTAAACGGCTTTTGGAAGTTGACCAAACTATGGAAAATCCAAATGATGATGATATTGCGCACATGAGATGCTGCAGGAACTGTCAAATTAACAGTGATGGGCCTTTATGTGTTCAATGTGAACTGGATGGATTGTTTCAGGTCTACTCAATGAATTTCTTGAATTTAATGCTATATAAAGATAAATGATGATCAATTAATAACCAATAATGATCAACTGGTCATTTTTCTCTTTCTTGAATATTCTAGGCATATGAAGCAAGGTTCTTCCGTCATGAGAATGATGATAGTCGGATGGCTATCGCCTCCGCTGAAGAAGTGGTGGAGTTGCGGAAGAGAAAGTCTGAGTTGAATCGTTTTTATTTGTCATTATCCAGTGACACTAAAACTTATACTGCTTCAAATGCTGAGAGCGAAGATAATAGAAGGCAGAGAAATTTCAAAGCAAATGTGGTGGTAAGTTGTTCCAATGCTCTTAGGATCAAGCTGGTAGTTTATATCAGTGACCAGATGCACCATTATATAGTGTAAATTCAATCTGTGCTGATAATAATGCATGTGTAATTTCAATTTTATTGGTGCAGGGATTTGTATATTGTGTGTGTCTTTGACATTGTACTTTTCACATTATTCTTTGCAAGTTTTCATTGAAGGCCTACAAATCATGCATTTAGAAACAAAGGATTACATAGGAAAACTACTCTCTCATAGTGATTCTCTTTGCATTAAACCCAAGAGCCATGTATCCTTGTAAACAAGGCACCTGGTCTGGTAGGTAGCAATCAAAATAGTATAACATGGTCTTGGGTTGTGTGGTGATCTGCAATAGCACAACTGTAAAACAGGGTATGCATATTAAGGTTGAGAACAGGAGTCCGAAGAAATTGTTGATGGAAGTTACAAGAAGGCATATGAAAGACATTGGACCATTGGGAAATAGGTTGCGTTGAATTAGATTGAGGATGGATTAACATTATTAATAAAATAAAAAAAGGCAGTGAATAAACTGTACAAACAAAAACTGCAAAAACTTTTTCTAATTATTACCTTATCAGATTGAGTATGGCTTAACCATAGAATTGCAAAAGCAGTTTATAACTGTATATACTGAAAAAGGCAGTGAATAAACTGTACAAACAAAATCTCCTTCTGATTGAGGATGGATTAACATTATTAATAAAATAAAAAAGGCAGTGATTAAACTGTACAAACAAAAACTGCAAAAACTTTTTCTAATTATTACCCTATCAGATTGAGTATGGCCTAACCATAGAATTGCAAAGGCAGTGTATAACTGTATATACTGAAAAATGCAAAAGGTTTTGCTAATCATTGGCCAATTGAGGAGTACAACTTGATCTCTTATGGATCCAGAAAGTTAATTTCAAAATTTCATCATTTATGTAAGCCTGTGGATCATTTATTTGAATGTGTACTTTACAGCATATTCTCTTTTTTTTGCCATGATTAAACTGCCTCATGGATTAATATTATTGCAGCCAATAATTTTTAGAATTGGAAATTGTCATAACCTTTTGTCCTTTTTATTCGATAATTTTTTCAATTTTTCACCTCATGGCAGGTTACAAAATCTCCTTCTGATTTGGAGGTTATTCTCGGGATAATAAAAAGCCACAGTAGGTCACATCTAGGAAGAGAGGGCATGTCATCTGCCACCAAACATCTCCTCCTTTTTGAGGTAAGGTTTAAATTTCTTGTTAAACATGGTACACTATTTGCACCGTTGTTTCATTGTACCATTAGCATAGGTAACATGTAGAAAATTAGGGACATGAATATTGCATACAAATGAGACTATCTATATTTAATACCTGTGGGTTTGTCCTGTCTTGTGATCTTATGTGTGCATAGTTCATGTTTGCATGGATTTATCTAGCTTTATGTATTCTTCTTCTTTGTGTGTGTATTTGCATGTAAATATGTACATAATACACTTGTACCATCAAAGATGGGCTATATAAATCCTACAAGAACCATGCCATGCTACAAATTAGGTTGCCAGCCATTGCTGGTTATGAAACTGGGGCTGAGGTTCAGCTCTTTGCAACATAGGTTCTGCTTAACTCTTTAGAAATAGTGGCAAGTTTCTAATATCAATGGTGGTCCAACCGGAGAAGAGTTATCCATACTATAATTTGATCTTTGTACGAATATAAAAAGTTCATGGAATCATATATTATCAGATGAATGTTCCATAATAATCGCCTGAATTTACTTCTTATTGGCTTTATGTGATTGACAAATACTTTTAAAGAACTAATCCCACTAACTCTCAAACCCCTTATCACCAACTCACACCACACTAGCACAAGGGAAGAAAGACATGCATCCATCTGGAACTGTAGATTATATGCATGAGGATTTACTAATGAGATCACATACTCCCTTTGTGGTGGGTTCAGTAGAACAAGCCTTGGCTGATTCTTGTTTGATTGTTTGATTATATGCAAGTGATGCTAATGAGTTACAGTTCTTGCCATGTATTATAGCTTGAGGCTATTAACTTTTAATGTACCTTTCATCACCATGAATAATGAGATGTAGTGATTAACTAAAAAGCATAAAGTATAAGTGACTCCATATTGTTGGCCAGTTTACTAGACTCAATTTTCTGAACTACATATCTGATTGTTCATTCAACATCTTAGACTAATGCACAGAATCTGATTTATTTGCTTCTGCTATTCAGGCCATGCGCAAAGAGTATTCTTATGCAAGGTGCTTGTCAACTGTCCAAGCTCAAATTTTGCTAGCTCATGATGAAATTAAAATGGCTACTTCACGACTGTGTCTAAAAGAGACTGAGAGTGAGCCATCTGCTGTCAACATACTAAGTTCAGAAGAACTAGTTGTGGCTAATGCGCAGTTTTCAAGTGAAAAATTTGTGTCTCTCTCTTCGTTAGAACGCATTAAAGGGCAACTGCGTTATTTGAAGGTACACAGATTCTTTGAAAGCAACTCATTAGTGGGACACAATCTTAATAGCTGAACCAAGCATGTACAGAGACTTAATGGAACTTCAATAATTGTGTGAGATATATGAACCAAGTGCTTCATTGATAGTTTCTATTAAGCTCCCTCTTTTGATCTAAAGTATTTTGAGAAAGTGTTTTCATCTAAAGTTAAGAGCTTGATAATACAGGAAAAGCAAGAAACTTAGAAGTTCTATGTAAAAAGCTGCAAAGTCATTTTAATAGAAGCAAGAAAATTATGAAAAAATATTAAGATTTGGTTTAGTTTTCTTATGCTCACCAATCATAATAGACTGATAATGAGTTCGCTTTGCTTGATATTCCTACATATCCAACAAAGAACCCATTATATTAGAACATGGCATGAAGGTAATTGTTTCTCATGCAGTTATCCCTGTATCCTATGGTCCAATATAGAGACCTCTGGTGTATACAAATGTTTGGGTGTCATATGCTTCACCTATCCTAGTTATTTTGAAATATTTTTGGAATGTGGAGCAGATGGGTATTCTATAGCTACTCACACCAAAGAATTTTAACAGGGACTGGCATTGTCCAAGCAAAAAAACTGTGATGCCCCTAATTCTTCAACTGAGCTACAAGACGTAGCTCGTAATTCACCCTCTTCTCCCCATGTGAGGGAACAAAATGGATGTGAAACAAGTGCAGATTATGAGCCTTGCCCAATTTGTCAAGAAAAGATTGGTGAGCAGAAGATGGTATTTCAGTGTGGACATCTTACTTGCTGCAAATGTAAGTTCTCACACCTTATCTTTCTCTTTTCTTTTTCAAGGGGAATGCCATAGCTCTGCTTCGGGGATATTATTCTCACAAATAATACACCGACAGGCATCTCTTTGTATAGGTGAGCAGTGGGATTTGAACCCATGAGCTTGGTTGCAAATTCAACCATTGAGCTATGCGTCCAACTCCACCCTATTATGATATGAATTCTTCAACTCAAAATCCTAACATCTGTGAATTTTCATCCTGTCTTTTTTGATGTGTGGTTTATGCTCCCAGAGAATTGATGTAGTAATAACCTCACTAGATGTGGACACACAATGACATGTATATCCAGTGGTTAAAAAAAGTGAATTCTCTTCACCGCTTCTCCTTTATAACATTAGTCTTTCTGTAAATCAATAGCATTCTAAAAATGACAGCTTTAACTCAAAAGTGAATATTCTAATCCCTAGGAAAGATATTTTTTTCTTTTGGAGGTAGTATTTAAGTCACAAAGCTTGATGTTTCAAACTAAGCTTGATATTTCAAAATAATAATGATTATCATTCTCCTTAACATATTCCTGAAAAGAGCAAGCTTCTTTGATGTCTCCTTCATGCATGATGGGATTTCACTCTCCCTTGACGGTGCAAGTGTTTCAGGAATGGAATCTCATGGGACATGTTTTTTGGTTTTATATTTGCTGAATAATACAAGGTTTTAGAACTCAGTGTCAGATCCCAGAGACTATAAAATGGGACATCAATGAGCCTTTAGGCAACATCTGGAATACAAAGAAATAAATTACATGTCCATTTTATCCATTTCCTGACTATTCAATGTTACACATACACAATCTTTTCCCACTTATACCATATTATGGACTAATTGGATGCTGGCAGACAATGCCATTGATGTAATAGAAAACTATTTCACTTTTGAGTTTAATACGAACCTACAGCGAGTCTAGATTTCCTTATGATGCTTTTTATGATGAGCATGAATTGGAGGAGTTGACAAAACAGATTATACAGGTGATGAAAGGGAAATACTATCTAATAGAACCATCTGCCAATTTAAGCATCTGCTTCTTGGCAAGAAACGAGCTTCTTATTCGTCAGATTTTGATGTATGATCCATCCAACTAGCATCACCCGGTTCTGAGTGAATATTGCTTTGTAGGCTTTATTTTAATGACAGAGCGAGGATGCATCGGTTTTGGAAAGTTTCAACGGAATTGGGCTATATGCCCAACATGTCGCCAGCGAACAGATATAGCAAACATCGGATATGTGGATGATAAAAAGAACCAGAACAAGGTATGCGATTTGGCACTACCAGAGACATTCCATGGTCAGGAGACGTCGGACAGTCCAATTAATGTTCAAGGTTCTTATGGAACGAAGGTCAGTTTTTCATCTCAGTTCAATGTCTTGTTGCTATTAATTTGCTCCTTCTGAGATGAAGAGTTAGAAAATACATTAGCAATCTAATGATATATCTTCACCATGTGCTTTTAAAAAACATAATCCATTTGGATGCCTAGTTATTAAGAATCATAGCTACATAAGAGATTTATAGATTAGTAAAGCCTTGATGTGGACTAAAGCAAAAAAAAGAAAAAGAACAAACTCAGTGCATTATATTCCTTTTGATGATTAAAATGTGTATTGAAACCAGGTTTTTAAACATAATGATGTGGTACATTTTGCTTTAAATCTTAAACATAAAACGTGATTGTATGTTGATTGGTTAAAATATGATCACGATTTTTCCTTTCTACCATCTATCTACCCCATCCTATGTTCAACAAGCATCCCTTGGTTAGATTTCTTTTACCCATTACCTCTTTTTACATTATTGTTTTGTTTGTAAAAAATACATATTAGATATCCATGAGAGTTTTTAAATCTGTAGCTGGATCATGTAGCAAAGATTGAGTGCATAATTCTAAGAAAATTTTAAATGTAGAGAAAAATGTCATTGATGGCCATGCAAAAATAGTGACTGCGCCAAAAAAAAAAAAGTTCATACTGAATTTTTTCCCTTTCTTTCTTATCCATAACAAGAAAAATTCTGTTGGGGGGTGTTATTTCATTCAGTAATGGAAAATGTCCCTTCCTTTTGTTTTTTGTTTTTTTAAAAAAAAAAACAAAATTCTTTGCTTTGCGACAAAGTGGTCAGGAAGTTCTATTAATGGAAGTTTTAAGACATTGGTCACTTTATAAACAACTCTGTAGTTAACTTAACATAAATATCTAAAAGTATAAACATTTGAGGAGAGAGAATTACATGTGCGTTCCACTGTAGCATATCTGTATTATACACTCTTTTTTCTTGTTTCATTCTTATACAATCTACCACTGCAAAACAGATTTATCTTTGAATGTGGGGCGCTGATGCACTCAGTCTTTCCTGCAGTCCTAATTCATATATAATTAATCTCTAATAGATTATTTACTCTACTATGTGAGTAAATACTCTATTAGTGAAAATGTAAAATGACATGCATTCAACTCATTCGAGTATGTACTTCATTTTTTGTGGAAGTGTGTACTTTCATAGACAAGAATATGCTTCAAAAAATTCAAAACATGTTCGGACCGCAAAAGTGGCTGCAGGAATGACTTGAGTGTAACATTTTCTTTGATTGTGATATACAAACTTGCTGTCTGAACAGTTATTGGATTCCTTCAAGTATACCTCTTTAACGTGTGAGCTTAATTGTTTTTTCCTGTCATTAGGTAAAGCCTGATTATTAAAATATGAATTATGATTTAGATTCCGTTAAATTTTATGAGCAACTTTTGAAACTTAATTCATTTCAATATTTTGTTTTCTTGGTGACTAAGCGGCAGTTTTAAAGGGCTTGGAGTAGTAGTTACATGGTATACCATGCACTTCTATGAAAAATTTTCATCAGGATTTTATTGATATCTTTTCTGGATCTTTTGTTTGATGAAGATTGAAGCTGTGACAAAGAGAATTCTATGGATTAAATCTACTGATCCAGAAGCAAAAGTAATCGTCTTCTCCAGCTGGAATGATGTTCTAGATGTGTTGGAACATGCTTTAAATGCTAATGGTGTTAGCTATGTCCGTATGAAAGGAGGCAGGTAATGCACACTACTAATTCATTTAGACATTACTCTTACCAGTGCCTTAATTAGCGAAGAAATAATCTCTTAGAGAACTTAGATAAATCGAACAGAACGTAACATTCATTTCTCCACATCAATATTTTGCTGAAGTTTGATCTTTGAAGCAATATTTACATTTCCTTCTAAGTGAGCTCTTCTCAAAGTTATGAATCTCGTTCAAACAAAATTTCCAGTCATCTGTTGGTAAGTAAATTCATGGAAAATATTCAAGATTCTAAGATTATGTTGCATGTTTAAGTCGAAACTGTGGCTTGGATGCCACAAGTAGTAACCATAGGTGGATAAATAAATGCTTCATCTCCACTTAAAAAAAGGAAAGAAGAGAGACATACAAGCCACTATCTGTCCTTACTAATCCTGCCTAGGGAGCCTTGGGGCTCTTCATGGGCAATGGAACTTATAATTCTTTGATCTGCAATGAAAAAAGAACAGAGTAGAAAAATATTGGAATTTGAAGAATTAAATTTCCTTACACATAACTTAGGCCCCATTTGGCACGAATTGATCTTAGGTAATCAGTTCCAAACGGGTATTTTTTGAATTTCAATTTTTGGTTTCAGATTTTGGTTTTTATGATTAAAAGTCAATAAACCAGCTTTTATGAAATAGCTGGTTGAGAATAGTTTTTTTTTCACATTCAATTTTTTAGATCGATTTAGAGCATAAGCTGTTTTTGAAAATTAGTTCCAAACGGGACCTTGGTGTTGAATTGAAACTGCAGAAAGTCTCAAGCTGCAATCGCACAATTCAAAATACAAAGTAGTGGTGCGGATAAAGGTGGAGATGGAGGTGGTCACCATCCGCATTCAGAATCAATTCAAGTCCTGTTACTTTTGTTTCGGCATGGAGCCAATGGCCTCAATATCTTGGAAGCACAACATGTCATTCTTATTGAGCCATTGCTGAATCCTGCATTAGAAGCACAAGCAATTAACCGGGTTCATCGGATTGGCCAGGAGAAGAAGACGTTCGTGCATCGCTTCATAGTAAGTAAAAAATACTGATAATTTAGAGTAATATTTTAATATCTTTTTTATTGCAACTACTGCAGATCATCATCTCCCGACATCGTGACAGTATTGCAAACAGTGCCGAACCATTATTACAATAAGAATTATGTTAGGGACAGTCATGCCTGACATCCTCTAATTTTTATTGAAAGTGTATCTAAAGCACTTCTCTTCATAAGAAATGAAATATATATACTTCAACGAATTGTATAAACCCATACACACAAAAAAAAAGATTCATTTAACAAAGGATATGCCTTGTTAGAGAAATGGGATTGCACGCCCTTACAAGAATGTTTCAGAATTTTGCAAGGACAAAAACTATAATTTCCTTCCCGTATACATGTAGCATTTAACATCAGTCACTGAAGTTTGAATCATGCTTTGTCTGTTTCTAATCCTCTTTTTTCCTACCATGACAGGTGAAAAACACTGTGGAGGAGAGCATTTACAAACTGAACCAAAACAAGCCACCAACTTCCATAATCAGCAGCAACACCAAAAACAAGGATCAAGCGGCGCTGACAATTGAAGACATCAAATCATTATTTTCAACGCCAATCCTCCCCGACCCACAACCAGACGCCGGTGATGAGAAGCCGAGTGGAAGTTTAAGTCATTTGCCTCCTGGGGTGGCTGCAGCTCTGGCTGCTGAGAGAAGGTTAATGGAGAACTCCTCAACTTAGGCAGTGCTTGAAAACAGGTTTGGACAACTTTTAGAGATTCTACTTTTACAAGAATCATATTTAATCCAAACGCAGTCGAAGCTTTTGAAGAAATTGGAAAAACAGTTTTTAGTTATAAAAATAGCTTTTCAGGAATGTAATAAAAGTTTGCTTCCTGGAAGTTATTTTCAAAAGTGCTTTAAAAAAGAACTATCAAGAGCGGTGCCGCTAATTTGTCACTAATTTAGGGCTGTATATGATTACACTCAATTATTTATTTTAATAAACAACCTACTTGTAGTGTAAATATTATAATATGTATTGCATCAGTGATGCTTTGTTGACAATATTATTTATTCCAATTATTGAACCGCTCCTCCTTGGTCCTTTTATTGACAAAAATAAAGGATGTTTTCTTGTCTTTCATACTTTCTAAATGTTATCAATAATAACTTAGGGATTTTCTATTTAGTCCCCATTTGATTGGGGGAGTAATTGGAATAAATTTTTATCCCTTTGTTTGTCTAATAAAACAAAATGCATGTTAGTTTAGTAAGAATAAGTTGGGATTGTAATTTCATGATGGATGTAAGATTAGAGGAATAAGAGAATCTGTAACAATGAGGTCTTGAGGTCAAGCCTCACTTATTAATTATAAGAGGAACATTTTATTTCTGATAGATGGTTGAATAAATGTATTTGGGAATGGGTAATTCAGGCTAACTCACAACTTGTATACATCCATCAAATGGAATTATACAAAGAAAACCAAATAAAATTTGTGGACTTCAATTTTCCTTCATTTTTGTGATGGCCTTTGAATTAGACCCAAAGACATTACATTACGAAATTACTCAGAGAGTAGATCATAATTGATGCCACAGAGCCCCCAGATTATATTTATATAGACATTGGACCCAATAAACTAGAATATGATTAGTTTTGATTATCTAAATCAACATTTTAACGATAATCAACATTTTAACATATTACTCTATAAAATGATTGGTTATTATTAGTTTCATAAACTAATTTGTTATAAATTCGAATTCTTATATGTTTTAATGATTTTTGGCTCCAAATTGTAAGCCCCATTACAAGCCACATGAGGTGGCACATGTAGAATACCTTTTTTACCCTTTAATTAAATAAAATATATTTTTTTGTAACCGTTTTCGGATTGAATTTCTTGATTTGAGGATTGGATTACACATTAAAAACCATCCATTGAAGATTTGTTTTTCTTCTGTGTGTGGGGACTTCAAAGGATTGGATTAACATTTAATTCGATTACTTCCTTTTTGTGTGTGTGTGGAGACTCTCGATCGATGCGCTGACGGCGGCGACAACAGATGGTGCCTCTCGCTTTTTGATTGGGACATTTAGGGATGTTGGTTGTTTTTTTTAATGATCTGATTTTTTTTGTTTTCAGTTGAATATGTTATTTGATATTTTTTAGTTTTTTATTTGCCTGTATTTTATTTTATTTTTTTTATCATCAGAATTAACACAGTTACGTTTCTTTAAACAGTTGATCAAACATATTTATTTTGAAGAAGTGACCCGATGTAATCCAATTACTTTCATTTGGATAGTTTTTGTGTTTTAAAAGTCAAATACATTATCTAAGCATATATAATCAGTTTTTGTAACCAATTTTTGGTGTAACAATGGCGATTCATTCAGGCTAGTTCTTTTTCTATCTGAATATATTATTTTGATTTTGATTTTTGATTTTTCGTTATTACTTTGAATCATCATATACATGTATTGAATCTGAATTTTATTTTAAATTCAGATACATGATATGTATCTTGATTTACATGCATTGTGTGTACCAAGCTTGATCTATACAATCATTTATGATTGTGTGTTTGTGTATGATTATGCATAATGTGTCATTTATCATATTTTTTTAGCTTTGTATCAGCATATTCAACTCATTCAGATTCAAGATTTTCAAATACAGTGCACATTCACTTGTATAGAATGTGTATTTGTTATTTCAATTTTCAGATACACATGTATCTGAATTTGAATTCCAGTCTATTTTTTTAAAGTATTTGTTAATTCAAATTCCAGATACACCTGTATCTGAATTTGAATTACAACCAATTTTTTGAAAATTGCTATTTTTATTTTTATGGATTTAATTAATGTATAGTTGATTAACATTTAATTGCTTATTGTTGGCATTTTGAAAACTTTTTATGAATTTTCTGTGCAGTTCCATGTAACCATACGTATTTCATTTTTTGAAAATATGTTACGTTAGGGAGATGATTTAATGGTACCACCTTTTGTGGGATTCATGAAGATATTAGTTAGTTGAAACCAATTTTTAAAATTATAGTAAGAGTAGTCTTGTCATTATCACTTTGGTGGTTAGAAAAAGTCAAATAGGAAACCAATAGGAGAGTGTCACATATTGGGGCTCACAAATGGGGCTTAATTTCTGGGGCCAGGTAGCAGCTCCCATGTTTTTTATTCTTCAGTCATTTTTACATCTCCAACATGTTTTTATTTCTCAATTATTGTAAAATAAATGTAAATAAAAAATAAATTATTAAGTATATATGTTTTTAGAATAATGTTGGGGATAATAAAATGATTTTTTAATTAACTTAATCTAATGAGATATGCATTATATATCTCTTTATTTCGAATTAAATTAACTCGCTCTAGGGGGTCTCTACGTGGAGAATATGTGGGAGATGGTTTCGCTCTAGTGTCGGGGCATAGCAAGAGCTAGGGGGTTTTAATCGACAGAGGCCGATTGAAAATCACTTTGTAGTGGCATAGAATAGCGTGCATGGGGGTCGCTCGGAGTAACCGATAGAAACCCCACCTATTGATGGCCCTCCTTCGCTCTAACGCCTTTATCTCTGTGCCACGTTGTTTTCATTAGTTTTTGTCTATTATTTTTTCTGTATCTTTTCATTCTCAATTCGGACTTGTAATCCGCTTTTAGAAATGGAAGTGATGATAGTAACAAGAACTACTATTTTCCAAAAAAAAAAGAGAAATTAATTAGGGGTGTCTATTATTTTTAGATCCTTGAAATTTTTCAAGTTTTTTTTAGGTCCCTAAGGCAGTGAAAAATTATCTTTAGGTCCATCTAGCCGGATGTTGTCCAAAAATACCGAAAATGCCCCCCGGCCAATTATTTTAATACGTTGTTAACACTTCCCAATATATTGTTAACATTCGCATAAAATGTCCCCCTCCCAATCATTTCAGTATATTGTAAACACTCCACAGTACATTTTTTTACTGTATTTTATGAAATGGTAAGTTAGCTACTTCTCTGATTTCAATAAAAGGAGTACAAGCTCATAGATACAAATGAGAGGAGAAAAAAAAAAAACAACCCAAGACAACCTGGGGGAGGATAGATTAAAAGTTATAAACTACCATCCCCACCCCTATCCCTCAATCTGAATGGCTGCATGTTGCACTCCGATCCTTGATACACCCAAACAAAGGCACCCCACAAAGGCAAAGAAGATCGGTGTGGCCCTAAGGAATACGCCTGAAAGGGGGAGATTCAAAAGGTTCTTGCCATCTGCTGCTTCTTCCCCGGGGGCTGCTACATTGCTAGGGCAGGAGAGTCCTGTCCAGGAGGAGGCCTAGTGTTTTAGTTGTTGTTGTGGTAAGGGTTTCATTTACGATTAATGTTGAAGGTATTGTGTTGGAACGTTCGGGGTTTAAACGACCCCATCAAAAAGGCGGCGGTCAAAGAATTGATTATGGCAAATGGTATTAACTTGGTATGTATTCAAGAATCTAAAATGGAAACTTTCTCCCAAGCGGACTCAGATTGGTCAGTGGGGACCGTCTAAATTCTTTCATTGCAAAACCCTCCATTGGTGCTTCGGGAGGAATTGTTCTGCTGTGGAATAACCAAAACTGGAATTTAGTTCACTCTTCTATCGGTGTTTTTTCTCTCTGTTGTGCTTGAAATCCCTTCCTCGAGGTGGAGATGGTTGCTCTCGGGGGTCTACGGACCAAATGATGACTCGTTGAGGTTGCAATTATGGGAGAAGCTCAGTCATATTAAAATGTGTTGGAATCTCCCATGATGCATAATGGGGGATTTCAATACTACACGGTTTGTGGAAGACAAGAATCGTAGCGGTCCCATCACCTCGGCCATGCTCGACTTCTCCTCGTGGATTGATGATCAAGGTTTGATCGACGTCCCTCTCCCAAATCAACAATTCACTTGGAGTAATCTCCGAGAAGTCCCATCCTGTGCTCATCTGGATCGTGTGCTGATGGATTCGGATTGGGAAGATGCATTCAGTTCTTGTTCTCTTAAGGGTTTGTTCGGATCACTCCCCTCTAGTTCTGGAGGCTGGCACCCCCCTTCGTCCGGTACACCACTTCAAGTTTGAAAATCGGTGGCTTCAGGTGGAGGGTTTTCGTGAGGTGGTGGAGACTTGATGGGTGCGCCCAGTTCCGGACCTGATCGGAGCGAAGAAGTTGTGTTTTAAATTGAAGCATCTCAAAGGTATTCTGAAAGTCTGGAGTACTAAGCAAAGGCGTCTCTTGCGTGTCAAAAAGGAGGAGATTTCCAAAGAAATGAAAGTCTTGGATGATCTAGAAGTGGAGGATCGTCAGGACCAGGAAGGAAGATCTAGAAGGGCGTCACTCAAGGAGGCATGGTGGAATTTGCTCCGTACAGATGAAGCTATTTGGAGACAGCGTTCACGGGAGGTGTGGCTTTAGAAAGGTGATCAAAACACAAAATTCTTCCATAAGGAAGTGAGTCAAAAGCAAAGAATCAACAAAATCGCTAGCCTTCGGGTGGGGGACAGGATTATTGACTCTGCGAAGGAAATTGAAACTTCCTTAGTCCACCACTTTTCCAATGCCTTCAGCAAGAACCGCAGATGGGCTCCAGATTGGCTAGATGAGGACTTGGGCTGAGTGTAGGATGACATGTGGCTGGCTTTGGATGCCCCCTTCTCAGAGCAGGAGATCCAGAGAGCGGTCTTTGGGGTTGAGCCGAATAAGGCCCTAGGTCCGGACGGTTACGGGTTGAGGTTTTTTCAAGAATTCTGGTCATCCGTCAAGGACGATATCGTGGAGATGTTCGATTGCTTCTATAGTGGACAGCAAGGGATTAGTTGCATAAATGCTACTTTTCTGGCGCTAATCCCCAAAAAAGAGGGGGCTATTGAGGTGAATGATTTTCGTCCCATAAGTCTTATCAATGGGGCTTATAAGATAGTGGCAAGGTGTTGGCTAACCGCTTTAAGAGGGTCATTGGGAATATGATGGAGGACACCCAAACAACATTTATCTCAGGCAGGCTCCTTCAGGATGGGTTCATGGCAACTCATGAATGTATTTCAGCGGTGCACCGTGACAAGCGGTCGGGAGTCATGATCAAATTAGATTTCTCTAAAGCATATGACAATGTGCTTTGGGATTTCTTGCTCTCACTGTTGAGGAAACATGGATTCGAACCAAACTGGATCCGGATGATACAAGAGTGTATTTCCACCGCTAAGGCATCGATCTTGGTCAACAGTAAACTTTGTGGCTTCTTCCATCTCAACAGGGGGCTGCATCAAGGTGATCTTTTGTCGCCATTGCTTTTCATTATAGTGGCTAACGCTCTTAGCAGGATGATAAAAATGGCGGAGCAAGATGGGTGGATTAGGGGCCTTGTTGTCTCCCCGAATGGACACCCGCTATCCACAGTCCAGTACGCTGATGATACGATCTTGTTAAGCGAGGCAAAGGAGGAATATATCCAGGGCCTATCTTTCACCTGCAGAATCTTTTCTCTCCTCTCAGGTTTACACATTAACTATGGGAAGAGTGGCTGTCGGGCGTAAATGTTGAAGGGGAGTCCCTGGTGAGGCTTGCTCAGACATTCCATTGTGTGATCCAAGATTTTCCAATCAAGCATCTGGGCCTCCCACTTCATCCAAGGCGGACTGGTCTCCTCTTATCCAACGGTTTAATAGACGTCTTGAAGGACTGGTCTCCTCAGACATTCCATTGTGTGATCCAAGATTTTCCAATCAAGCATCTGGGCCTCCCACTTCACACCGGCAGATTGTCCAAGGCGGACTGGTCTCCTCTTATCCAACGGTTTAATAGACGTCTTGAAGGATGGAGGGGAAGACTCCTTAGCTCGGGTGGTAGACTGACTCTACTCCAGGCGGTGATGTCAAACCTACAAGCATTTCAAGGTCCCGAAGGGTGTCCTGCAAAGCATCGATGTGATCCGAAAGTTCTTCTGGAGCGGTTCAAGTGAGGATCGCAAGGCTGTCCATACGATAAAATGGGAGCGTGTTTGCATGAGGAGAAAGTTTGGTGGGGCAGGGGTTCTCAATCTGGAGGACATGAACAAGGCCCTATTAAGTAAGTGGAAGTGGAGATGGATTTCCAACCCCTCCTTGCTTTGGTGTCATATCTTGGAAAGTAGATATGGGATTTCAGGGGTGCAAGCAAATTGCTTCCCGAGCTCAGCATCGAGACCTTCCCCGATCTGGGAAGGTATTCAAAGAGCAACAATCCAATTTATGGAGGCGGTAAAGTGGGAGGTCGGGGATGGCTCAAACATCAGATTCTGGTTGGTCCTTGGCTTGGCGACAGCACATTGAAACCGAGGTTCCCAAAGCTATTCTCCATCGCAAGGAACAAAGGTGGCATGATCGGTAGATACTGGTACAGTGATACCGGTATAGGCCGGTGGGATCTTCGGTGGCGCAGGCATCCAAGTGTGGAGGTGCTCCTTCTCATCCATGCCCTTTGCTTGGAACTGGCCCCTCTGAAAACCAGTGGCGAGTCAGCATGATCAGGTGGTTTGGAGAATGAATCCTACAAAGGGTTTCTTTGTTAAGCGATGCTACGACTGGTGGCGACGTAACATCCCGTGTATAGAGGAGACAGCGGCGAAGGCTAAAGAGATCTGGTACACCCATATCCCAACAAAGGTTAAACTGTTCTTGTGGATAGTGTATCAGCAAAAGCTACTCACTAGAGCGTATAGAGCCAAATGGGCCCCCCTTGCGGATAGCTTCTACCCAATCTATCGGGCTATGGAGGAGACGACAACACACATCATTCTGGAATGTGTGACTACCAAGCAGGTGAGGAGCCTTCTTGCGGTAGCAACGAGCTTTGTACCGGACACCTCCTCCCTCAACAAGCTTTGTGAGTCAAGGAGGAAACTGAAATGAAAGGGAGATAAGAGTGCCACCGGGAAAATCTCGCAATCCTTCATCCCCGCAGTGGTGTGGGCTCTTTGGTTGACTAGAAACCATTTAATTTTTAGGGGTACCCTGGTATACACGTAAAATGTTTGGGTAATGGTGCAAAATTGTATTAAGGAATGGGGTCTATTTTGTAAAAGGGCCAAAAAAGTGTCCTTCGGGGGGGTTCATCTTCATTGAGGAGTAGTAGTCCATATGTTTTTGGGAGGGATGGTAGAGTTCTCTACTATATCCCTTGTATTCATGTTTATTTCATTGGGCATACCCTATAATATAAATTAGGCCGTATGCCTACCATTATCATAAAAAAAAACAATGAAACATTTGGGATACTCCTTCAACATAGACTAAAGAAGACCTTTGACATGCTCTTTGACACACTCCCCAGTACATTGTTAATTACTTTCAATATACTGTTAACACTCTCAAGTACATTATTAATCTTCACATAATTGGTGAGAGCGTTTTCAATATTTTAAAAAACATCTGACTGGAGGAGCATAAAGATAATTGTTTTACGCCTTAAAGGCCTAAAAAACTTTAAAAAATTAGGGACCTAAAAATAATAAATGGGGGATCGCAGGACCCTAATTAATTTTTCCGCGTAACGATGTTGATTTTTTTCCCACTTAATTCACATGACTTTATACTGAAGCAAAAACCTGTTCAAGCCACGTGGAGTGTTATGATTGGTTCCCCCGAGATGGGATGGCATAATCGTAATACCTCAAATATTCAAGGTCCAATATAACTCACGTCCCCATAAAGAAAAAGACAACAAACAAAGAAACCCTCATCATCAGAAGTAGCCGTTGATGCTCCTCTTCTTTTCAAATTTCAAAAACCCTTCCCCCCTTTCAAAGCATCAATGGATTCTCCGATCACCAAAACCCAGAAATCCCAAACCAAACCCTACCGGAAACCCCTCCAACCCAAGAATTCCCCGGCAAACCCACCGCAGACCCCTCCAAAACCCCTAAAGCCCATCCCTTTCGACCTCTCCCCGACCGTCCAATGTGGAACCGGCGATCGGGACAAGGAGAACCGTCCGATCCGGACACCTCCACATCCGCCGACGCCGCCGTCACCGTTCGATTCGTCGCTAGCGGAGGAGCTGGGGGCGATGCGGCGGAGGATGGAGAGGCTCCGGGCGGAGAGGGAGAAGACGGAGGAGCTTCTGAGGGCGAGGGATCTGGTGATGGAGGGGGCGATGAGGGAGATCGAACGGCGGGGGGAGAAGCAGAGGTGTCTGGAGGTCGAGTTGAGGAGGGTCTGGGCTTTGAGCAGGCTAAGATCGGCGTCCCTGGTGAGAGGATCTGATCTCTTGATCGTTCGATATGTGGAAAGACGAGTTTTTTATTTGTTCTGATTTTTAATTGTGTTGTTTTTTGGTGTCGTTAGAGGTCTCTGTCTCCGTTGCAGTCTCTGAGGGATAGAGAGGAAACGAAGAGAAAGGAATCGAAGTCTCAGGTATTAATTAAAGATTCTATTAAATGTTTTTAGTTCAGTTGGGTTTGATGAGTTTCATGTGCTAAATGAAAAAATATATATATATTTTTAACAGTGTAAGAATAAAGAGTGCTGTTATTGTGTTATAATAGAGTGTGTATTAGAAATTTTTATTTCAAAAGGAGAGATTATATGTTTTGATTCACTTGGGTTTGATGAGTTTCCATATGCTAATGGAGAAAAAAAAATGTTGAACAATGTATGATCAATTCAGGCTGAATCTGTTGAAAGATTGGTGTTATTATGTTATACTGTACTGTAAATTGGAAATCTCTGTTTCAAAAAGGTTGATCATTTTGGGTACCCAATTGAAGATGGCACACATATTATGTTTATTGTTCACTTTGATTTGATGAGTTTCATATGTTAGATTAAAAAAAAAAATTTGTCAAGTGACATGTGATTTATTGGAACCTCAGTTATTGAAATGTTGTCATTGTTAAATTATACAATATTAGAATAGTCTGTTTGCCATAGGGGGATCATACCGGATTCCTACTGTCATATAGTCTTTGATTTATTGTGAGCATTGTGATGCTGGCCTGTGTTTTATAGTCTTGCTGTTGATTGGATTTTAGTTTGAAACTACTCTGTGTTTACTCAATTTGGTTGAGTAGATCTCTTTGAATCCATACCAAAAAATGTGTGACATTCGGCATTACGAATTGGCAAGTAACATGTTATCAAACTCTTTATCTTCCTTGAATTTGTATGGTTCTCTCTTTTTTAGGTGATCAAAACAGAAGAGGAAAATGAGCCGGTACCAGTCATTGGAAACACAGAGAATTTGGCAGCCAAGGAAGTCATGATCAAAAACTAGTTCCTCGTGGTACAGTCATTCCCTTCATTATGTTCTTTGCCAGGATTAAATGTCCAGTCCAATTTGTGATAGAGTATTTACAACCTAGTCTCAGACCAGGGCTATTTCTGGTCTGGTTTGCCTATTCTTTATTCTCTTTTTCACATCTTCATTTCTTGTAGAATGTGTGTAAATATGCATTTCTGGTTTGCCAACCTTCAATCCCTTCATCTTGAAGGAATGGGGTTTAAATATATTGAATTGTTGTTTCATTTCCCACTTTTTTTTTTATCTTTTGCAATGGGATTTGAATGTGAATGAAAACATCCTTGTTTTTTAATTTTCTTGCAAATCAATCTTATGTAAAATGGCTGTTGTTTGATGATGCTGATACTGATTATCTTCCGATAAAACAACATAAGTTCAAAAGATATTCGTTCCTTGTAATACAAACTCTGCTATGGAAAGTTATTAGAGGATGGAATTTTTGTTCATTAAAGCTTTTTGCTGAAAAAAATTGTTGACTCAGCGATGCCTTGTAAGGTTAAAAAAGAACTGTTTGGATGGGAGAATAAGAAGAATAGAGAAGTATGAAGGAGAATAAGATTAAAAAAGAAACTATTTGTTTACAAGAAATAAGGGTATAGCTATGCCTGAATAGATGAGAATAAACTATTGGTATTCTTAAATCTCTCCATGAATTGTGTTATTCCATCCAATTTATTCCACTAATATAAAATGGTCCACATGTCAAAAAATCTAGTATCACCTCTATTAAATCAGGGAACTCACATATCAAATCAATTTTTACCTTTTATAAATCTATATTCATATCTCATTCTTCATTATCAATCAAACAACAAAAACTTTATTATTACATTTTTTAATTAGAATAATTAAAGGGTTTTTTATTTTTAACTCCCCACAAACCATCTTATTTAGCGATCGCTCCCTCACTTCTTTGTATTTGTGTTTTATTCCTTAGATTTAAAGGATAATTTCTTTTTACTCCATGTGAGGGACCTATCTGTAAATTATTTAATTTTCTTTTTAGTCCCTGATAGGGAGTAAAAAGGAATTATCCTTTAAATATAGAGAGTAAAACCCAAATACGAAGAAGTGAGGGAGCGGTCGCTAAATACGATGGTTTGCGGGGAGTTAAAAATAAAAAACCCTAATTAAAAATACAATCAAACGAAAAATGATTTATTATTTATCTATTTTGAAATAGTTTTTTTTATCATAAAGTAGCCTATGTCACCACCCAAACAGGGGCGTAGAGTATTGGTGAACATAAATCCATGCATTATAATAATAATAAAAAAAAGTGTGGTCCGGCTATTTGCCTATGTCCACAATTGAGAGTTACAAACGGGCTGGACATATCAATTTTCTTTACTATATCTCGAGCAATCATCAAAATACATAAAGATAATGTTACATGTAGCGCCCCATTTACAACTTCACGTCTTCACATGCGATCCTCACATAATTTTAAATTTTTTTCTTAAAGATGTTGATGTAACAATGGCGTGTTAAAGGAAAATCAACGTTTTCCTCTTGAAAGGAAGATCATCATTTTCTATTTGAAAACTCATTGAATCCACGAGCAGGGGCGGACCTAAAGGTGGGTTCAGCCGGGCTGGGCCCGGATTTTATTTTATTTTATTTATTTTTTGTTATATATATTAAGATAATGTTATGTCCAAACTTTTTTCAATCAAAATCCAATGGGGTTTTGGATTTTTTAAAAACAATATATATTTTATTCAATGAGATACATGCATTTTTTTAAAAAATGAAGCATATACTCTAATAAATTGCATGAATACATTTATATAAAAAATATAAAATTTATATTAAAATATATCTCATTATTGTGAATATATGCTCAGGTGATTTTTTTATCAACACATATAAAACTAAAATAGGGGCTGAAAAAAAAATGATGTCATACCCCTTCTGCAGCCCCATTTTCAATCCACACCATTTTTTTTTTAAATGATTGAACGTCTTTTTAATAACATATTATTTGGTGTATAAAATAATAATATAAAATATAAGAATAAAATTTTTTTATATTAATATTTAATATAGCCCATCCAAAAATATTGTTCTGGATCCGCTCCTGTCCACATAAAAAAAAAAAAAAATAACATTCATTAACTCTGAAGATGTCACTACTCACTACAATTGTGGTGACAGTCTATTTAGAGGTCACAGTTAGCAGAATTTTAACTAATATAGAGTTCAAGAAAAGTCGTAACTTATTCACATTGAAAATAGATAACCAAAAAACCTAAAATCTGAAGTAAATCCTCAAAATTAAAATGATCCTGATGATTTGAATTTAAATTTTAACTAAGGGTGGTTGTCCTCCACATCCATAGCAAGGAGAAGAAATTATACCAGAACATCAAAACATTTAATTGATGCATGAATATTGAATCACAATAAAAGATTCTCCACAGAGAAAGTCTACTACAAAGAAACTCAGCCCAGGTGAGTCTGAGTCCCATCACAACACACACGGTATTTATTCACCCCCCAAATCAACAGAACTTCCAATGGTTGTTACAATTCACACACGTAACAAACGTCGTCATTGGTTCATCTGCACTCCTTGTCTGCAGCTGATAATATGTCGTCTTCCTCTGCCCGCACCTACCACATTTGAACTGATCAGTTGTCGCTTTCGGAGCCCCCTCGCGTTCGCACTCTAACAGTGCCTTCTCCTTGATCTGCTTGTTTTCATTCCTCCTCTGATCGCTCGCCATCTCTTCTGCAGTTAGGGTAACAATCCTCTCAGGTTTGACCTGCCCCAATAGGACCCTCCTCCGAAAATCCTGATTTTTATTGTCCTTAAGGTTGAACATGATAGACCTATATTTCATCTTTTGGTTCCCAAACTTCTCGAACATGGCTGTTTCAACTGCAACGGCTACACGGATCGGATCACATGCATTGACTTCTTCGATTAGGTCTTCTGGAGTTTCTTCTGCTACTCTTGACAGGGCCTCCGCGACGATCTCTCTGACTTTGTTACGGTTTGGGTCATTGCAATTAATCATGGATGACAGCTTCGGTGGGACAATTGGTGGCACCAGTGGTTTCTTTTCGACTTTGATGGTTCCACCATTTTCGATCTTCTCGACTTTGACAGACTCTGACTTTGAGACCCTCTCAGTCTTTACAGTCTCGGTGGTGGTTCTTTCAATCTTCATTGATTCAGACCTTGTGACCTTCACGGTCTCGGGCTTCTGAGATTTATCGACCTTGACTTCTGTTCTTGGGGACTTTACGTCATTCACGGCATTATTTTTCTTGTTATTCTTTGATGTCTCCTCGATAACCACATTCTTCCAGTGCTCAAGTAACTCAGAAGCTGTCGACTGTATCTTCCCACATGGATGCTTGGCGATAGCACGGAGGCGTTTTCCAACCTGTCGTGTGAAAGAGAGGAAAAGTTGAAAAGATGCAAAAATAAAAGGTAATGATTTAGTCACAACCTAAGCATAAAGAAAAATGCTTTTTCAAAAGCAAATAAACTCATAAACCTGGTAAGACACCAAAACTGATTAAATACAATTAATGGGAATATAAAAATGGTGGGCTGAACCATGTCCTACTTGATAACAGAATTATCGTACTTTGAGGTATGGAGGTGGTTATTTAGAGTTCTACACCATTAGGTCCTCATTGGCAACATAACGTTGTGATACACAAGCACAATAAGCCAAAAAACACACGATGCAATCAATATTCGCAAATCTTGAAGTTCAACTTTGTCAAAAGTGTGATATTTCTGGCTTCCATGGGTGCAGGTTCAGCCCTCATAATTCATAAACATCTCAAATAGCATGTTTTCACCGCCCAGCATGATTTGTTTATAACAAGTTTGAAAGGGACTTTTAAGCTAGCACATATAAAGCAATCACCTCACCCATATTCTTCTCGATTGCAATGGTTGTGAAAAATAAAAGTCAGCTTTTATGTGGATAAACTTAAATATAACTACTGGAAATAGATGATACAGAATCCATGTTTCCGCGAGGCATGATCAGATCAATACTAAACTTGAGATCGATTGTGCTCACTCTTTTATTAGACTATCTTCTTATAGTATGCCTTTCATGGTCTCTAAGCTCATTTAAGTGTCCGAATATGCAAATAAAATATTCTACATGTAGAACCCTAGTCATTGACAGCCCAGCTAACACTCGTCGTTAGAAATCAGAATAAAAATGCCAAATTTTCCAACCACAAATAGACGTAAATCTTATCTTAGAAATTTGCTTTTTTTCTATGCAACCAAAATAATCAATTGACATTGCCCGTCAAGTGTTATTACCAAAGTTAAGGGTGTGGGAAGATTCATAGGGAAATCACTCAAGAAACAAAAATGCTAAACGCTTTCTATAAGGAAAAAAAAGCTTTTGAGATATCGGACTTCTCAATGAATCATGACAATACAATACAGCCCAAATGAACACATTCATGAAACTTCACACACAAAATCACACTAAGTGACACTGAATATGCTGTTCCATCTCTTGACTGTGGCCATACAATAACCGTGGTGCCAAATTAAAGTTTACAAAATAAAGAAATATATGACATTTATTTATTTAATAGACTTATGTTGTTAGGCGTCATGGTTGAAGTCATACAAGCAAAAACAAGAGCTCACATTTGATAAATATATGTGAATCTTGAAAAACTCTTACTAAACCTCAAAAAAGCAATCAAATTGACATATAGCACGCTACCTAATAGGTTTGACCGTGGCAGCACATTAAAGTGATATCGCATTTGAAGACCATGTAAATCTTTTAAGATATACCTTACTAATCCTCAAACAGACAAAACTAAAGTAAAAATAAAAGATATAACAGAGCCCAAATAAACATGTTTATGAAACCTCAAACAAGCAATCACATTAAGGCCGCGTTTGGGACAGCGTTTAGGGCGCGTTTGTGCTGGCAAACGCGGTGGAACGCCACCATTAAATCAAACAAAAAACTCGCGTTGGCGTTTCCATCTTAGTGGTAGCGGTGGAAGGCTTTTTTCTCGCATTTAAAACGCTTCAAAACTCCACTTCTCCACCGCGTGCCCGCTTCTCCCAACACTGAGTTCCACAAAGCTATGCCAAACTGTACCTAAGTGGCATTTGCTACCATCACTTGTATAAGATTATGGGTTCGACTTTGGCGTCAAATCAAAGTTTACTAAATATATACTTGTTCAACATTAGTAATTTAGGCAAAGCAATTGAAGGAACCTCTACGCAAGCACACATAATGAAATCACCTCACCTATAATCTTCCCATTTTTAGTGGTTGCGAAAGACAGGTGCTAGCTTTTATAGGAATAGGGTATGATCGACTTAAATATAACATATTAACATTTACTGGACATAGCTGAAATAGAATCCCCATTTCCTGTAAACATAGCCAGATCATACTAAATTTAAAGTCTTAGAGATACTCGTTTATTAGGCTTTATTACAGCATGCCTTTCATAGTCACGAGCGCATTTAAGTGTCCAGATATTCACATCAAGATACACGATCCTATGCATAAAAGGGCCACTTAACATTCTTTACTAGAAACTCAGAAACAAATTGATACAAAACTTACCTTAAAATTTGTTTTATTTCAATTAAACCAAACTAATTGATTTAAACTCCCCATGCAGATGTCATTACCAAAGTTAGATTGTAGGAAGATTCATAGGCAAAAAAAACTCAGACAGAAATGTTTAGCTCTTTCTGCAAGGGAAAGTTCAGCTTTTGAGAACTTCTGAATGAACCATGAAAAATAAAAGACACAGTAGGGCCCAAATGAACACATTTATGAAACCTCAAACAAGAAATCCCATTGAGTGACATTTAACATGATTCCAAACTCTTGACTGTGGCCAAAATTATTGTTTCAACGGTGGTGCCAAATTAAATTTTACCAAATATATGACAAATTCTTTATTTAATAGACTTATGTTAGGCATCGTGATTGAAGCCATGCAAGCAAAAACAAGAACTCACATTTGATAAATAGCGTAAATCATAAAAACCTCTTACTAAACCTCCAACAAGCAATCACATTAATTGGCATATAACCAGTGTTCTAAAAAGCGGCCCTAGGCGGGGACTAGTCGGCCGCCTAGGCGTAGGCAGGGCCTTTGCATCGCCTAAGGCATAATCGCCTGTCTAGGCGGTCAGCCGCCTAGGCAGGTCTAGGCGGAGACTAGGCGGCCTAAAAAAAAATTTGTTACATACAAAACTCAAATTTTTTTGAATTATTTAATTGCTGACATTTTTTCTTTATTATCTATGTAGTATGTTATAGTTGCATCTATTAGTTAAGTATTATCTAAGTCATAGATGCACTTGCATATTTTCTCTTCATGATTTATCTATGTGATAGTTACACGTTCTCTTTATGAATATCTATGTGCCATGTCATTTATCTTCTTTAGTTTATTTTATTTTTTCAATATTTAGGTATTATACACACACACATATACACATGTATGTATTATTTTGTACTGACCGATTAATCCCCAATTAATCCCCGATTAATCCCCAATTAATCCCCGATTAATCTCCGCCTAGCCGATTAATCCCTAGTCCTCATTCAACCGCCCGACTAGCGCCTAGCGCTTTTTAAAACATTGCATATAACATGCTACTGTCTCTTGATTACAAGGTGGATTATAAGTTCAATCATGACACCAAATTAAGGTCCACTATATATATGACACTTCTTTATTTAGACTTGTGTTAGGCATCGCTAGTGAAGCCATGCAACAAAAACAACACAAACGCATTTGATATATATATATATATATATATTTCAGCATCAATAAGCAAAACTAAAGTGAAAATAAAATAAATAATAGAACCCAAATGAACATGTTTAAGAAACCTAGAATGAGAAATAATACTAAGTGGAATTCGCTATTGTAACTAGTATGTGGCTGTAGAATATGGATTTGACAGTGGAGTCAAATCAAAGCTTACTAAATGTACACTTCTTTATTCAGTAGAAGATTTATTTTAGACAGAAATAAAATATCACACAGACAGAAATAAAATATCTTATACGATAACCATTTAAATCTATATTAAAAAAAAGTCTTACTTACCATACTCACTTATCTAGTTCTATACAAGAAAGCAGGAATAACACAATACTGAGTTACCCACTAACTAATAGTCATACAAAACTAAATTCCCTGACTCCTCATCTTCCAGCTTTCAGGAACCTGAAACTAATATATATCCTCTATTTATGCCAAAACCAGAATTACATGCCCTGATGCCCCAAAATGTAACACATTTTGAAATATTTGATCACCACCTATACTAAAATATTGTATTCGTTGTTTATACACATGAAACAAACTTTAATGCAAAGTTAATCTTTTTATGCCCCAAAAATCAATAAAAATAAGAACGATAATATGCATTTTTAAGCCAAAAATGAAAACCTAAAAAATATGGGAAAAACTCAACACAAAAATCATAAAAATTACTATACCAATTCAATTAATAAAAAAAAATCACGCTTTCTTATGAAAGCTTCAACAGACAGCTCCAACAAATATAACACGAGCTACAGAACTTATTTGCTCTTTAAAAAAATACAATAAATCAACAAAAAAATCAGGTGTGACAAAAAAAGCCTTTTTCGCGGAATATCCCCCACTACACACAGAAAAAATAAATCAAGGCATCCTGAAAAAAAAAATTGAAAAGAAAACAATAATCAAAGCATTCGAGAGACTATAAAACCAAGGCCGATGGAAATTCGGATCTGACAACTCACGAAGACCAAATATAGAAGGAGATCCAGCCGTACCTGAGTCGACACCAGAACCTTCATCGTCACCGGGAGCTTCCGAAGACGCTTCAGGGCGTCGACGCACCGGTTCTCCTCTGCCTCCGACGGATCCCCTTCCGTCGCCGCGTCGGCCGCCCTCTTCGCCGCCTCGAACGTCTCCAAAAGCTCCCTCTCCATCGATTCGAAACCTTTAAAACACGACGAACAACAAAATTGAAGGAAGAAATCGAAACCCTAGAAGCGAGAGGGGGGAGAGAGAGAGAGAGAGGGAGTTTATATAGTTAACTTTGTTCCCTTGTTTGTTCAACTCTCTCCATAGGTGTTCTACTTGACGCCGATCTTCCTCCGGTGATTTTAAGACAATGTTTACCACCTGAATCCGGCTATTTGCACCCCTCATTTTACCGAGCACACCCCTGTCCTTTTACACCCCACCCAAATAAAGTTGATTCTTTAACACCCCAGTATATAAATAAATTTGGGTTTTCCTTTTCACACACCTCTCTTTCTCTCTCACACACACACACTAACACACATATTACCTCTCTATCAAATGAAGAGGCTCTGCATGTACGAGCTTCTAGACGCCTAGACCCTCGATGCCCTCCACCCAATAAGACGGGAGGAGCGGCTGAGGCTGGCGGCGGCAAGGGAGATCATTAACGTGAGTGAAGAACTTCACAATGTGAGCAACAATGAGATCATAAGAATGGTGACATGGATGAGAGAAGGCGATGGCGTTGAAGGGGGTGGTGGAGACAATCCAAACATTCAACTTGTTAAATTTTGTTAGGGTTTTGAGAGGGCAACGTTGATGTGCAAGGGATTGATGATGTGTAAGGGAAGGCGATGGCGTTGAAGGGGGTGGTGGAGACAATCCAAACATTCAACTTGTTAAATTTTGTTAGGGTTTTGAGAGGGCAACGTTGATGTGCAAGGGATTAAGGGAAGGATTGATGATGTGTATAGGGAGATTTGATGAGGTCTTGGAGAGGATTATAAGTAACTCATTTTTATCTTGAATCTTTAAATTGTCATCCATGAAATGCCAGTTTTTTCTCAACTTTTTTGCCTTGTTCTGCAGGAATAGACATTTAATCTGTCTATATCATCACTTTTACTTGATAGAATGGGTGTACGTTGTACAAATATATAGACATTAAGTGTGTCTAACGCATTCTAGAACTTACGGGGATTTTTTTTGTTTCTATTGACTGAGAGTTTGTCTAAGAAATCAATATATGTAGACAACATACGTGTCTAACGAATTTCAAAACCTACGAGTTTTTTTGACAGCATACATGCCCATTTGTAATAGAGTATATATTAACATAGTAAAGGAGTATGGCTTCTAAGAAACATCTCTTATATCGGAGGATTTAGCCAATTGGGAATGTTAATGAGTAGTTTGTTATTTTGTTTCATTGTTGGTTGTTATTGTTGTATTTCGTTCAATCCTAAATTAATTGGGAATGATGTAGTATGCCTCCTAAGGCTCGTCTTCGACCTACTGCCTCCAATAGAAAGAATTGATCTGAAGAAGTGGCCTCAAGTTCTCGAAATATTAAGGTCGAACCACAAGAGGAAGAGGAGAGGGAAGAAGTAGAGGTAGAAGCAAATTCAGAGTTGATGAAGCTAGTATGAAGGGTCCTTTTTGTAAACCACTTCAACAAGTATATTGTTGTTTTTGTCGAAGAACGTGTTACTTGTTAAACAATGTTTATATGGTTATGTATGAATGGTGTTGATCAGTTTTTATGTATTGTCTTTGAATGAATGGGCTTTGAATGAAAGAAATGAGTTTTGAATTTTTATCAACAAGCATTTGTTTATGAATGTTGTTGAACCGTTCTATGGCTTTAACTTCTATTCCCATTGACTGCAACAGTGTCTAAAGATCACATATACTTAGACACCTCAGGTGTCTACCTCATTAATCAAAATCTATGGGTTTCACTTCTGCTCCCATAGACATCAAAAGTGTCTAAGGATCAAATACACCTAGACATCTCAGGTGTCTTCCCCATTCCAGAACCTACGGGTTTCACTTTTGTTCCGATAGACTGACGTAGTGTCTACAAATTACCAATACCTAGACATCTCACATGTTAACCCATTCCAGAACCAACGGGTTTAACTTCTTTTCCGAGACTGTAGCAGTGCCTAAGGATTACAAATACCTAGAGAGGGTGTGCAACGGAATCTAAAGAAATGGAACAAAAGGATCTCTGGGTGTGTAAAGAATGGGTGTCTTTAGTACCCATTTATAAATGGATCTTCAAATTTTAACCCATTTAAAAGGGGTGTGAAAAGCAAAAAGAGAGGTGCAAATAGCCCCACCCTTACCACCTACATCAGGTTTCCGGATCTTTATCGATACGTTGCTATCCGTTTAAATTAGGTGTATGCACCCCCCCCCTCCTCATTTTCCGGTGCACACCCCTATTTTTGTACAAATTTATCATATTTTTTAAACACCCCTCATTTTTAAAGGAGGTATTAGGTTTCTGTGCACTGGACCTTTAAAAACCATTTGAAAATAGAAAAAACTCTAACTCTCTCTAACTTCTCCCTCTCGTCGTCAACACATTCTTCTTGCACTCTTGATCATCGTCAATACTTGAGTTGTACTGCTCGACAGAACAGCAATTGAGAACACACAGAGCTTGACATACTATATGTCGAACACGTTCCAAAGACTTCGATCTAAGTTTTGCATCCCCATTGACACATATCATGTCGACCTCCCGTTGAACGCTCAACAGTAACAGTGTAGAGTTTGATGAATAGGAATGAGTGCACGATACCTGAATATAAATGGATCTTTTTTTATCATAACCTGATTAACAGGTGTGTGCACTGAAAAATAAAGGTGCAGTTAGAGGCGCCCAATGAGATTTAAGCAGGGGCGGCGCCACCTTTGTTGAGGTGGGGTCAATTGACCCCATTAAATTTTTTTAAAAAAATAAATTAACCATTGGGTGGTGGGATTATTCAATAGGCTCATTTATACAACTATATTAAGATGTCCATTTATACAATCAGACCCCATTAATTTTTTTTGGGCGCAGTACACTCATTGTTTTTACAGTTCTATATACCTCGTTAGAAATTCAGTAAAACATATATCTCGTTAGATGATGTATATACGTCAGTAAATATGTTCTTATACTTATTAAAAATGAGTTTATTCAACTCGAAATGGAGCGATATAAATTTTTTATCAAAGCATATACTTTATTAGATAATGTTTATTTTTTTTAAAATGAAAACATGTGTGGTTTGAGTTTTATTTGATAAAAGTGATTGAATCGAATATTTGCCATTTAAAATAAAAATAAAAATGATATGTGCAACTTTAATAGCATTTCACATTGGAATTTTTTTTTTTAATCATATACTATCTGATTGAAGTATACGCAGTTATATGGAAGAAGTATATACTAAGATACATTAATGTATTTTTTTCATTTAAAAAATGATAAAAAAAATTTGTGTTGTACACTATGATAGAACTCTAAACACTATGATAATGTAGTATACTACGTTATCATAGTGTATGGAGCTGCAAAATAAACTGAGTGTATAAGCACTCAAAAACAAACCAACCTTTAAATGGTGGGTCATTCAATATGCCCATTTATACAATCATATTAAAGTCACTGACACTATAAAAAAATCATATGATAAGAATAATTTTTTTAAAATTTTTAAGAAATTTATGTTTTTAATGACACCATCTATGAAAATTTCTGGAGCCACCACTGGATTTAAGTTATCATAATTGAGAAATGCAATAAAGAATATTTTATTATTTTGATTGACAATAATTTGTGAAAAAAATAATAAATAAGATGCAAAAAAGATGTATAGTATGTGAAATTATTCAACGTGTTAACCCTTTTATATCAATAAAATAGATTGAGTGAAATAATACATTTACGGGGGACTTGAAATATTAAAGCCATCTTATTCCCATAATATTTTGACATAATTATGCTCACTTATTCCTTATAAACAAAGGAAAGTTTTGAGTTTATTCACCAAATTCTAATTATTTTAGTTATTGTTTGGGTAGTATAATAGAATGGAAATAGGGAGGAATAGGGGTGAAAAAACCTTAAAACATGTTTTGTTTATAATAAATAGGGGAGTCAAGAGTATAATTATGCTAGATTAGATGAAATTAAGTTGATATCAATATTTCAGGTCTCTTCTTGAGTTGTTATTCCACCCGATCTCTTTCACTGGTATAAAAGAGGACTCGCAAGTCATCACTTGTCATCACCTTTTATAAATCAAGAGACTCATATGTCAAATTAGTATTCACATTTATTAACAATTTATTCATATTTTATCCACAAATAAAAATTCATGATCAACCAAACAAAAAACTTCTTTATTATATTTTTCAAAAAAATAACTAAAAACATAATCAAACATAAAATAACGTTTTTTTATTTATACTAAAGTAGTAATCTATCAGTAAAATTTATTTCATTAACCAAATTGGGCCTAATGAAATAGGGGATTAAGCTAATACTTTGGTTAAGAAAAGTAAATTGAATCTACTAAAACTAAATAAATATAAAAAAAGAGCCGATGCACTTGGTTTGTTTTATAATCTCATTTACAACTCCATGCACTATGATAAAATAATATATATTATGATATGGTATGGCTGTTTGGATATAGGGTTAATATTGGAATATAATGGAATAAAGTAAAAAAAGCATGTTTGGATTGATGAAATAGATTGGTATTTAGATGGAATTATAAGTTGAAATAAGGTTGTATAGCCATTCTCATTTCTCTTAAATTAGGCTATTTCAGATAATAGAATAAGCGAACTCTACTGTCAAATTAGCTATCATAACCTCTTATAAATCAAAAGACCTACGTGTCAATAGAGCCGGCTCGATATTTTATGAGGCCTAAGGCCATTAAATAATATTTATTTTAATTTTAAATTATTAATTTTTTACTTAAAAACCATTCTTCTAGTTTTTTGGGATGCAAAATTACTAATTAAGTTTTTATATATAATTTTTTATTTGATCAAATAAAAGAAGACCTTCCTTGTTGTCTACACCACATAATTTTTTTTATTTACAGCAAACAGGAAGTCGAGAGAAATTTTTTTTATATAAAGAAAAAATAGAGTGAGAAGAAGGGGTTTTTTTTTAAAATAAAAAGAAATAAATCGAAAAGAATAAAAGAAGAGAATGTGAAAAACAATAATGACACTTTCTTAGGCTTTTCCATTTCATAATCCCATTTTTTTGTATTAAAAAAGGCTTTTAAATCTTATTGGTCATGTAAATTTTTTTTTGCTATTTTTTAAGTATTATAAAATATTATCAATTGTTTATTGGTTACTTTTTAACCATATTAAAATGACTATTAATTATTTTGAAAAATAAATATTTTTTTACAATGTGTTAAGCTATTATTGGTCAATATCTGGACATACTTATAAATAAAAAAATTTAGGGGCCTTCTTATATTTGGGGGCCTTAAGCAATTTAGGGGCCTTAAGTTGCCTAATAAAAGAGCCGGCCATGCATGTCAAATTACTTTTTCACCTTTTATAAAATACTTATTCACACTTTATTCATACTTTATTTATTTTGTCCATAGTCAACCAAACAACAAAAATTTCATCATTACGTTTCCGAACAAAAATAACTAAAAACACAATCAAATAAAAAATTATTTATCCTATTGATATACTAATTTATTTATAAAGTAGTCATAAATTCTAAAATAATTTATGTTTTTATCCAAAATTTCATCGTTAATATATGGAAAGTTTATTTAAGAATAACTCCAATCACATTCCATATCTCTAAATTTGAAGGGTGGTGTGTTCTAATCACACTACATATCCATCTCCAAATTTGAAGATTTGAATTTACCTAAGTCTGTCAATAATCTAAAAAAATATTCGTATCCGATCCGAATCCGTATCCGTAAATTCAGAAAATATCCAATATCCGAAAAATATGTATCCGTATCCAAAAAATTATCCGTATCCGAAAATTTTCGGATCGGATACGGATATGCCTGTATCCGATCTGAAAAATATTCGTATCCAAAAATATTATTATATTATTATTTATTTAATTATATATTTATATTTTTAGAATTAGTATGAGTTTTTTATTTTTATTTTTACTTAAAGTATGTAATGTTTTATATATATACTTATAATTTTATGTTTTATACTAGGTAATTATTATATTTTTTTACACATTTCACATATTAGATATAAGATTTTTATTTTTGGATATTGAATCTTTAGATATTTTAGTCATTCTATATTTATTTTGAATTTTGGATATTTCGGATAATTATTTGTATCCGAATCCGGATTTTTGGATCGGATACGGATATTTACTTTCAATATCCGTCAGATATCGGATATTTTTTTAGATATCTAGTTCAGATACTGATATGAGCTTATCTGATTTATATCCGTCCGATTGATAGACTTAAATTTACCCTCCATATTTGGAGGTCACATCCAAAATTTTGATAAAAATATTGTACTTGGAAAGATTTCATTGAGACATTCAAAATGAGACTAAAATTAAATTATTTTATAATGAATTTTAAATAAATCCTCGTATGTTTGATTATTCAAGAATTATTTTATTTATTTAATTAAAAAATTAATAATATAAAAATAATTTTAAAACCATTTAATATTAGACTCATTTTAAAGGTCTCAGTGAGATCTTTTCAATAGTATAATTTTTTACATAAATGGATTAATAATAATAATATTTATTAATGAAGTTTTTATATAACATTATATAATTTTAAATGGAAAGTGATGGTTGAAGTGCAACACCTTCCAAAAATAAATTTACTCTCCATACTTGAAGACTTGGATTGAAAATGCTCTAAAATATATATATATAAGGCCGATTACATACGGCGAACGGCGGGTGCGGCAGCGATCATGGGTCCTTCGCATCCGACGATCGGATGCGATTCACATCGACCGTCGGATGCGATGGACCCGTGATCAGACAGCCCGTATGGCGGCCGCACCCACCGTTCGCCGCACCTAATGGTTTCACTGTATATATATATATATATATATATATATATATATATATATATATATATATATATATATATATATATATATATCTATAAAAACACCAATCCATGAAAAACATTCACTTGACACATTTACCCTTTTCAATTTTTGAAAATCCATTCTTATCCCAAATGACATTTTGTTTGACATGTTTTATCCTTTCAATGCTTGTACATATACGACACTATATTCAAATTATATGTTTTAAAATTTATGCATTTGTGTATGATCTATATCTATACTATCTATTAAAGTATTAATCCATGAAAAATATTCATCTATACTACCTATAAAAGTATCAATACATGAAAAACATTTGTCAAATAATATAAAATACATTTTATATAATTTAATTATATACATTTTAGATAATATAATAATTTAATATAATTAATATATATATGCATCTATACACACTTGTATTAGAAGTATATAATATACGTTTTTTAATTAATGCATTTGTGTATGATCTATATCTATACTATCTATAAAAGTATTAATCCATGAAAAATATTCATCTATACTACCTATAAAAGTATCAATACATGAAAAACATTTGTCAAATAATATAAAATACATTTTATATAATTTAATTATATACATTTTAGATAATATAATAATTTAATATAATTAATATATATATGCATCTATACACACTTATATTAGAAGTATATAATATACGTTTTTTAATTAATGCATTTGTGTATGATCTATATCTATACTATCTATAAAAGTATTAATCCATGAAAAATATTCATTTATACTATCTATAAAGGTATCAATCAATGAAAAACATTCATCTATACTACCTATAAAAGTATCAATACATGAAAAACATTCATCAAATAATATAAAATACATTTTATATAATTTAATTATATACATTTTATATAATATAATAATTTAATATAATTAATATATATGTGCATCTATACACACTTATATTAGAAGTATATAATATATGTTTTTTAATTATATATAAGTAATACATAATATGATACATTAAGACAATTTGATAACATATAATAATTTATATTTAATTTATATCCATGAAAAACATTCATCTATACTACCTATAAACGTATCAATCCATGAAAAACATTTATCAAATAATATAAAATACATTTTATATAATATAATACTTTAATATAATTAATATATGCATCTATACACACTTATATTATAAGTATATAATATACGTTTTTTAATTATATATAAGTAATACATATATATGATGCATTAAGACAATTTGGTAACATATATTAATTTATATTTAATTTATATCTATATATTGTAGTTATCCTCCTAAAATCAAATTTCTCTTGAACCCTTTCTCAAAAGATCTTTTCATCTTACCGAATTTTTTCCCCATTTCACCAACCGATCGTCCACTAAATGATATTCAATATAGCATTTCAATTCAGTCTCTTTGATATGAACAGTCACCAATGGGAATTTAAAGACCAAAGAATAGTTAATCTTATGAACCATTACAAAGACAGAAAAAATGCAATGCTTCTTCACTTTCCCTGTTTCTGATTGAAAACCCTAACAATGCGAAGATGCCCAAGGAGGGTGTTGGAGAGGAGGAAACAGAAGACCGAGATCCACCACCACCCGTCGATGTCGGATGCTAAGGACCACTTCGACCTCCTCTTGGATCCCTTCCTCTTCACTATTTTAACATGGTCACCGACGGCAAGTCCTTCGATTTGAACACATGATGAATGTTTGTTTTTTGTTTTTATTTTTTGGATGAATCCCAATCAGGTTCTTTTTTTTTTTTTTTTTTTTTTACAATCTGGTTTGGGATTTAATCTAGATTTCAACTAGGACTTTTTTTTCTTAGTACATTTTATTAAAAGAAAATTGTGATTGTGTTTCTAGAATTTTTGATGTGGGTCTACTACAAAATGTGATTTTGTTTGTTTGATCACAATATTAAAGTCAATTTCTTGATTTCATTTTTGTTATTTTTTTAAAATTTGTCATGAATTTTTATGTTGATTTACGTTCAAAATGTATGTAGAAGCTGTCGCATAACTATTCACTGTAGTTTATCATAGTCCCAGTCAAATAGACATGGAGAAACAAATATTGGTTTCAGACTTCAGATTTTGTCTTCTTATTTGAAGGTTAGTATGCTATGTTCCTCATTTCTCTTGTTTGATATTGATGCATTCATTTTTTTGTGTAACTAAGAAGAGCTTCTTTGTTTTTGTAGAAATTTTTGTTCCTAAGGCTTCTTATTAAGGTTTAATTTCCTTGATGCATTTTAATTTTTCTTGATCTATTCCAAATTAGTGGTTTAGTAACTAAAAGATCATGTTTGTAGGGTGGATGCTTAGCGAAATGTGTATTTTGATCTATTTCAAGTCAGTGGTTTAGTGACTAAAAGATCATGTTCATTGGATGGAATGGTGGATGTTTAGTGGAAAAAATTATTTATTTATATAATGCATGTCTTGTGATTTTAATGATGCAGGTCAAAAATAAAAGATCGGCATGTGCAGACCTGCTCGCATTCAAAATATGGGCATATGTAACTGTGATTAGTTATTCCCTTTTTGTGGTGTTTGGCTTGCCTATTTATAATTACATGATTAAGGCTGATGTGCTTCTTGTTGATGAACTATTTTGAAGATGAGAATAATTCATTTTGTCTCTGGTTTTTTTTTTTTTTTGAGTGAGTGTATATAACAGGAGAAGTTATTTTAGTGGTGCTCAACAAGACATGAGTTTTTGGAACTAAAGTTAAATTTTTTGGTTTGTCCCTCTTCATCTACTCTTTGATTGTTGGGTTGTTTTTATTTTTGTAGGAACAATTTTGGTTTTTGTTTAATACTTTAAGTAGTTGGGCATGCAGTCGTTATTTGTAGCTCAGGTGACTGTATTCATAAACATGAATAGGGTGGAAGGTATTATTTTGAAGAACGATATCTCACTCTTTCATTAATCATTAGTTAATATTTGTATAATATTCAATTGGAATTTTGCATTTCATTGTAAATAATATACACAATAATGCAATGCCTTCTCAAAAAAATAATGAGAAAAATAGGAAAGCTGAATAGATGTCACACTGTAGAATACAAATATCTACATGAGATAATAAAATTCCTATAATAAAATAGATTATATGTTTAATGTTAACGTGGCGATTGACAAAAAATCTATCCATCCATCCTTAATCCTCTTTATATATACATCGGGAAAAAGAGATATGATTAAACATATTTATCATTATGACAGTGAACCATAATAGACGTATTTAAGGTACATTTTACATATTAATGTCAGCAGGTAATTTGAAATCAAGGATGATCCACACATAAAGCAAACCCAATTTGAAACAAAGACGTGCATGACAAAGATAATGATTCTATTCTATTGAGTATGAGAATAAGGCACAACTAATCCATTTCCTACCGACATACTTTTTCCTTAGGACTGCACACCATCATGGTTAATCTCTAATTTTTCAAATTTAAGCTGGAATAATAAATGAATTATTACGTTTTACTCAATTGCTTATTGCTATGGATGTCAATTTTTACTTCAGCTTTGAGTGTGATTGTCTTTCTATATTGTTTATGTTTGATAGATTTTAAGTTTTGATTTTTTATTTTTCTTGGATTCTTAAGTAGAATTTTTTTTTAATTATTTTAATTCTGTTAGTGCAAATTGTTGGAATGAATGTTTTTCGTGAGGTTTGTTTCATAGGGCAGGTCGGTATCTCAATCTAACCGCAACTTAAAAAAAAAAAATTTACTCATTACCAAAACCTTTATTAACAATGTACTGAAAAATTATGCATAAATGATTGAAGTAAAAAAACTTTAACTAATATTCCTTCGTTACATTTCCACTATGTAGTTCATGTGCAACGCACATGTACATTAACTTATATATATATATATATATATATATATATATATATATATATATATATATATATATATATATATATATATATATATATATATATTTCCGATAATATGCGGTCGTGTGGTCGCGATTGCGGGCCATCCGATCGCGGGTCCATCGCATCCAACGGTCGACGTGAATCGCACCCGACCGTCCGATGCGATGGACCCGTGATCGACGGCCCGTGAATCGCGACCGCACGACCGCACGACCGTATAATATCACGACTATATATATATATATATATATACGCGAGTGATAGCGTGCGGGTCGTGCGGTCGTGCGGATCCGACGTGAGTCGTCCGATCGCGGGTCGATCGCATCCAACGGTCGAGATGAATCGCCCCCGACCGTCTGATGCGATGGACCCGCGATGGACCCGTGATCGACGGCCCGTGGTCGACGCCGCACAACCGCACGACCTGCACCTAATCACTCCTATATATATATATATATATATATATATATATATATATATATATATATATATATATATATATATATATATATATATATTGAAAATTGGTAGATATTGCTACCCTGATTTCATTTAAGATTTTCAAAGTGCAACACTGAAGGAGGTGAGAGGAAATAGAAAGGACAAAGCAAAACAAACATAGTAAAAGAAAAGGAGAAACAGGATAGTTCTCGGCGAAGAGTCCGGTTAGAGATATTTAACCGGGCTTGACACCGAGACATAATACCCCGATTAAGCCTCGATCCTCAAGCGCCCGTTGTCGAAATGCACCTCCCTCGCGCCCGCCATGCACCACCCCAATCCCGCACACATCCGCAAAACAACTCCCACATATTCTCCCAATATATTCTTTCACCCCTAAATAGAGTTGCATTTCGTGAGAGCCAAATCGCCCAAGTACCTGCCGGGACGATTGATTGTGAGATGTGGGCTGCCTCCTTGCCCGTGTTGGGAAGATGAAGGTTCTTTCCGGCTGCCCAGAGCTCCTCCAACGATTGGAAGTTCAGGGACAGCCCGGTGGCATTCCCGATCAATGACCACAAGCGGCGAGCAACCCGACACTGACAGAATAAGTGTTGCGTCGTCTCCGGTTCCTCCAAGCAAAGCATGCATGTGGTTGAGGCCATCGGGTTCCATTTGGCCCTATATACCAACGTCACCACCCTGTTGTGATATAGGAGCCATAAAAATATTTTGATTTTCAGAGGGATTTTGGGCTTCCAGATTTGTGGCAGCATCCGGCGGATCGGGGAAGAACCCGCTCGATCACGACACCACCAGTTGTACGCCTCTTTAACGCTGAAGCGCCCTGATGCATGCGGTTTCCATATTAATTGGTCTTCTTTATCTGTATCCAGCTCTAAAGAACCCATCCTTTCCAATACCAAAGCATATTGATTGCACTCTGCGTGCGATAATCGAGTGCGAGACATCTCCAAACATTGTAGCTCTGCATCCCCAGTGATTTGGCAGAACTCCGCCAGCGTCCCTTCTTTTTTGAGCGCGATTTGGTGAAGATCCGGACATTGAATGCGCAACTCGGCTTCCCTTGACCAGTGGTCCTGCCAAAAATGAATCTTACGTCCGTTTCCAACTCTCCAGCTGAAGGCACTTGACAGTTCATCACGGTCCGCGAAGATATCCTTGCATGAGCGCGAGGTACGGGCGTTGATCGATGGCCACCGTTTGTCACCCAGACCCTCCCCTCCACATCTATCGCGTACAAGGGAGATCCACAAGGCTTTGTCACCCCGTAACCAGTTCCATATCCATTTCGCAAGCAGCGCGCGGTTCATATCCTGCAGGTTGAGTACGCCCAGTCCTCCTTCCTTCTTGCTTCGGCACACCAAGTCCCATTTCATCAAATACGGGGTTTTCTGTGTGTCCGATGCACCTCTCCAAAGGAAACGACGCCGCGCTTGTTCAATTTGTGTGAGAACTCCTACAGGGAGTCGAAACACGGACAAGAAGAATAATGGCAGATTTGTCAAGACTGATTGAAGGAGTACAAGCCTACCTCCCCAGCTCAACAGGCGCCCTTTCCAACCGGCGAGTCGGCTATGCATCCGCTCGATCAGGGGGTCCCAGTCTGCTTTGACAAGCCTCCCTTTCACCAAAGGCAGCCCAAGGTGGCGGGTTGGGAAAGGCGCAATACCACACCCCATCCACGCTGCCAAACTGATGTTTTCTGCCTCAGAGGTGTTGATCCCAAGGAGTGAACTTTTCTGAATGTTAATCTTCAGACCTGAGAGAATCTCGAAACATTTCAGGGTGAAACGGCAACTGCGTACATATCTCTCCTCGGCTTCGCATAGCATAAGGGTGTCGTCCGCGTATTGTATCAATGACACTTTCCTTCCTCTTGGGGAACAAGCTAAACCGGAGGTCCAACCGTGCATCTCCGCTTTCCTCATGAGGCGGCTCAGAATGTTTGCAACGAGCACGAATAAAAGTGGAGATAATGGGTCTCCCTGTCGTAAGCCCCTGTTGAGTGGAAAGTAACCCGCCAAGGATCCGTTGAACATCACGGATGCCCGCACGGTTTCAATGCATTGTCTAACCATATTGATCCATCTCTGAGAGAAGCCATGCATCTCCATCACTTGAAGAAGAAACCCACGGTCAATGTTGTCGTACGCCTTTATGAAATCAAGTTTAAACAACAGTCCGGTGCGATGGTCTTTATGTAGCGCTGAAATGATCTCCTGGGCCGATAGGAATCCATCTTGGAGATGTCGGCCAGGAATGAAAGCAGCTTGTGCATCGTCTATGAGCGTTCCACAAACAGCTTTGAGACGTTGCGCCATAATTTTAGCCATGATCATATAAGCACCATTGACGAGGCATATTGGTCGAAACTCATCAATGTGTACCGCCCCTGGTTTCTTAGGGATGAGCACAAACGCAGAAGAATTTAGACATGCAATGCCCCGTTGGTCGTTGAAAAACTCCACGCACATGTCTATTACGTCCTCCTTCACCGTGGTCCAGAAGCGTTGGAAGAATTTGAGGCAGAAACCGTCTGGGCCTGGCGCTTTGTCCCCGTCCGCCCCGAAGACCGCGCGGCGTATCTCGATCTCCTCCAAAGGAGCTTCAAGGCCCGCATGTTGCTCCGGCGAAAGTGTGGGAAGAGAGTCGTCAAACCATTCCGGCCTCCAGCCCCTTCGCTTGCAGAATGCTTTCTTGAAGTGCTGCACCAGCTTTGGTTTGATATCATTTGGGTCCTCCCACCTCTGTCCGTCAATCTCCAGAAGCGATAAGCGGTTGATGCGCCGGCGTTGACTTGCCACCATGTGGAAATATTTAGTGTTGTTGTCCCCCGCCTTGAGCCACAGCGCTTTTGATTTTTGCCGCCACTCGATCTCTTCGAGTTTCAGAATGTCCGCAAGTTTTCCTTTAGCTCTGACCCGTAGCGCACGGTCCTCTGTTGAAATGGCGGTTACCTCCTCTGCCCGGTCCACAGCTTGAATAATTTCGGTCATAGCTGCTTTCTGTACAGTCCTATTTGCACGCTCCTTTTTGCTCCACTCCCGTAGCACCTTCTTGAGACGACGTAGCTTGAAAGACACTCTGCGAGTGCCTCGCAGTCCCCCAGCACTCGCTTGCCACGACGAGCTGATTGTTTCGTCGATGTTGTCCGCCTCGCACCACCAAGACTCAAAGCGGAATGGCTGTTTTGGAAGCCTCCCTAAGTTAGTCTTGATGATAAGAGGGATGTGATCCGACACCGTCCGAGTCGCCCCATATACTTCACAGCCTGTGAAGTGATCTTCCCAGTCCGCGTCAACCAGGATTCGATCAAGTCGGGCCAAGGAAGGCTGCTCCCGCATGTTGCTCCACGTGAAGCGATGGTTTGCCACCGGTAGATCTACGAGGCCCTCATTGTCTATCCAGTCCGAGAAGGTGGTCATTGCTGGAGTTAGAGTGTTCGGCCGGTTCCGGTCATCGGTGCTTCTGGTAACATTGAAATCGCCAAGGATTGCGGTTGGCACGTTCCAGAGAGACCGAATTGCGGATAGCTCTTCCCACATTAGCTCGCGTGCTTCGTCCGCATGCGGGCCATAGACGCACGAGCAGTTCCAACGCCAGCCGGACGTCTTACATTCGAGCAGAACAGACAGGGAAGTGCTTCCCGTTGACTGGGCGATCAGATCCCAATTTTCGGAGTGCCAACCGATCAAAATTCCGCCAGCCGCCCCGAACGCCGCCTTGTAAGCGTAGGCATCGAAAGTATTCCCGCTGATATCTCGGATGATAGCGCATCGATGACCTCCATTTTGGTTTCCTGTAGACAGCACACCTGCACCTTCTCTTCCTGCACTAGTTCCCTCACCGCCCTCCGTTTCGCCGGGTCATTTAGACCTCGAATATTCCAGTTTAGCATTTTCAACATAAAGATAATAGTAGTCCCCACCGTATTCCTCCACACACAGAGACACCACAAATCCTCCTACAGGTCCGCCTCGTCCCCCGTGGCCGGGGACTGTGCCTCCGCTCTCACCGGCTCATCCTCCGCAGTGAAAGGCCCGCAACATCCGAAGTCACCCCGGAGTATGTTGACGAACTTTGTGTTCTCCAGGTCGTCATGCAATATGAAATCCATATCCGAGGCACAGAGTCGAGCTACGTCATATCCAGACGCGTGTCTCCTCTGAGAAGAAGCTCCATTGCAATGTGAAGTCCTCTCGGTGGACAAGTCAAATTTGATCCCACTTGCCTGTCCAGACGAGCCCACCTGTCGAATAGATGATGGGCTTGGGCTGCTCACCAACGGGCTGCCACTCGAACTATCCGATTTCGAAACACCCGACCCGGTGGGCCTTTTCAAGATGGTTACCGACGTAATAGATCCGAGATCGAGCATAATCGGGTCCACTTCTGCAATCCGCGAGAGGGACTGCACAGACTCCGCCAGGTCGGGTTTTTCCTTTTCCACGTCTACGCGCCATGTGGCAGCCTGGACCGAACGACCGATCAGTTCTGTTGGAGGTCCCGAGGACCCCGATGGGACATGCTCCGGGTCCGAGATAAAACCTCGACAGTCGTCCCTGCCGCCAGAGACCCCTGGTGACTGTACCTTCTGACATTCAATGTGTGACGAGATACGGTGCCTCTCTGACTGCCGGGTTGGGCCCGAGGTCTTTTGCAGGCTTTGCGTGTAAACCTTCCGACACGCGATTTGATCATACATGTCAGCCTCGGTTATGGTCACCCCCTCCGACTGGTCCACCGGAACATTCCCTTTCTTCCTTCGCTCCGACCCCGGCCCGGAAACCATCTGCCAGCGTTGAGACACCCGTCGGCGGGAATCATCCCCGAGCTCATCTTCGGACGGAGACCTTGACGAGGATGGCATCGCAGGACCCGCGACGAGCTCAGCCCACGACCGCTTCGAGGCCATAAAGGTCTCTTGCGCATCGATTGATACTTGGTACGACTCGGCCCCCATTGCAAAGACCACCAGACGTGGCCATCCCTTCCGGGGTCCCGACCTCAACGTGAGCTCTGTGAATGTCCTTCCCGAGTTGTCCAGTCCTCTTCGTCCGAACTCCGACACTTCTCCGAAGCCTTCCATGATTTTCCGGAGGCACTCCTTGCTTTGCCAATGCAGTGGGAGTCCACCAAGACGGAGATGCCATCTGGACCCTGAGCCCGGTGTCGCACCGAATTCCTTCGCCCAAAATGAGCACTTCAGGTCCTTCCCTTCCGGCCCAGGGATTCCGAATCTCACCATTTTGGATCTAAGCTGGCTGTTGAGGACCCGAAGAAGGAATACACCCGCACCTAGGCGCATTTCCAGCTTCCAGCCTTTACCACCCCAAGCTTCCGAGATCAGCTGTCGGACTTCTGTGGATGTGATATCCCATCCAGTAGCAGATGCCGTAATGCAACATCGTAATTTTCTCTCCTTTGGGCGAGGATTGAAGCTGTCCGGAAGTTGCACGAGGAGAGGTAATGGCTCCGCCGTCTCCGCGGTTTCCTTGGGCAGCTCCCGATGACAGGCAGAGGCGATGTGGCCGATCCCACCACATTCCTGCACCTGACGGGTTCCCGGCACTCCCTACTCCAATGACCAACCCCCAGACACCTGAAGCATCGGCTGTCCGGTAGCCGGCGCCCCACACTGTTCATGACCGCCGCTCGCTTGTCGGTACTTCTCCCGCTTTGCCGCCGAATCCTCATCCTCCAGCCTTCCGTCGTCACCCGTTCCACCCAACGCGTCATCGGTTTCTTGTATTTTTCTGCTTTGAACATTCTCCAATATATATATATATAGTGAACCGATTAGGTGCGGTTTGCGGTCGGTGCGGTGCGCGACGTGGGCCGTCTGATTGCGGGTCCATCGCATCCAACGGTCGACGTGAATCGCACCCGACCGTCCGATGCGATGGACCCGTGATCGCGCACCGCACCGACCGCACACCGCACGTAATCACGACTATATATATATATATATATATATATATATATATATATATATATATATATGGCCGATTACATGCGGCGAACGGCGGGTACAGCAGCGATCACGGGTCGTCGATCACGGGTCCATCACATCCGATGGTCGGATGCAATTCACATCGACCGTCAGATGCGATGGACCCGTGATCGGACAGCCCGTGTCGCTGCCGCACCCGCCGTTCACCGCACCTAATCGTTTCAATATATATATATATATATATATATATATATATATATATATATATATATATATATATATATATATATAGGGAAATGATACTCTGCGGTCGGTGCGGCATCGACCATGGGCCGTCGATCACGGGTCCATCGCATCAGACGGTCGGGGGCGATTCATCTCGACCGTTGGATGCGATGGACCCACGATCGGACGACGCACGTCGGATCCGCACGACCGCACGACCCGCATATTATCATCGACCTATATATATATATAGTCGCGATTACGTGCGGTTTACGGTCGGTGCGGTGCACGATCACGGGCCGTCGATCACGGGTCCATCGCATCGGACGGTCGGGTGCGATTCACGTCGACCGTTGAATGCGATGAACCTGCGATCAGACGGCCCACGTCGCGTACCGCACCGACCGCAAACCGCACCTAATCGGTTCACTATATATATATATAATATATATAGAGGGCCGATTATTTGCGGCGAACGGCAGGTGCGGCGTCGATCGTGGGCCGTCGATCGCGGGTCCATCGCATCGGACGGTCGGGTGCGATTCACGTCGACCGTTGGATGCGATGGACCCCCGATCGAACGGCACACGTCGCCGCCGCATCTGCCGCGCGCCGCACGTAATCGCCCCGAATATATATATATATATATATATATATATAAACTGTAAGTCATATTTTCTTATTTTCTATATATTAAAAAAAAAGTGAAAATCCTTCAATTAAAAATTCCATGTCCAACCTGACCTCTGATTCAGAGCAGTTACAATAAAATCTGTCCCCCCATTTCTCACACCATTTTTATTCTCATGAAGATCTGTCGGTTTCACTTTGTTTTTTAATTTTTAATCCTCCCACGTGAAAGTGGTGGCTCCCCACCTGCCCCGTTTCAGGCATTGATTGATAATGACAGGGGCATTTCCGTAAATATAAACACCTTCAATGGCATTCATTCACGCTTCGACGGAAGAAGATCCCCAAGCAGTGCAGTCGCGATACATTCGCGCTCCGCCTCTCAAAACATCTCTCTCTCTCTTTCAATTTTTTTTTGGTTTCTCGATTTTGAATTTCATTTTTTTTTAATTCTTTTGTTTTTGCGGGATTGTTGTTTTCGATTTCTCTCTGTAATCTACCTGGAAACAAACCCTAACGAGAATCTGAAAGGGGAATCCGCTTCAGATCTGCAGCGGAGGAGAACCGTGGGCCCCGATCCGGGCCGTTTTTCCGATCCAGTACGGTAGGGACCGTCCGATCGGGTCCCCTCGCCGGGTCTCGACGTCGCGGTGAGAGGTGCGTTGGACATTGTGTTTCTTTGAAAGATTTTGGTGTTTTTTTTCGAACAATTTGAGACGGTTAGGGTTAGAAAAGGTGGAGGAGATTAGGCTTTCTTCGGATCCCTGAATGTGTTGAAAATTTGTAGGAAAGGCTCTTATTTTGTGTCTGAATTGGCGTTATGGTGAGATTTAGATGAGATGGCATGAGAAGTGGAACGACAGATTTGATTTTGTCAGGTTAGATGCGGTGAACTGCAATTCTTGTTGTAAATTAGCGTGAGAACCGTCTTATATGATCTAAATGGTTCGTTTGGGCAGTCAATAGGGGGCTTTTTTGGGGGTGCAGGTTTTCTTTCCCCTCAAATGCGCTTCCTGAATCAGTGGCGGGTTATTTATGACTTCCGGCCAACCGTTGCTGCATTCGTCGTCCTCTTCTGCCGCAGGCCCTCCTAAAATCAGCTCCTTTGGCTGCCTCTGTCCTGCCAATTCTTTCTCATCCTCCAATTTCGATGATTCCCAAATCCATTTTGATGCCAAGGATGAAGAAGTTACGAGTGAAGCTGTGACTGACAAGGAGTGGAATTTAGGAGAATTTGGTGGCTTCGTTAAACACGAGTCATTGCAGAGAGAAGGCAAATCGCTGGCATCCGGGGGTGCTATGGAGATGCAAACACTTCCCTCATCCGCCCTGGATATTTCCATGGCTCCTGAACTGGAAAAACGGAGTAAGTCACAGCGGGTCCGTCATAAGAGTGCCCAATTCGAGGAATTTATGACTTCAGAAGAGAATCCGAGATTGATTTACGTCAATGATCCAAAGAGAACGAACGATAAGTTTGAGTTCACGGGGAATGAGATCCGGACCAGCAAATACACGGTCATTACTTTCCTCCCGAAGAACCTCTTCATCCAATTCCACCGTGTTGCTTATTTGTATTTCTTGGCCATCGCAGCGCTGAACCAGCTTCCTCCGCTTGCGGTGTTTGGAAGAACTGTGTCTCTTTTTCCTCTCCTGTTTGTGCTCTTTGTGACTGCCATCAAAGATGGATACGAGGATTGGCGGAGGCATAGGTCTGACCGCAAGGAGAACAACCGGTTGGCACAAGTCTTTCAAAGTGGTAAGTTCCAACCCAAGAAATGGAAGAAGATCCGTTCAGGAGAGGTTGTGAAAATTCATGCGAATGAAACAATCCCCTGTGATATGGTTTTACTGGGGACTAGCGATTCTAGTGGGATAGCATACATCCAAACCATGAACTTGGATGGGGAGTCTAATTTGAAGACGAGGTATGCACGACAGGAAACTGTTTCCATGGTTTTAGAAAGGGGAGAGTATTCAGGCTTAATCAGATGTGAGCAACCAAACAGGAATATTTATGAATTTACCGGCAATATGGAGTTCAACGGGCACAAAGTCTCTCTAGGGCAATCTAACATCATTTTACGTGGTTGCCAGCTGAAGAACACTGAATGGGTCATTGGTGTTGTTGTTTATGCCGGCCAGGAAACAAAAGCGATGTTGAACAGTGCTGCATCGCCTTCTAAAAGGAGCAGACTCGAGGGATACATGAACAGGGAAACTCTTTGGTTATCGGTCTTTCTTTTTGTGATGTGTGCGGTTGTTGCCCTCGGTATGGGTTTGTGGCTTGAACGTCATATGGAACAGCTTGATACCTTGCCTTATTACAGGAGGAGATATTTCACAAGCGGTCGGATGAATGGGAAAAAGTACAAGTATTATGGTATTGCCATGGAAACCTTTTTCTCGTTCTTGAGTTCAGTGATAGTCTTTCAAATAATGATTCCAATATCTCTGTATATTACCATGGAGTTGGTTCGGTTGGGGCAGTCTTACTTTATGATTGAAGACTTGCAAATGTATGACAGTAATTCGGGCTCCAGGTTTCAGTGTAGGTCATTGAATATTAACGAGGATTTGGGTCAGATACAATATGTGTTTTCTGACAAGACAGGTACACTTACTGAAAATAAGATGGAGTTCCAGAGGGCTAGTGTGTATGGAAAAGATTATGGGAGCTCTTTGCGCATGTCCAGTCATCCATCACATGCAGGTTAGGATCTCTCTTACATAACAATGTTGTCGAAACTTTAATTCTTTGTTAAAAAATTGAATCCATAGGCAACTTATCTCAAGTGAATAGTAACATTCACAGGAAAAGAGGACAGCAAACAGAAGAATCTTGAATTAACTTGTCGCAACCGTTTCCTTATTCGCACATATATTTCATTTATATCATTCTAATATGCAGATACAAGCGTTTTTTGTGGCCCTCTTTTAGCCGATCCTTTGGTTTGTTTGATCAGTGATTTCTCTGAGGTCCTTGGATATCTTTTCTCCATGATATCACAGAACTAGATAAGCATACACAATGAAATGATTCGGATCCATTTTCTGAGAGTATCTTTATAATTGTGAAAGTTTCACATGTCATTATTAATGGGATTAGGTACTGTGATTTCACCATTATATCTTTCCGAGATATTACTTAAAATTGATTGATTATGCTGGAAATGAAATTCTCTTTCTCTTATACTTTGTTTTCTAAACGTGACGTGTTCATAAAATTTCAAATTCACATCTTCAATCAAACTTTGTAATTGACTGCTAGAAATACTTCTTTCCATGATGATCAATCAGTCTTTCATATATAAACTAAGTAGTGAACATGGGTAGGGCCCATTGCTTGGATTAATGTAAAGTGCTCGCATAAAAGGGTAATTAGCCCCTTGACCCTTTTTGTTTGTGGGGCACCATTTATCAATATGACGTTCCAACTTCTTGTATTTCTTTACACTGAACCAGGGCACCTAGTGTGCATCCCTTTGAATTTGTACTGAGTATCCTCCTTTCTTCTCCCATTTTTACAAATGTTGTATTCTGTTTACTTCTCTTAGTTCCAGCAATTTTAAAATCCTTTTTTGTACTTTGACATTTTACATTATTATGTCATTAATTTCATTATCCACAGCAATTAATGTGCATGCATGAACCTCGTTTCTTTTCATGTGCAAAGAAATATATTATACAATATCCTCATCAGATTCTTGATACGTCAATTCCCTGAGCATAATTGTTTCATTTGGCATGTAGGTGTAAATCAAAGACAGAGATGGAAGATTAAATCGCAGATCAGTGTTGACGCTGAACTCATGGAATTATTGCATAAAAGCTTGGTTGGAAATGAAAGAATTTGCGCACATGAGTTCTTTCTCACATTGGCTGCTTGTAATACAGTGATCCCAATCGTTAGTCAAAATTCATCATCTAGTTGTACAGACAGTGAATTACACGATGATATGGAAGAGATTGAGTATCAGGGTGAGTCTCCTGATGAGCAGGCATTGGTTGCTGCTGCCTCTTCATACGGATATTCCCTCATCGAGCGTACATCAGGTCACATCGTGGTTGATGTCAATGGTGAGAAACTAAGGTAAAGTTTTTTTCCTCTTCAATCCCCTTTTATTTCATAATCTGCAAGTTTCCGGACCTGCCTTCCATTTTTTACATTTTCTAATGTGATGAGATGTGGTTATGTGGTTGATTAGATGGTGATTTTTTAATCTTTTTTTCATTTTTGGAAGAAGAGTGTGACTTGGTTTTACATGTGCAAATCAGGTTGGATGTTCTTGGCTTGCACGAATTTGATAGTGTGCGCAAAAGAATGTCTGTGGTCATTAGATTTCCTAGCAATGCTGTAAAGGTTCTGGTTAAGGGTGCCGATAGCTCGATGTTCAGCATCCTGGCTAACTCGACTGACAAAACTGATCATGAAGAGACTTGTTCTTTTAATGTAAGAAGTGAAACAGAAAAACACTTGACTGATTACTCTTCACAAGGACTGCGTACTCTTGTAGTTGCTTCAAGGGATCTTTCTGACACAGAATTTGAAGAGTGGCAACTGAGATATGAGGACGCCAGCACGTCATTGACTGACCGGTCCACAAAACTCCGTCAGACAGCAGCTTTGATCGAGTGCAATTTGAATCTCCTTGGGGCAACAGGAATTGAGGACAAATTACAAGATGGTGTCCCAGAAACCATAGAGTCCCTCCGGCAAGCGGGAATCAAGGTCTGGGTCCTTACTGGAGATAAGCAAGAGACAGCAATATCAATAGGTCTCTCATGCAAGCTCCTGAATCAGGATATGCAGCAAATTATCATAAATGGTACATCGGAGGATGAATGCAGAAGGCTATTGGCTGATGCTAAGGCCAGATATGGAATATCTCGAGTAGAATGCAGTAATAAAAAATCAAAACCCAGAAATAATGTTGAAGGTGATTCAGCGGGAGTTCAACATGTCAGAGGTGCTGGCAACATGTCTCAGTCCAATGGAGACAAGAAATCAGGTTTAACGAACATGCCACTAGCACTCATAATTGATGGAAACAGTCTCGTGTATATTTTGGAGAAAGACCTAGAACAAGAGGCAAGAATATTTTCCTTTTGTTAGATGTACATATTTGTTTTTCCCATTTTTCTCATAACCTTTTCCAACTCACTGTGGCACCTCATAATGTCTTTCACTACCCTTGTTGATGCACTCACATTTGGAGTTTGTCCATATTGCTATTATTTCAAGCAATCTAATCTGGATATTGTTCCATGTTATATCAGCTTTTCGATTTGGCAACCTCCTGTAGGGCTGTACTGTGCTGTCGAGTTGCTCCATTGCAAAAGGCTGGGATCGTTGATCTAATTAAAAGCAGGACCAATGACATGACATTGGCTATAGGTGATGGTAAGTTGCTCTTCCAAGTCTCTAATAGTGTTATTGTATGAGGGACTTGTCATTGGCCTTTCAGCTGTTCTCGTTACTGATGAAAATTTACAGTGGTTTATGTACAGTATTTTTGTTAACTATTTGTCATTAAAAAAAAGTAAAAAAAAAAGAAAAAGAGATTAACTGATTGAGGATATGTTCTATACCACAAAAAATGAAATACATTATTTTTTTTTTAATTTTCTATACCACAACAAATGAAATACTCGCTTTTTTTATTATATTTTAAACTAGTTGTTTATTTTTTTGGGGGTTGGGGTGGGTTAAGCAAAAGGAAATTAGACGAATGTGTCCCAAAGGATGAAAGCAACACTTAAATTTCTAAACTGACCGGCAAATGTTTGGATTGCAAAAAGGACTATGCTCACATTTTCCAAACAATTAGCCATAGTAATATTTGCCAGAAGTGATAGCGGAGTTCTTTGGGATGTGTTTGGGCACGATCTTGGAGGGAAAATGGAGGAAAGTGAAGCAATTTGGGTCAAAGGAAAAGTGATGGAAAATAAATCTTTTTTTCTTTTGACCAAGAAAATGAGGGAAGTTTTTCTTTCTCTGGCACAAATGCTAGGTTTTTTGAGTAGTTGTTGAAAGGAAAAATTAATTTTTCCCTCACTTTTTTCCATTTTCCCACATGCACAAACACACACTTGGTATGGTTAATGTTTCTGCCTTTCTGTGGTTATTTGCCAGAGAATGATTCCAACATTTAAAGCTTCTGCTCTGAACTGGATAACATTAGTTTATTATCCTGGAGGGCTTTATCTTTTCCTGATTAATTTGCAATGGCAATAGATGCCCAAATTGGTGGAAGAGCCTCTTGAAAAACATAGTTAACATATCTGGTTGACCCTTATTGCACTGTGGCTTGGATATGTCATACCTGTAATTTGGATTCGAAGTGGGTTTTCCATGAGTTCCATTTATTCTTACCTTCTTTAGTAAATATATTGACTTTGTTTCTCTTTAGGGTTTTGTCCATTGATTGCAATTGCATGATAGAATGCCACTTTTTAAGCTATTTTGTTTGTTGGAGCATAGCTCTAGTTTTTAATCTTGCACTGGGAATACCTTGACAATTTACAGGGGCTAATGATGTTTCCATGATTCAAATGGCGGATGTTGGCATTGGAATATGTGGTCAGGAAGGTCGTCAAGCAGTGATGGCCTCAGATTTTGCCATGGGGCAATTCCGATTTTTGAAAAGATTACTCCTTGTTCATGGGCACTGGAATTACACACGTGTGGGCTATTTGGTCTTGTACAATTTTTATCGGAATGCTGTCTTTGTCCTAATGCTTTTTTGGTATGTAACTTCATGACATGCAATATAATAGATTGACTTCTATATGAGGTTCTATATTATATGTTCTTTTAATATGCTATCATACATATGTTGCATTTTTGCTTAGTTTCTATATTTCACTTTATTTGTTGTGTGGTAATTTTTAGAACTACCAAGTCATAGTAGGTAGTGTATCATGGGAAAGGGCACCACAAAGCCAGCATTACATCATGGTTTCCTAGTGAAATTTACAATCTTGTTGGGACATGCTTCTTAATCTTAGTTTTCTTTTTCTGTTTTGAGAAAGTGAAAGATAGTATCTTATTTAAAACGAATGCCATTATTACAATCATACCACAACATAGAGATGCTGCCATGCTGGTTGGTTAATTTGCAAATTTTAACAGGATATCCACTGCTTGGTTAGTTGACAGTTTTACGTGGTTGATACAAGAATTGTTATCCTCCCAACTGTCCAAAACGCCTTTCACTAATCATACATTCTCCTACACTGTAACGATTTTTTCATTAATCTATTGAGTAACAATTGCCAAGCGGCATGTGCTATATAAGACAGCCCTCCCAAGATTTTTTTGGACACATTGAAATTCTATTGATTTTCTTTCCACCCAATCATCTGCCATTTCTTGATTTGTGCTTCATTTGCAAATAATAAATGTACAGAGCTTATCTATGGACTGTGGCATTTTTCCGCTCTTTTTGGGTAAAGAATGCATTAAACAAAGAGATTGATATTTTGACCTAAAACTGTATATCTTAGGTTCTTTCTGGTCCGCAGTAATATGTTTTATATGCTATCGTCCATTTTCTTCACATTTCTAGTCACATATAACCTGCCTTTTATTCTACAGGTATATATTATGCACAGCATTTTCAACTACTTCTGCTTTAACAGATTGGAGTAGCGTATTCTATTCTGTTATCTATACATCTGTGCCTACGATAGTGGTTGGTATATTGGACAAAGACTTGAGTGACAAAACTCTTCTCCAACATCCAAAACTTTATGGTACCGGGCATAGACAGGAGAGTTATAACATGCACCTCTTCTGGATCACGATGATAGATACTCTATGGCAGAGCCTTGTGCTCTTTTATGTACCTCTCTTCACTTATAGGAATAGCACTATAGATATCTGGAGTTTGGGCAGTTTGTGGACCATAGCAGTTGCCATTCTCGTGAATGTACACTTGGCGATGGATATCCAACGCTGGGTGTTGATCACACATGTCGCTACATGGGGGTCTATAATCATCACATATGCTTGCATGGTGGTATTGGACTCGATACCCATCTTTCCAAATTACTGGTTAGTATTCAGAGTTGTGTTTCATAATTTATTTGCATGTGTGGGTTGGTGAGTAAATTGAGAACTGGATATCTGAATAAACATGTGAAAAGGCATTTTTTTTATGGGATTTTTTCTGACTTGAATGCATTTCAAACTTTGCAGGACGATTTATCATTTGGCTCTGTCAAGAACTTATTGGCTCACCATTTTACTTATAACAGTCGTAGCACTGCTTCCACGATTTCTTTGCAAAGTGGTACAGCAGATTTTTCGGCCATCGGATATTCAAATAGCCAGGGAAGCTGAAATATTGAGAAAACGGAGCGACCTATTAGGTTCAAAGCCTGATCAAGATTCAACATAACTTATTTGTCTCTGCATTGTAGAGAATCTTCATACTTTATTGTGTGGCTTGGGTTCGCCCGTTGTAAAGCTTCCTTATGGAGATCATTGTCGATAAATCCATGGTAAGTGGTGGACAAGTGCATTTTAAAAAAAATAGATTAAGTTAGATCCAAAAAAATAGAATATTATTGTCCTTATTTGTAATTTCTTTCTTAAATCGGCATGAGATGATGTGTTTCTTTAAAGAAATTAAATAACGAGAGAATATATTTTCAATTGTAGTTGCGAGAGCTTATAATTTTTCTTGGAACTAGTGTTAAGGACATTTTTTTTTACAGCCTTTACTGATGTTGCATGAACAATAATAGTCTAAGCAAAATTTTGTTCCTAAGAATCCTAGTTAAGTGTAGTTCTAAATCACATCCAAATGTGGCATTGTCAGTCATAAAGCATGAAAGAATTGATTCCCTGACTTGTTATCCATTGCATTATGTTGATGTTGGTTTAGTCCACCTTCCACACTAACACATATATCAAGTTATCTCTTCTGATCAACAGAAGCACCTAGCAAGCTAATAGCATTATAATTTGACTTATCAGGCTGGAAAATATATCTTTGATTCTAGACTAGCCCACATATTGAAAGCACACACAGTTGGGATGAGAGACCTGAAACCCTAGCATATGCAATTATCCAATACCAGTCAACATCATTTGAAATGTGAATGATCGTCCATTGTTGGTCTGTGTGATTCCACATATACCTGGAAATCTCTGTGACAGCATTCTAGATGAACGTCTGGGCAATTTTACTGCTGAACTGATAGTATTATTTTTCTTTTCTTCCTTTTTGAGTCAGGGAGGAATCCTCATAAGAATTTGATGATACGGACCGAATAACCAGTGGCTTCCTCCCCTTTGGACCATATATGCATATCTAATTTGATGATGTACATTTCAGAAGGCCAAAAAAAAAAAAGAGAGAGAGAATAAAGAGAAGATGGGATGCCACAGGATTATCAGGTGAGGAGAAATTTTTAGCTTGAGAGACTTGGTGCTCTTGATGGAGCGAGCCCGTCTGCGGTAAATTTATTTTTGTTCATACTGACATACTATATAGTTCAGGCTTATCAGAGGGTAAAATATGGATCTGAAGAAGAAAATGGCAAAGTACGTAGTTGTGAAATTGTTACAATTTCGTCTTTGCTTCTTTTTCTTTTCTGGTTTTTTTTTTTGTTTCCCATTCATTTGTTTCCTTTATATCATTTAAAGATCAGATTTGTGTGTTCTTTGAATGCCTTTTTTTTTGGTTTGGGGTGAGGGGTGTTTGGTGTGGTTCAGATTCAGATTCACATTCTGTTTTACTGAGAAAAGAATTTTCAAGTTTCTTAGCAAACCATCTAGTTATTATATATAATATGAAAAATGATTTGTCCAGCACTATATACTGTCCCGCAGCCCTTTTTTTTTTCTTTTATCAAATATACTCATCCCGTAAAGTATATATTGTTATAAAAAATAAAATATGTATTGAAATGCACCTTTTTTTTGAAAAACAAAAACCAAAAGTCATTTTTGCAGTCCGTTTAGCATTTTGGCTCTTAGAATTTGGATTTTTTAAAAGCATATCTATTTTTCTAATAAAATGCCTATTTTTACAAATAAAAAAATGAATATGAGCTCAAATTCAACCGGGTCCTCGTAAAGGTGGCAGTATCAATTTGGGCATCTCCAATGTATTATAAATTATTATAAAGTACGATGGACTCGCACATTAAATTATTATAAAGTATGTTGGACTCGCACATTACTAAGATTTTGGACTAGTCATAATAGGGCATGATATTATTTTATCAATACCAGTGCACTGTGAATACGCGTTGTTTACCCAAACACATACGAAGATTTCATTATTATGTATTGATATTTAAGAATAATTATCTTTAAAATATCATCAATTAACATTTATTTATTTTTCATTTTTATTTTATCGTTGAAAACTAAACTTGATTGCATGGCATCTTACATGGCAAGATGAGGTCAAAATGGTCAAATTCGGAGTTGAATGGATGTGAAAAATCAAGGGTCATTCCAGAATGTTATAGATGTATGCATTTATTTAGTTGTGTTTAGTCATCCAAGAGTCCCATGGGATATCAAAGAGTCATGTAACTATCTATAAATGGTTTTGTATGCTCTGTAAACAAAAAAAAGAAAAAAAGAGTGGAAGCCTTTGAAGTATTAAAAAAACAGACCTAGTTTGTCTTCCGTCTCTTGGAAGTTCCATATTTCATATCATATATTAAAAAAAGGGGGGACTTCTTTTTTTTTACGTTGGAATTCTGAGTCTGCTAGATTCACTCAATAAATTGATAAGCTGAGAAAGTAAAACTAAAAAAAAAAAACATATATATATAGATTTCATGATCTTATTCAGCTTTTTAGGTTCGTAATGATTTTTTTTTAGGGGAATCCAAATCAATTTGTGTGTCGTTTTTTGTGATGGAATATATTTGGAGAGAAATTCATTAGTGGCCACCACACTGCAACAGCATTATGGTGTGACCGACTTCATGTTCAAATATATATAACGTACACCCACTGCACTGGGATGGTGGGGGGTGGGCCCTGGGGCGTGATTCACGTTTCTCATTCTATTCAAATTGGAAAACGTTACAGGGAGAAGTGACTTGGTACTAAGGCTGTAACTTACGGGTTAAACTTGATACAACCAGACTTGTTAAAAATTTGAGATGGTTTGAGTTGAGTTGAAATTTTAGCGCTCGGGTTTAATAAGCCCGACCCTAATAATCCAAATCTAATTTGAGTTAGTTAGGTTTATATTAAGGGTTTAAGTAACCTGAACTAACTCGAATTTGAAGTTTTCATATCTAAATAAAATATCTTAAATAAAAATGGTAATTTTTATATTTGTATGATAAACTTTAAATGGTACAATTTATTTTTATTTGAAATCTTTCACTTCTATAATTTTCATATTTTTATTCCATTAATAAAAATGTTCTTCATTTTTTATCTTTTTTATTTTTACTGTGCAAAGAATTGACCATTTGTTAAAATAATATACCAAATTAAACCTAAATCAAATCCCTCATCCAAATTGCACCCCTATATTTTATCCGTCACACACACATCTAAACAACATACATTTTGTTTTGTTTTTTAAATTATATATCTTATTTAATAAAATATATTTATAAAAAATACATATTTCTGTATGAATCCATTATAAAAAAAAACATAAAAAAAATCAAATAAGATATATATTAGTATATACCTCAAACTATATACATACTCGATATATATATATATATATATATATATATATATATATATATATATATATATATATATAATATATATATATAAGACTACACAGAGAATTGTACACAACATTACATATAATAACAATGCTAATACAAACAAAACAAAGTGAATGAAAGAAACAAAGTGAATGAAAGAGACACTTTCCACTTCCATTTGAAACATGTGTTGGCTGCCACGGTCGATGGATTGACCCACCAACACTTCAATCCAAGTTTTATAATCATGGATGATGCATCAAACCATTTTGGCAACATTCTTATGTGTGGAAAGAAGAACATGTTCGTGGACTTAGATGAGTCCATTGATGGCCAAGTCACATTTGGTGATTCTTTGAAGATTTCGGTGAAAGGAAAGAGATAAAATACTTATTCGTCAAAGAAATGGAAGTCATCAATTCATTTCAAATGTCTATTATGTCCCAGCTATAAAAAATAATATTATAAGTTTGGGGTCAATTGTTGGAAAAAGGGCTATGAAATTCATATGGCAGATTATAGTTTCTTTATAAGAGATGAGAAAAAAAGATTAATTACAAAAGTCCACATGACAAAAAATCGGATGTTTCTTCTCAACATCCAAGGCGGTGATGTGAAGTGCTTGAAAACATGTGTAAAACACTTCATGGTTGATTTGGCCATCTAAATTTTGGCTGTCTCAAGTTGTTGTCGAAACAAAATATGGTGAGAGGATTGCCTTTCATCAATCATCCGAAGCAACTTTGTGAGGGCTGTCTACCCGGCAAGCATCATCGGAATTCTTTTCCGAAAGAGTACATAAATGGTCATGAATGGAAGAGGGAGTGATGGTTAGAAAAGTATAACAAACGGATCGAAAATCCAACGATTAGATATTTATACTCGTTCCTGAGTAATAAGGTCGCCTGACCAGACCTGGCATCTGGTCGTGCCTTAGACTATTTGAGGTGACATCCTCTCACGGGGTGTTTGACCGTCTGACTAGATCCTTTAGTCTAGTCGTATCGACACACCAGATGACGTCATCATGAAGTCGTTTTTCGTGGAATTGGGCCTAATGGACCTTACGCCAGATGACCCATGTCTTATCTCATCATGACACGTATCCTAGTGCAGATTTTTACCTCCACAATATATATATTTGTATTATATATATAGAAAATTCTCTTAAGCAGACATCCGCAAAATTTAGTTTTTGAGGATGCCTCGATAAATGACGTATATACGTCCTTAAAGACGTATATGCATCAATAAAGAGCATATACTTCATTGTTGGTCATATATCTCATTAAAGGTATTACATGATCAAAAGGAAAATAAAAATCACATAATCAGTGTGTCTAAGACACCTAGATCATTTTTTTTTAATCATGTAATGCATAGACCTACTCTTTTTATATGTTATTTTTATCGATGTATATACCTCTTTAAGGACGTATATGCGTCCCTTATCGACACACATACCTGGACGTCCACAAAAATGAATTTTGTGAACACCCCTCTATGAACTCATGTATATATATAGTGTTCATATTGTTATCTTTTATGATTCATAATAATCATAATATATTATATTACTATTAAATTTTAAATATATGATATTGAAAAAAGATAATAAATCTTAAAATTTCAATTTTAATTTTCATAACCCTCTAATACATCATTTTATTATTCAATTTAATGTTAATATTTAAATATGTCAATTATATAAAAAAAAAAAAATTCACTTCACCTGTACATCAAGTTGTGAGAAAAGAAACCCCACATCAAGTTGTGGTTCCCTTCACTTCACATGTACATACTTGTTAATGTCTTCTGTTCTGCTTCGAAGAATCTTAACATGTATCACATACCTTTCTTTTTATGGCGCGATTGGTCTTTCTCTGATTTTTTTTTTGTTTTCGTTTGAACTGGGTATGACGTACCGATTGATCTTTCTCTGTTTTTTATGACTTCAAATTCAATCTTTTTTAATTCCGTGAAGTTCTCAAATGTTTTGTTGTAGATTTTCAGCTCCAGATCCGGCGAAGTTCATGATCCATGCCCGACCACCCATCATGATCTGATCAAACCTCATCACCAAAGATTTGATTTTTCCCACCCAACCAAAAAAAAAAGAAATCCAACCAATCAAGTCCTCATCCCAAAAAATGAAGACCCACAAAAGAAACCCAAATTGGCTTTCGCTTCTCCTTATCTCCGCCATTACCGCCTTTATGGACCCAACCTTCGCCCAAAACACCACTGGCTATGTCCCCGCCGAGAAGATCTTCCTCAACTGCGGCGCTTCGAAGGGCAATCAGCTGTCCCAAGACGGCCTAAGCTGGGAAGGCGACGTCGGCTCAGGCTACGCCGCCGGCATCCAGAAGACCGTCTCCGCCACGCCTTCCGATCAGACCTCCGGCGTCCCGACGGTCCCCTACATGACGGCCCGGATCTTTCCAGACCCCATACACCTACTCCTTCCCCGTCACCCCCGGCCGCAAGTTCGTCCGCCTCCACTTCTACCCCTCGAACTACACCAACCCCAAATTCGTCGCCTCCGATTCCTTCTTCTCCGTCTCCGTCGGCCCTTACACTCTCCTCAACAACTTCAGCGCCCTCTTGACCACGCAAGCCATGAATTTCGAGTACATACGCAAAGAATTCTCCGTCAACAATTTCATCGAACACATTGAATCTGACGTTCACGCCATCCCCCGCAAACAAGAACGCCTTCGCCTTTGTGAACGGGATCGAGATCGTCTCTATGCCGCAGATCTTTGGTGGCTCCGACGCGTTCAGCCAGCCTAAAATAGTCGGGACGACAAGCACCCTGCTGATCGATGAAAACATGGCGTTCGAGACGGTCGTGCGGCTGAACGTGGGAGGGTCAACCGTGTCCCCGAATGACGACTCCGGGATCTATCGGGAATGGGACGATGACTCGATATACATTTACGGGGCCGCAGTGGGCGTGACGTATCCGAAGGACCCCAACGTCACGATCAAGTACTCAGACACCATACCGGAGTACATCGCACCTCCTTCTGTCTACGGCACCGCCCGATCGATGGGTCGAACCCCATCGATCAATCTGAATTACAACCTCACTTGGATCGTCACGGTGGATACCGGATTCCACTACCTCGTCCGGCTCCATTTCTGCGAGATCGCCTACCCGATCACTCAGATCAATATGAGGGTGTTCGACATCTTCATCAACAACATGACCGCCAAAGAAGCCTTCGACGTGATCGCATACACCAACCATTCGGAGCTCGGCTTTCCCATCTACCTAGACTTCATCGTGTCCTTCCCCAACACGAGCGCGTCGTCACAGCAAGATATATGGGTCGCTCTCTACCCGGACATTTACACCAAGCCTGCGTACGATGACGCCGAGCTGAATGGTCTCGAGATCTTCAAAATAAACAACAGCAATGGCAACCTCGCCGGGCCAATATTCCCATCAAAGCAGCAGAGAGCCGAACCGGGCAAGAAGAAGCAGGTTCAACACTTCCTTGCTTTAGAGATTGGAGTGCCTGGCGTTGTTCTGCTCATCTCATTGTTAGCGTTCATGGGATGGAAGCGTTGGAGGCAACAAAAAGTGATTCTGCAAAGCTACGGCTCACCTCTGCCATTGCCATCAAGCAGAGGCCACCTTTTCAACTTTTCAGAAATCAAAACCGCAAGAAAAGATTTTAGCGACTCGCTTGTCATTGGTGTCGGAGGGTTCGGAAAGGTCTACAGGGGAGAGATCGTCGGTAGGTCGACCTCTGTTGCTATCAAGCGTGGGAGCCGCCTTTCGAACCAGGGAGCGCATGAGTTCCAAACAGAGATTGACATGCTTTCAAAGTTGAGGCACCGGCATTTGGTATCCCTTGTCAGATACTGCGATGAGAAAGATGAGATGATCCTCGTCTATGACTACATGGCCAACGGGACACTCCGGGATCACCTCTACAAGACCCAAAATCCGCTGCTTTCATGGAAACAGCGTCTTGATATCTGCATAGGAGCCGCTCGGGGGTTCCACTACCTCCACACAGGGGCGAAACCAAGTATCATCCACCGCGATGTCAAGACTACAAACATCCTCTTGGACGACAAATGGGTCGCAAAGGTCTCGGATTTTGGGTTATGCAAAGCAATCCCAGAACTGGATTGCACACATGTGAGTACCGCCGTTAAGGGTAGCTTTGGATACCTGGACCCGGAGTATTTCAGGAAACAGAAGTTGACAGAGAAATCCGACGTCTACTCGTTCGGGGTCGTTCTTTTCGAAGTGTTATGCGGACGACCTGCGTTGGATCGTTCACTCCCCGAAGAGCAGGTGATCCTCTCTGATTGGGCATTGCATTGCAAGTAGAACGACATGATAGATCAAATCATCAATCCAAATTTGAAGAATGACATATCCCCATATAGTTTGGAGAAGTTTGTAGAGATCGCAGAGAAATGCCTGGCCGGTCTGGGGATCGAACGGCCATCGATGGGAGATGTGTTGTGGAATCTTGAAGTAGCACTCCGGATGCACAGTAATTTTGAGATGGGAGAATCTAGTTTTGACCCAACTTCAATTTCCAGGTACGAAGGAATGACGAGCTCAATTGTTGTTAACGGAGACTCCGTGTTCTCAGATTTGAGGGAGCCCAAAAGGGCGGTGATATCCATCAAACCATGTTCACTTGAATTTATTTTATTTAGGCATCTTTGGATGGAGGAATAAATGGGGGGGAATAAGGAGGGATAAAGGGGAATAGGGGTAAAAAAAAACTGTTTGGGTGGGTGGTATAAAGAGGGTATAGCTTATGCAGAAATAGGTGAGAATAAATTGGTATTTGTATTATAAGTCCCCCCATGGAATAGTGTTGTTCTTCCACTGGTATAAGGGGATCCATCTATTAAATCACATGTTATCACATCAAATCACATGTCATCACTTCTTATAGAGTTCATATGTCAAATTAACTTTTTACACCTTATTCATATTTTATTTTTCATCCATCAAACACTCCAACCTTTATTATTATGTTTTCTAATGAAAATAACTGAAAACACAACCAAATAAAAAATCACTTATTACATTGACAAAGTTAACAATTCCGAGAATAAGTATAAACCGCATAATATTTTATGTCTCTATCCCAACGAGCCCTTAGAGAACTATTGAGAATTCTCTTATTTATTCATATGAAGAGAGAAAAGCGCATGAACCAAAATCTTTCTCATCTCTTTTATTTATTTAATAATCTAACACAGAAAATAAACAATAAAGATATCTGATTATGCTTGCCTTTAAAAAAATAATAATAAAAGAAAACAAAACTAAAATAATTCAATGTTATTGATAAAACAAAATTGCATTAACTATCAATATTAATGATGAAAAAGATAATCAAGTCTACAAATTACTCGTGTATATTGAGATTCAATAATTGTCGATGTGACATTGTGGGTCTCCCGAAGACTTTGACGTCAATTGCTTGGGCCTCATAATAATTGCTAACGCTTCCTATTAATTATTATTGATTTGTAACCACATCTCCTCTATTTGATGTATATGAATCTCATTTCGCCTCCAATTATGCGGTTGTACCGATGAAAATCACTTTGAAAATTCATGAATAGTGTGCAAATTTTACCATGATCAAGCACAAAGTCACTGAGACTTGCCCTTGTGATTTATTTCTGATTGGGTATCGATCAGTTCTTAGCAATAGAGATGTCGGATGAGAAGGAGATGGACCGTTTTATGAAGTTGACACTTCTAGATTTATTTATTTATTTATTTATTTATTATTTGTTATCATTAAACATTGTGTAGGGTGTGATGTGTCCAGTCCACAAGCACTAAGTTGAATGAGTCTATTAGAGGCTAGGACAGAAAGTTAGGTAGAACAAACAGTATGAAAGAAAAGACTTGTAGATATAACCATGCCCCAGTTGCTTGTGTTAATGTCCGGAGATCACTCAGGATCCCTCAACTTCGTGATGAGTTTAGAATTCCCTCTACCTCTCTGTGTTTAGAATTCCCATTGGGGTGCTAGACAAAATCGACCGCATTCGTCGACGTTTCTTGTGGCGTGGTGGAGATGAGACATGACGAACACCTCACCTGGTGGATTGGGCGACAGTTTGTCGCACCAAGAAGGATGGAGGTCTGGGGTCCTTGACTTACGAACTATGAACATGGGCACTACTTGCTAAATGGGCATGGAGATGGTTCTCAGGGTGCAGTTCGCTGTGGACTCAAATTATCAAGGATCAGTATGGGGGGCAAGGACTTGAAGAGAGACGGTGACCAAGGATGAACAGGGAGGGCAACCCAACTTTGTAGGGGTCTGTTTGCTGATTGCATGGACACAGAGAAGGCGATCGCATGGCAGGTCGGAAATGGTGAAACCATCCAATTCTGGCTGGATAGATGGTGCGGGGAGGAACGCCTATGCGAGATTGCTCCCGAATATACATTGATTGGCATTGTAGAAGGAGGGGACCGTGTCTGATTTCTTTCACTCACGCAACGGGACATGGCACATCGAGTTATCGCGTGCGCGATTGACCGTGGATGAGATTACTCAATTCACGAATATGATGGTTCACATAGAGCAGCAGAACATCCAAGCTTTCGGTGACAGACAGCTTCCGCTGGAGACCAGGGGGCTTCAGGAAACTTCTCAGTCAAAAGCGCCTACGTATGGTGGAGATTGGCAATCGTTGGGGGGCCTTCGGTGCGTACGAAATTCAATCAAATTTGGCGACTGAAGATACCGTTGAAAATCAAGGTGTTCATGTGGTTACTATACCTCGAACGCCTCACCACGAAGGAGTTTCGAAGTAGGTGGGCACCCTCTCGAGCCCACAGAGTGCCCGCTCTGTGCGACGGAACCGGAGACGGTTCACCACCTCTTCTGTGGGTGTGCTGTGACACGAGTTTTTTGGACCAAGATTTGGCCAACAAACAGGGATGAAGACCACCGTCTAGTCCTTGGATGAGATGTGGAACGCGGAGAAAGAAATGAAGAAAACAGGCTACGTCAGTCTGCCCGCGGTGATCTCGCAGGCAATCGTATCGGTGGAAGCATGGACTATATGGAGAAGAAGGAACGCGACTGTCTTCATAGGAGCGAGGGTGTATCAAGAGAACATGTGGGAAATGTTCCAAGCTTGCATGAAGATTGGGGATGATACATCGCGAAGGCGGTAGATGTCCGCTTTCGAGATGGGAATTTGATCACCGTGGCGAGTGGCAGATACGGATGTCCCACTGGTTTAGATGACTCGTCTAACTGGGGTTTGGGCGACTTCCTTAGCCTAGGTTCGCTTGTTTTCTTATAGGGTTCTTATCTCATTTATTTTTGTTTTGGATATATGTCTATTATCCCTCCTTTCAGAATTTGTAATTCAAATCCAGTAATGAAATCGGATAGCAAACATTACCTTTCTTCAAAAAAAAAAAACTTCGTGATGAGTGAATTTATCTCCCCAAATTAAAGGGATAAACGTATGCTAGTTCATGTATAAATGCAAGTCTCCCTCGTTAAAAGTATGATATCGAAAGGGAAATTTTCATTTTTGGCCCTAATATTTTTTTTGAGTGATTGTTCAAATACCCTATGACCAAAGGTCTAATTTTTTTTATCATTGAATTTTTTTATTTACCCCTGAAATCTGAATCTTTTTTTTTTTGCCCCTGACTTTTCATAATACCCGAACTACCCCTTACAGACATAGTTCAAAATACAGAAATATAATATGATACGTACAGGAATAATAATATATTTAATAGTTATTTACAAAAATATTAAAGTATGGGCTTCCCAAACTACATAAAAAATACAACAAACAATCAAACACCTAAATAAATTTTCATTTAGCAATATGAAAAAAAATATAATAGCATGAATCCAAACTGAAAATTTATGAGTAATTGTAATATTTTAGTAGAATTACTTCTTAATCCATATACTAAACAATTATAGAAACTAACATTTATATAACAACTACAACAAAAATTACACATGTAACGCCCAATAACATAATCTACCATTTACATAAAATATCATATATTATTGTTATAACAATTACAACAGAAATTATAAAAACAATAATTTACAAAACAGAAATGTAATATCATATATGGAATTAAACGAAAGGCATATAAATTACAAAAATGTAATAACCAATTACATAAATTTAATTATCAATTACAGAAATGTAATACTAATTTATAAATGAGAGTAGTTTAGGTATAAAAAAATGAGGTAACACAGATCAGGGGTAAAAAAAAAAGGGACCAGATTTCAGGTGTAAATAAAAAATAAAAAAAAACTCCAAAGGCAGAAAAAATTAGGCCCTTGATCAAGGGGCATTTGAAAAATTCACCCTTTTTTTTAACTTTCAAGAGTGATTTATAATCACATAACCTATATATATATTACATTTTTTAACTTCAATTTTAAATTATAAATGGTTGTTTTATAAGATCAATTTTTACATCTTCTCTAATCTTTAATTTGGAATCTTACTCTAATTTTAAATTTGAACTTTACCTTAATTTGATATTTTAAATCTTAATCTTAATTTGAAATTTTATCATTGATAGTTTTGATAAAGATTTTATAGATAATCCATAACAAAGTTGATCCGGTCAAGCTAGCCCTAGGACCAGTTTTAAAATTAAGAAACATGGGGGGTTAAAAATGAAAATTGCCCAACCCAATATGCGTTCCACCGGTTATTACGTGGCTGATGATCGTCCAATCTTTACCCAACATTATCTCAATAATTATGCTGAAATATTAAAAATAGCAGAAACAACACACAATACAGAATCATTACAAAACAATCTATTTCTAATAGAGATTCAAGTGAACATTGTTTGATGGATTATCATCGCCCTTTCGGGCTTCTCAATTCTGAGAAAGCAGAGTCTGCACATGTAACTATTGAGCTCATCATTCTGTCGTAGCTTGAAATTGAAATTGGTTCACGCTTCGATTCTCCCTTCTCCACTGGATCGTGTAAATGGAGTGCTAATTTAAGATTCCACAACACATCGCCCATCGATTGATTGGCCGTTCGATCCCAAGCCCATTCAGGCATTTCTCCGCGATCTCCACAAACTTCTCCAAGCTATCAAGTGATACGTCATCCTTCAAATTTGGATAGATGATCTAATCAATGGTGCCGTTCCTCTTGCAATGCAATGCCCAATGGGCATGATTTTATTTTTGTTTATAAAATATCCATTGATTTTATCCTTATTAACATTCATCAAAATTAAAACAGTTGGAGGGGTTCAATGTTATTCTAGCATTTAAGTGGAAAAAAACTTATGATCTATATTGAAATTAAGACAAATGTGTTATAAATTAAGTAAAATATATAAACACAAAAACACATAAACAAAGCATGTAGAAAAGAGAAGTAAAGTGGAATTCTTATTCTACAATTTTTTATTTTTTTTTATATCGGAGGGACCCCCACCTGTTTGCACCGGTCTCACAGAGGGATCAGAATATTCTACAAATGTTAGTTATAGAATATTAATACATTGCAAAACTCATCTATTTATAGAGTTTATGGAAGAATCTTAAAGATTGAGAGTTATAAGGGTTACAAGTCAAGAGATGTGGGAAGATAATGAGGTGATTAAGAGTGGAGTTATGTAGATGAAAGGTGAGGGGGTTATGAAGTTGAAGAGTGGGGGGAGATTACGGAGTTGAGTGGTGATGGGCATCCACAATATTCACAACAAAATGTTTGCATTTTATTCTTATTATTTTTTATATATATATAACAATGGGATAAATGGTTCCCTTCCACATACTCATTCCATTATTTTGCCACTTATCGGTCCTCTTACAAAATGCATGTGGTGGTAATAGTTAATTAGTTGATATTCTTTTCAACAATATTTTCTTATTCTAATATTTCATTTTAACGCTAACTTACTCACATGTTTGTTGACAAAAATTCAAAGAAATTTTCCGTGAGACTGGGACAAACAGACAGATGTAGCTTTCTCAACTAGATCGCAAGGATATCCACGGAATATCCCTCCAAAATAAAAATTTATTTTGACAATTTTTTCACATACATGATTTATTACTGTTACAATTTAATATAAAATAATCAAAACATATATACAAGAAATGCACATGGGACTACAACCACGTTGCATGCAACATTAGGTGGAATTTTGAAAATAATTCATGACCCGACACTACTACAAAAAAGGTCAAAGATCACGGCTAAAAACCGTGATCAAAAGTATTAGATCACGGTTCACAAATTGTGATCTACCGAGCTATGATCTTTTATTGGTGACCGTGATCTTTTGATTGATCACGGTTGTTAACCACAATCTACTAACATCGTAGATTTCAATATAATAAAACATTAAGAAGAAAATACAATCTGAAATTGATCTACACCAACAGTCAATACACCCCAAAACAGAAAAACACAGTTCTAAAGAATATCACATATTGATGAAATGGAACCCTCAAGGGGGTAAAAAAAATAGTGACAACCTTTCTTTACATTCCACTTGATGAAGTCCTACCGATGCGTTGAGCGCCCAATTTCGAGGCGGTTGTCTTCGTTCCCCTGCCTCTGCCCAAGGACAAAGGCTTGGCTTTGGTCGTTGGTGGAGGTGCGGCGATGGAGGCCCACGGATCACTATCATCATTAGTCGATGATGCTTTTACGTTCAGTGATCGGGATGTTTTTGGTGCAGGAGCTGCGATTGAGCCCCACAGATCATCCTCGGCTGAAGCAGGCTTTGGTTTTGAAGATGTTTTAGGCGCCGGGGCAGCAATAGATCCCCAGTGGTCGTCGTCATCTTCTTCCTTTGCTGTTTTTACTGTGTTCTTCGGCTGAGAACTGTGACTGGAGTGCATGAAAAAAGAACAAACGGAGTTAAAGATGTAAAAGTTATGGGAACATTGATCTAACATTAAACCACCCAAAATATCAATAACCCCTTGTGTAGTTGCCAAATCTTTTAACAAATTCTTATATCTCCCTCCCGTCATGGTTTTTTTTTACCATGATAAGGAATTTATGTTCCCAGACCTCTCTAATAAGTGATTGGTAAACTAATCTTTCGGATAGGGAAGGGATTGAATTGTAATCGGAGGGTTTTATTTGTATTTTTGCAGGGAGTTTTTGGATTTTCTAGAAGACTGGTAATGGTCACTGAATGAAATACTCCGTGAATATACTGTTTCAATAGATGACAATATAACCAAATGGACTAAAAGTTTAACTAGACGACTTTGCAGAGAGTTATCTCAATTTCGTAACTAGACATGGTTATCAGAAATTTAAGAAGTTTGCAACGGGGCTAGATCAGAATTTCCCTATTTTTTGCCATGTATGATGGAACGCCTCCATATAACAAAACGATCAATATATGGATGAAAAGCCATAATTATCTCATCTCAATGACAAAGTTGTCTTGAGTGCAGGATGAACACATGCTATTTTTCATTTGCAGGAGGATATGAAACCAGGATGCATTTATGAATTGGGTGTACCTATTCAATGAGGTGGTTTTGGATTTATTTATTTTTTATTTACCTTGTGCCTTTGGATGCACGATTGGCCGTTTCTGTGCAGCTTGTATGGTGGCAAGGGCTGGAGGGGGCTTCTGTTCCTCAATTGGATCAACGTCATCCCATCCATCCTTGTCGCTGTCATAATCTTCATGGATCCCATTTTCAAGTTCACCCCAACCATCTGTTGACAACGGAGATGAAGGTGCAGGTTGATCGGAGGCTTCTGTGCCAGATCTGGCATGCACGAATAAAGGCTCCGGTGTGTCCAATGCTGCAGCTGCTGTCACCATGAACATAAATGGGGAGATGAGAAAGATTCTATTGCATTATCTGCTTGGTATTTGTAGGGTACAGGAGTTGTAAACTTGTAATGCATAAATTAAGAATCAGTAAATTTGGATGCCTGGTTCTAGAAAACAGATGGAGGCAGCAGTCCTGATGGGTGAGTTTGAATACAGCAAGACATAAGCAAGATATCCAAGAAATAGATATAACATACCTGAGCTAGCATTGGAGGATGTTGAAGCAAGAGGTACACTAGTATTAGCAGAGGCTAGTGGAGCATTGTCAGAAGTCTTTCCTTTAAGAGTTAAAGAACTCATAGCCCATCTGCATTTTTTTTTTTTTTGCAAGGCAGTTGTCAAGTTTCATGAAATAATTAATGGCCAAGGGTACAAAATTGAAGTGACTATGATTCAATTGACTAACCCAAGCAAACTTGCATTTCCGGGTATAGATGAAATGCCAACAGTTGTGGCTGCACCAGCATCTCCTGTATTGAGCTACACAAGGTACCCAGAAAAAAATTAAAACAAATGGAAATAAATTACAAAATATCATGGTGATTATTAGATGATGAAATCAATAATTTAAAAGCATGTCAAACTGAATATTGTGGCATAACCTCATACGAACATTGTTAGTTATCATTCATTTATTTCCTTCTGAGATGGAGATATTCAGAGAGACAATGCTCCAAGACTGGATCAAAGGGATAAGCAGGACTATGTGACGCAACATCAGGCGCTATGAGAAAAAGTTCAGTAAAATAACTTGAGGTTCCTTGAGTACCTATACCTAACACTTATATAGCAGACTGGCATGATTGCGTTGGTCCCAAGGACTCTGCATTTCAAGAAGCAAACGACCCTGAAGAGGGTGCAGGTGCAGTTGGGTATATGCAACCCGAAGGATCAAGGGCAAGGAAATTGTTCAGATGGGTGAGTTCATCAAAAACTATTGAGAACTGGCAACAGAATATGCAAAATAAATTTTCAGACAATGCAATGGACAACAAATTGTGGTTTTCAATGCTGTTTATTTGTAAGATCGCATATAACCCATTGAAAATGTACTAATCTCATGAGATGTACATCAATATGCCATATAAAAATCTAGAAAATTTGTTTGAGTGAAACAGCCGCATATAACATGCCCATATTGTCTTCCCCTCCCTGACAAATTTTCTTCTCTTTTTTAACTATTTTAATATAGAATCAGTTTGAATAAGTAAATTTCTTTAATTATTAGAAGAGACGCACATAAATGTATCTTAGGTCTTTCTTGATAAAATATAAAATATATCAGATACCTTTTCATGATACTGCTTTGCAGTCTGTAAAAACTGATCAAGAGCCTGAAATGCCTTTGTTCTTACATCACTGAAACACAAAATGAAAGCATCAAAATTATCTAACCACATTATTGCATAACATTAACAACGTACTGATTCAAAAGAGTTAACAAAATTCCAAGTTGTAGATTTTAAACATAATAGATATTGAAAGCAAAACAGGATCACATACTTGGGAAAGTCTAAGAAAAAGAAAAAGAAAAAACAGAAGCTACTTGCCACATGGATATGATGGATCAAAAAGCATAGGCAATATCTAAAGTGATCAACTAAAATGTGCACAAAAGAAATAATTACAGCATATCCTGAACCTGTGAGAACAAACTAACAAACTTCTCTGCAGCACAAAGTGAAGTTCAACCTTCTCCGCATCAATATAAATTACATTTTGAAAAAGCCTCTTTTTTTGGTAAACTTTTTATTTATTCATTTCCTCGTCAAATGTTCTCCTATCAATAGGGGTAAGACTCGAACCAGGACCCCTCAATGAAGAGGGGGTACCTCTACATTTTTTTTTTAGGATAATATAGGAGAAACTTATTTCAAGAAACCCCAGAAAAAAAAGGAGACGAGAGATCCCCTTACAAATTAATTAACAAAAGAAAAATACAACGAATTATATGAGAGCCAATAATGTATTATCCCCTTCCCCAAACATCTACCAAAATAGATCCCGGCGAAGGCTCCTCTAAAATGAATTTGACTCAATCCGATAGCATTGAAGAAATCACCATCCAAGTGTTTTCCCAATACATTCTTTTATGCATGAAGATACATTCGTTATGCGCTAGCCAAATAGACCAACACGTAGCATGAGGAACCATCCATTGGAATTTCGTTCGATTGCTTCTATCACCTTGTTTCCAACGATCCTGAAACCACCTCCACATTCCTTCCATATCCGAGAATGAACAACAAACCCCAAGAGCCTCCCCTACCTTCTTCCATATTTGTGTGCTAAATGTGCAAGAGAAAAAAAGGTGATCCGTCGATGGCGCACAAACCACAAATTGTATCACCATCATTAGACCATTTCGCCCGATTCATTTTTGTGAAATTTTGTTCAATGAAAGGAGCCACATAAAAGCTCTAATCTTCAGTGGAGAAAGCATGCCCCAAATCAAATTTTCGAATCGAGCCGATAGAAGATGAGGAAGAGGATCTTTATTTAGCTGCCTATACCATGAGCGGACGGAAAACCCATTCCGAGAGAGACAATTTCCAAAGAACCGAATCTTCCTCTTCTAAATTTATATTAACTTGTTGGAGACATCCAAGAAGAGAAGAAAGATCTTCCATTTCCACCTCGCTAAGAACCCGACGAAGCCTTGGCAACCAAATTATAGAATTGGCATCACATGTGAAAGAGTCACAAATGAGATCATTCTCATTTAGGGCTACTCGGAAAAGATTAGGGAATAAACTTGCTGGTGAGGAACCATTGAGCCACGCGTCCTTCCAAAAACGGATTTTCACCCCATTACCGGGAACAAGCTGGATAACCTCCTTGATCTCCTCGATCCCTTCCACTATGTTCCTCCAAACATTAGAGATAGAGACTCTTTGCCTCGGTACCAGGGAAAGTCTTGTACAACTTGAGTAATATTTTTCACAAATCACTCTACTCCACAGAGCATCCGGATAAGCAAGCAACCTCCATAGCCATTTACCCAAAAGGGCCTTGTTCATATTTCAGAGGTCTAGGACACCCATACCTCCATCCTTCTTGGCATGACAGATAGTATACCATTTCGCAAGATGAGACTTCCTACTTCCTTCCGTAGATCCATTCCAAAGAAATCGTCGACGAATTTTCTCCATCTTATCAAGAACCCCACAAGGAACTATGAAGATTGAGAAAAAATAAAGAGGGAGACTCGTGAACACCGCTTTGAGAAGCACTAGCCGACCCCCAAGACTTAGAAGGCGACCCTTCCATCCATCAAGTTTATTATCAAACCGTAGCAGAAGAGGTTCCCATTCAGATTTTCGTAGACTTCGAGAGTGAAGAGGGACGCCAAGATCCTTGATCAAAATTGGGATGCATTACATCCTAACCTTGAAGCCATAGCAACCACCTCATCAAATGGAATATTAATCCCCACCAAGGTACTTTTGAGGAAGTTAACTTTGAGGCCAGAAACCATCTCAAAGCATTTAATGATGAATTTGAAGCCTTCCAAATTGCGTTCATTTGCATCACAAAGGATAATGGTGTCATCGGTATATTGAAAGGTACCTCTACATTTTGAATAAGCTTGATAAGCATTATTCCTATCCTAATTCATTATCCACGACTCCTACATTGAAATACTCTTACTTTTTCAGGGAAAAAGGTGCGATGTCGACCAGAATTATTACAGATTCACTGTCTTAGCACTTGGCATGAAACCATATAGTAAATTTAATCATAACATGACTGCACGAGGTTCAATTATTCCATCAATCCAATATTTTATATCAGGGATGTCATCTTTCTGAGAATCTGCACTTTTCTAAAATCACTAGACACATATTTTCTGCATATTAAAATAAGGCAATATAGCCTACAATCATAGCATCTCCCTTCCAGAGTTCCTTACCCCTTCCACCCTGATGGCTTACCATTGAAGTCTGGAAGGAGTCCAGAGAAGATCGTTTTATTGGTAACTAGACAAATTCTATATGAATGAATGATCATCCATTGTGATGCATGAAGAATGTGTAATAATAGATGCAAATGAGAGATAGTGCTATTTTAATCTACATTCTTAATTATATATTGGGGTTTAAAAACTCTGATGGCATCATGACTTGATTAAACTTTTCAACTGACACCAAAACCCATAAGGTTCTGTGCTTTTAAATTTCCAAATTACAGTCAATTTTTTAGAATATTTTTGCAATAAGAACCTTCTAATTTAAAAATCATATATACTAAGGCCCCATTTTAACAAAGTATAAAAAAAATTGGGTACAAATGGGGCCTTAATTTTAATTTTAATTTTGTCATTTTTTATTATAAAAGTTGGGAGATCTACCTCCTGAAGCAGTCAAAGCAAGGTCTTAGTTACCCGTTCAAATACATCAACTAACATGGTTTTGTCACATCATGAATAAAAATATAAAATAATTATGCAAGTTTTATGAATGATATCACAATTGCAAACTAGTAGTATTATGTTATTACAAGGACCCAATATCAGATTGGATCCAAAGCCCAATGGTTGAAACAAAATCTGCAACCATGAGGTCTTGGTTTCAAATCCCACTGCTTATCTAAAAAAAGGATCAACATATGTAATATTGAACATCTATGAACTAACCCATCTGGATCAATAGTGAGCGCAGCCAGATTTGGCATAATACGTGTTGCGATCTCGGTCATGTCATAATACGAGCTAGTAGCAGTCAAGGCCATAACTCCTGTCACATACAGAGTAACAGCATTAAATCCATGAGAACACCACAAGCTACACATTTGATGCAGCTACATAAAGGCTATAAGTGCAAGGGAAAAAAGGGAATAATAAATGTTATAAACTCAGAAATACTCTATCAAAACATTAACACCGAAAGGTAAGTAAATCATCAATGTGAGATAAATGCCACGCCTGCTGCACGAGCTGGAGAGAAATTGTCCCGTAATGCACGAACGGTGAATGCATTAATTAACACTCTCTTCCTTGTCTGCATAATCCAATCAATTGATTGTCAAAAATTTGCACCCAGAAATAAATTTGCCTGTATAAGATACTTGTTCATGTATTACAAGATATGCAGAGATATTTCAAAAATTTTGCTTGGCATGTTGATACCATTTCATAACACTTAGCTGAAAATGTATAAATAACATTACCAAAAGGTAAATGCTTAAAGGATTCCAAAGAAAGAGAAAACTGATACTTTCGGGAGATAATCTATCAAAAAATGGAAATGATGACTTCAACTAACCCCCTCATTAAGACAGCCAGCTATATTCCCAAGTAGGATGGTGGTATTGGTTCTGATTGCCGGTTCTTCATCCACCTGCCCATGTAACAGACATGAAACATTTTTGCTTTGATAAAACAGAGTATGAGAATCATAAGCAGGTAGCGATATTGCCATTAGCAGAAAGAACAAAATGAATATGAGATCATAGATGTATTTGATATATACCTGTAATTTTGACAGATACTTCAGCAAAGATCCTGAAAGGGTACGTTGTGACAACTGCATTGTCAACAAGGGAAAAACAATTGTTTGTTATTTTAAAAAAAAAAACTGTCCAAAAAAGCACTCTTGACAGCCAAAAATTACACATTTGGATATACATTGGTGACCTAAATTAACCATGATAAGCTGATAAGTGCATTGCTTTGAGAAGAATATTATACTCCATGACTGCAGTGTTCTAAATTGCAGCTGTTGGACCATGTACAATGTTGAAAGGTCTCTTTCAAATTGATGAAATTCTATACCTATGAATCTATGATCATAAAGATGAGATTTGTGCACAAAATAACAATGAATGTACGAATGTGCAGGATTTGGTGATCTTCCTTCTAAAAGGCATTGCTTAACCGTGCAAAAAAGTACACCCAATGGCTTGGACAATTACAGTTTCAACAAACGTCAATTTTTTTTAAATGCAATGAGTAGTAGTAGTATGCAATATAATACTTCCTGGAAAGTTGAATGGAAAAGTTTATCAATTATACATCTTATCTTGTCAGTTGGCCCTATGTTCAATGATGAGGACGGAAGAGAGAAGTTGGATCACCTCCCATGAGATGCTTTTCAGTCTTGCATATATATTTGGAAGTGATTTACAATATATGGTAATTCCAATTTCTTTTCCTTTAATTTTCTCCCTCTGCATGTGGAGGGATGCGGTCATGTGGAGGGATGCAGACTCTCTCAACACAATCCAATACATGTAACCATCCATCAACTTATGTCCAACATCATAGCAACCTAATGCAATAATATATTATACATCAACCTAAGATAAAATTTTGTAGAGATTACATCTTCACACTGAAACAGTTTCCCAAATAATATTTGAAGTGCAGTAAACATACATAAATGGTTGATAGATAAAGGTTTATATTTCAGTAGAAACATTAATTAGCTCATAGTTTCTTGCATGCGCTTGGTGCCAGCAGATAAGAAAATACCAAATGGAAAAAAAATGAAGAAACAAATTGATGAGATTGCATACCTTAGGAGCCAGGACAAGCATGGATTTTAGTGTCAATTCTCGAAGAAAGGCAGATGTATCAGAAAAGCCCGTAGCAACATGAGGAAACACCTAAACCATATAATATTTTAAGTTATCAAGAATCTTGATTTATGAGAAATTTTTTTAATAGATTCAATACAGACTGCATTCAATAGAGATTACCATAGTTCAAAACAGTGCACCGCATGTGCGGTGGGGTCCGCAATGGCAATGCGGCCGCATGTACAACATGGGTCGCAATAGGGTAAGGTAATCGTTCAAACCCCCGTTCGACTCCGTTCGAACCCCCGTTCGAACCCCCGTTCGAACGGAATTCGAACGGTTTCTCATTGCGTTATTTCGAACGGTAAGAGACCGTGTTCCGTTCGAACGGAAGTTCGAACTCAGAGGTAGGTTTTACCGTTCGAAGTCCGTTCGACTGTCGAACGCCCTTTCTTACCGTCGAAGTCCGTTCGAACGGAATTCGAACGGTAAGAGATCGTTTGAATTCCGTTCAAACGGAATTCGAACGTGCGCCGCATATTGGGTATAATGTGCGCCCGGGGGCGCACATCAGCATGTGCGGCCGCACGTACCGGTACGTGCGGCCGCATTTCAAACTATGGAGATTACACCAGCAAAAAAACAGGAACCAGTACAATTCTTCTTTTTCTCATTTTATTTTTGTTTACTGTATTTCTCAAAAAAATGTCATACCTGCAACAATCTGAGATGATAATGATTCTCCAAACTGGTCTATGTGTTGTAGAAGGCCAACCCTAATTGCTCGGTCATTGGATGCAAAGAGTTTCACAATAGTTGGCAAAATCTACATAAATAAAATTGAAATTGTCAGCACATTTATGCAATAGGGAAGTAACACCAAGAAATCAATTAAACAAATTAATTGATATTGTTAATATCAACAAACACTGACCTTAACATTAAATTCATCTTTTGAAAGCCAAGAACCCATCTTCAACAAAGCAGTCAAGGCCGGAGCAGCAGCTGAACCGAATTCTAGAGAAGAAGCTAACAATGGAAGTAACTGTTCCAAATTCTGGGTCAATACACGACAGAAAGCAGAAGGAACAAATACTTCAATATAACGTTTGTGTTTGATGTTTCAGCACCTTCTTCAGGACGATCTGACGAGGTAACTGTTCAGCCATGTTGGGAAGCTTACGGAAAAAGGAGTCCTTCTCAACACTGTCTTTTAAATTTAAAACTTCCATAAACTGTATGGTTTCCACCAACTTGTTTTGAAAGTAATCTGTCCAACAAAAAAATTTCTAGGTCAAAAGAGAGTACAGGAGAACAATACCAACAATAAACTTTACCAGAAGGAAGAAATTTTGCATGTGAAATTTACATCTATATTTAAGTAAAGATGGAGAGTCACCACTATATTCTTTAAACATAAAAGTACTACCAATATATAAATCCACAAAATTTTCATCTCTTTGATTAACACAGAAATATATTGTGAACTCGATAATGGCACATACTTTATCATTAAATAAGCCATTGTTAAATCACTACATAACAAAATGGCTTGGGAAGTATGGGTAACATGGCGGTAGTTGTAATTAGCAAGAGAACAAGAATCTTCCTAGGACAGCATTTCAACATGTATCTCGTTAAAATATTTGAAGGCAGCTAAGCATGATGCAAGGCCAAATTTATTTTATATTGCACAAATTTGGACCATTTATTGACCAAGATAATTGTTGGTCATCCTCAAAAAAGAGGGCATGCTATGAGAGACATGCAAGCAAAACTTGGATTAAAAACACTTAGATTCAAATGTCTAATTAGCTATAAAAATTACATGTTCCACCTTGTGGATATAGCTGGAAAATGGGTAAATAAATTTGCAATGCAACACTCATCTGTATATTGAAATTTCCTTGATCAAGACCACCTTCATGAGGTCAAATAATACTTATAAGCATTGAACAATATATGAACAACGCCACTATATCAGAGTGTCTTATCTGGTGCTCCATGCTGTGTTTTGGTCTATTTTGAAGGGGGGAAATGCCTTACTTTAAAAGGAACTCACAAGGACCTAACTGTTATGCTCTCCTCCAACTTCAAGATCATCAAGGAAATGTTTTTCTTTTAAAGAAAGGTCGACATGCGTCCATGTTGTATTAAGAAAAACGTAGTATCATGTCAAAGGCTCAAAGCAACTGGAAGAAAGAGGGAAACAAAGAAGCTACAGAGAAAGCTCCACAATCACTACCACACGGACAATAGAAGAGATATCTACGAGAAGCGGGAATGAACAGCCTATCAGTCTTCTATCACTAATCTCCCAATCATTAAATGGGCAATAAATGCTTGCTTGTCTGAAAGTAGAGATCTTTGGATCTTATCAGGGTATTGAACTGAGGTATGGACTTCATCATTACTCAAAACATTTACATCTTTTTGTTGATGTGGAGAGCACTAATTAGGCAGTGTCACACAGAATCAGTGTAGATTGATTAAATGTTAGGTCTACATAGTTATCATTTCTTGCAATAAAAAAAATGTGGTACAAATGATATATATAAGGGGACATGCTTTCCAAAATACACGTTCCCCCATCTGTTACAGCTGACTCACAAACCAACAGCATGTTATAAACCAGATATATATGAACTCACCACTGTTATCTAGCTTTGAAGCATTCAACCTGCGAGAGGGCATGGAACTCAGGAGCCTCTGATAATCTGGAAGCAGAGACTGTGAGGCAAGAAAAATAGATAAATGCAAACTGTACTGAAATTTTTATGATATAACATACATAGTGAAAATTAAATAAAATTCTAAGCTACAGAAATATAGGTGTAATTTATAAAAATAAGAAAGATCTTTCAAAAAGACAGGATATTTTTCACAATTTCGCCACCTTACCATACAACTGGATTTTAAGAATAAAATCCACAAGTAAAAACTCCATGGAGTATAAAACAATATCCATCTAAGCTGCAAGGACCAACCTTTGGTATGGATGCAATATCACGAAGCTCTTCGGTTTTGCCCAATTTTGTACCCTTGAAAATCTCATAAATCAGACAACCTGAAAAAGAAGAGAAAGTAATGGAGTGAATCATTCTAATGAGACACAGTATACTTTTGAAAACAATCCAGTTCATCAGAAAGAAACAGCAACACATAATCTGTGTAAAACACATGTCATCTAAGACTAATGATTACTGGAAAATAATTCTGTGAACTATCCATATTCCCATACATCTGAATATTGTATCAGTTGTCACTTAACACCTTTAAAGTGCCACTTGGAACTTAAAACTAAAATGATCTTCACGTTGGACAACATTCATAAGAATCCACACTAAAAAGAGTTTGGAAAGAAATAAATTCTGGCATAATAAGCATTTGAATAGCAGCATGGTAATCGCATCCCTCAAATTATAAAATACATCAAATATGGCTCAAAATAAATTGAGATTTTGATAGGAGAAACAACAAAGCATTTAAGCATGGTAAAAATAAAAATTAGAAACCTAAAGAGAATTAAGCTTGTATGCCTTCAATGTGTGACTGGAAATCAAGAATGACTATCCTTGATCATATAGATGTGTTTGTAGTCTTGATTACAAATTTTCGAATCAACTAAATCAATAACAAACCATTTTCAGTAGAAACATTCAGTAATTATGTAACAAAGCACAAAAGAAATCTTCTCACCCAATCCCCAAGAATCAATTGCCCATGGAGGTGATTTTCTTATTGCGGCCCAATCTGACTTTACCAACTCCATTGGCTTGTATTGTGAACCAACCAACCACTCAAATTGCTGCACAAAAGTTCCATGTGTGGGAATGCAGGTTTATTACAGTAAATGCCACTTAAGCAGTAAATTTCATGACAGTTGAAAGTAAATCATCATTATTAAGTAATTTGGACATGTTAATACATCAAGAAAAATCAAATTGAACCAATCCAATTCATTATGACCTTGAGAACCAAGGAATCATCATATGTTAAAAGAAAAACATCCTGTGTCAAGTTGCAATTGTTCAACTCCAATGTGAAGTTACCAGCATAGGATTATTGGAGGATTCATTACTGCCATCAAACTCTGATAAGACATCGAAGGCATGCAGTTTCCAGTCCAAAGTCTGGGTCACAACAACGCTGGCCAAACACACATTCCCATGAACCTGAAATGTGAAAATTAAATTAAACCAATTGGCTCTGCTGAAAATTAATTAATTATCCAGATTTCTTTCAGCACGTTCCCAACATAGATTAAACAACAATTTGAAAATCCATAAAAAAAAACTCATCATCCTCATCTTTATTTCAAATCACACTGAAGATGTGGGAGATAATACTTGTAGTTTTGAAGTATCAAAAAGTATGAATGTCAATGGTGCAGGAACATTTAAAAAAAAAAAAAAAAAGAGGTGCAGAAACATACAAGTTTACAGTCATTATTCAGGAAGCTGACAGCCTTAGATATCTGGTGAAGTCCCCATGCATAATACTCATCCCTGCAACATATCATATTACAAGGTGAGAAACTTGAAAATGTTTTTCCAATTTTTGGGGGGAGAAAAGGTGGAAATGCACATGAAGATGTTTATATTAAATTTTGGGGGTAGAACTCCAAGAAGCGAAAAGTCAGCAGGTGAGGATCTGCTAACTAAAGACGGTACAATGAGGGCAAAAACAGAGGGAAAAAGATGAGCAGTATAATGCACTATTCTATCTCAAGTTTACCCTCCCCACCGAAAGTCACAGAGGAAGCCCCGATACAATTGTGACCCCAATTTATTATACATCCAAACACCATCTCCCACATATTTAAGTAAATATCGCAAAACCTAAAAAGATAATTTTCCAAGGTGGATTGTAAGTTAAAGAAAGTTATATTTCATTTCATGAAGGAAGCAACGATATACAAGATTGATTCTGAATTAAAATCCGACATAGACACTTCTTTTCTTTTCTTTTTGACAAAAGATACAATCACTTATTTGGTACCGAAATAACTTCCATGTAAGATGGACAAAATTTGCAGCATATTCATTTTCAAATTACGCATATTTCCAGATATTTTCTCTATACACAGAAAGAAAGGTTGCTGTATGTGCTTCACAAAGACCCTTAGATTTTTATGCTTAACATTTCTATATGATAAAAAAAGAGAGAAGATATCTAGGCTTCATAATAACCCTTGTTCATTTTGATAAATATAAACATTTAGTAGTTTGTGCGCACATTTGTGTGAGAAGATATAGTTTCAACTATGACAGATAAGAAAACAAAATCCATGTGTGGTATCTTTCAGTCTGATTGATATAGCCATATAGGCATTGACCAACTGCCAAGAAGATATAGATAGAATGTGCTGATGATGTATGTCAGAAATCATATGAATAACTGGCATTGTCATAAAATTCACATGATTAAAAGCAGAGAGCAAGTATACCTCTGTGTACCTTCTAGTCCTAATTCTTTGATCTTTTCTGAGAGTGGCATCACAGGTTCAGTTACAATGTATATGGTCAGCTTTGTCATAGGACCATCAACAGTTTCTGCTTCTGTACTATGAAGAAATGACAATATATTTGGATGTCTGACCTGCAAAAGCTCATACATATTTCCTCAGATTGGACAAAACAACCAGCAATATCAGCGTAGAGAATAACACTGTGGAGCAAGGTGGTAACAAAGTTCGAAACAAAACACTGATGAAGTTTCGTTAATTGTAACCCAGATCAGCATTTCCAGGTTAATTGGCAGTGTAAGGCTAAAAGCATACCGTGCGCAGGCGCTTGACACCATTGCGGCCAGCAGCCAAATGTCCATCTTGAGCATTTCCAGAAAGAGTGAAGATTGACACTGGAGACCCATCTTCCTAATACAAACAACAAACGCGATAAGAAAGTATAAATCTATATATAGTAAAAAATATCAATCAGTATTAACATCTCAAATCCCACTATTCAATAGAAGTTTTTTTACTCAACAAGCAGTAAGACAAAGTATTCACGCCTCAAATACTAAGTCACAGTTAAGACCAGGAATATCAATCACAGAATAACTAAAGAAGTTCTTTATCGGTTGAACATTCCAGAAGTAATATTATCAAACTTACAGATTTAAACTCGGACTGATATAGGCCCAATCTCATAAGCAAATCAATAAATCCTAAGAAATAATCAGAAATCAGAAGACAGATGGAAATGAAATGGCAATACCCTCGCCTCACCATTATGTCCTATGATCTATATACCGCTACGAATATTAAAATCATGCTATAGTTCTAATTTCCTATATTCCATCAAGAAACACAATCAATTATCATCATCAATTCTCCCCACTGTTACAGTCAGCGATTCAGTTACACCAAGGTGTCCACCAAGGTTTTTCAAACAGTCTATCATCCTGGGCTTCTAAGCACCAACCTAGCATCCCATCCTAGGTGCCTGCGATGTTGATCCATTAGATTTATTTGCTATATGAACACGAAAGCATAAAATCCCTTCCCATTTCGGTGCCCCTAGACATTGTGACCAAATAATCTTATATGTGTGCAATCAACATTGTTTCCATCATCCTGCTATGACTCTTCTAGAGTCGTTTAACACCATTTTCAATCAACCACAACCATCACAAGTCGACAAAGCCATAACTTTCTTCAATGAGATCAGCCCACCATTCCATCACCAATATCCCCGGATCTCAATAATAAGTAACCGCAGTCAAATTCCATGATCATTCTAATTCTCCTCACATCCATGGCCATGAATTGTCAGTTCGTCGTCTTAAAAAACAAAACTATCATCCACAATTCACATATATTCGTAATTCACGATGCATTATCAACAACAAATCTATGATTCGAAACCGTTGCAATTCACGCATCCGAGTGTACTTTCCCAATGAAATCAAGCTCCATCTCGAGATTCGGGGAACCTCAATCCGTTTCGATCTGGTGATTCACATCTCCAAAGACCATGCGACGATATCGCATAAAAAATCCATGAATTGAAACAGAGATTCGAGAGAGAGTGAGAGAGGGACCTTGGAGGATCCGCGGTGGTGAATCCAGGAACCCCAGGCGGACGAGTAGGGCTCTCCGATGTTGTAGGGGAGGTCCTTGAGGCCCGCACCGGATCCGGCGACGACTCCCCTCAGAAACTTCAGCATCTCCAGATCGAAATCGATCGATCGATTGTGAGAGAGAGAGAGAGAGAATAACAGTGTGTTCGATCTATGTCTGAGAAGGCAAATGAGATCGGGATCCAAACGGGGTGCATCCGTTAGGGTGGGGCTATTTGCACCCCGCTGATTGCTGAGCACACCCCACCTAAATAACTTGAATTCTGTACACACCCCAGTATTTACACAATATTTTACTTTCCACTACAAACTTAAAAACTTATACAAGAGGAGGAGGAGGAGGAAGAGGGTGGGGTTAGGGCGGAGGGTGGGGCTGGGTCGGTAGGGAAGAGCACCTCGAGAAGATACGTTGGTAGTCCTTGACATCCACGGAGAGGCGGTGAGGAAGGTTGTTTGGTCAAAACCGATGTCGGAAAGGTGCGCTTTTTTCACGGAAAATGCGTGGAAGCAGTGTTCGTGGAGGGAGTGATGGGCATAGGTGGAGACGAGGTAGACCAGGAGACGAGGTTGGGGGGGATGGAATCGAAGATGTGAACAAGTTGTCCTTCTTCTGCATGCATAGACACTGCCAGTATCGACGGTTTCCATTTCATAGACACTCCATGTGTCAATACTTTCAGAAAAAAGAAAATTTTAACATTTCATTTGTCCCTCCAAATCTCTACAAAAAAAATAACAAATTGATTGTCTCTCTCACCTCCTTTTATGGTAATAGCTCATGTCCTTCCAAAAAATACATACTTAAGTTAATTGAATGCACATATATTTATGCCATTTGTAATAGAGTATATATTAACATAGTAAGGACAATGGCTTCTAAGAAACGTTTCTTATATCGGAGGATTTAGGCAATTGTGAATGTTAATGAGTAGTTTGTTATTTTATTTCATAGTTGATTGTTATTGTTGAGTTTCTTTCAATCATTTATCATTACATGATAAACCATGTTGCAGCATGTGTTTACATGATAAATCATGTTGCAGCATGTATTTTTGTAAATCACTTCAACAAGTATATTGTTGTTTTTGTCAAGGAATTTGTTACCGGTTGAACAATGTTTATATGATTATATATGAATGATGTTAATCAATTTTTATGTGGCTTTGAATGAATGAGCTTTGAATGAAAGAAATGAGTTTTGAATGTTTTTCAACAAGCATGTGTTTATGAATGTTGTTGAACCACTCTATGACTTTCACTTTTGTTCCCATAGACTGCTCCATTAGTAAAAACTTACAGATTTCACTTTTGTTTCATAGACTACAACAGTGTCTAGAGATCATATATACTTAGACACCTCAGGTGTCTACCTCATTAGTCAAAACCTACTTGTTTCACTTCTGTTCCGATAGACTGCAGAAGTGTCTAGAGATCACATATACTTAGACACCTCAGATGTCTACCTAATTAGTCAAAACCTACGGGTTTCACCTCTGTTCTGATAGACTACAGCAGTGTCTATGTAATACAAATGCCTAGACATTTCAGGTGTCTTACGTATTCCAAAATTTACAAGTTTCACTTCTGCTCCCATAGACATCTTATGTGTCTTTCCCATTCCAGTACTATGAGTTTCACTTTTGTTCTGATAGACTTCAGTAGTGTCTACGGATTACCAATACCTAGACATCTCGCGTGTTAATCCATTCTAGCATCTACGGGTCTCACTTCTGTTCCCATAGACATCAGAGGCGGCTATAGATTACACATACTTAGACACTCCAGGTGGCTAACCCTTTTCAGAATGGGTGTCTTTAGTATCCATTTATAAATGGATCTTCAAATGCTAACTCATTTAAAAAGGGTGTGCTCAGCAAACAGAGGGTGCAAATAGCCCTACCCTATCCGTTATGTGATGATTGGGTCGTACCCAATAATTTTTTATGGGCCTTGGGCCAAAATTTTCTCAAAAGTACATCAATCGTGAGGAAAAAGATAGGAAAAAGATATACACAGCCTCATTGCAGCCTCAATTGCTGTCCATCCCGTTTTTCTTTTTTTTTAAATCATACACCCAACTTTTGAAGTGCATATTATTATATGAAATGAAGTATACAGTGAGATGCATTAATGTATTCTTTTTCATAATAAAAAAATAAATTTGATCATTTACTATGATATGACTTATACATTATAATAGTGCAGTATATACTACGTTATCATAGCGTAGGGGGCTGTAAAACGGTTTGTAAAAAGGACTGCGTGTATCAGCGCTCAAAAAGATATGTCCAGTTACGATAGCAGTTCATACCGATTTTTTTGTTTTTTTTAAATCATATTGTTATATGAAATGAAGTATATATTGAAATACAATAATATTTTTATTTTGAAAAAATGAATTTTTTTCGTGTCATATGCTATAATAAAACCTCGTGCACTATGATGGGGTTGCAGATTTGATTGCAAAACAAATTGAGTGTATCAGCACTCAATGGTAGAATCAAAGGGAGGAGGAAAATGTTACACTACGTTGATTTTATAGTTTAAAACACAGATAGCGTATGTTTTTAATTTTTTAAATTATATATACATCATCCAATGAGATGTGTATTTTTAAAAGAACATAAAATATCTATTATAATAAATTGAATAATATCATTTACATATGAATTATTATCAGGCCTCCACACCAGTGGGTTGCGGTCCTGCTTGGTCAAGTAATTGTGTGAAATGAGGAGCACTAATACCCTCAGTCCATTTTGCAGTCCATTTTGCAGTCTTATACTCTATGATAACATAGAATATACTGCGTTATCATAGTATATGAGATTCTATCATAGTGTGTGGCGCAAAAATTTTATTATTTTTTTAACTTGAAAAAAATATACTAATGTATTTTAGTATATACTTTATTTTATATAACATCATATACCTCAATTGGAGAGTTTATGATCTTTTTAGTCTCCCTGATCACTTGATATTTTTGAACAGGTGTGGACTGCAATTGAGGCGAGCTGGACATCATTTTCCGTGGCATAAGATTTCTCCGCGGGCCTGCGGCCCGTGGACCGGATCAGGCTCATGGTCTGTTTGCCCATGATCCGGGTCAGGCCCGGCAGGACATTTTTCGTGGGCCCATAGACGGGCATAGGCTACCCATCCATTAAACTCAGATTTTCAAATTATTGTTTTGTCTAATCCACTCCAAGCTGTGTATAATCTTCAAAATAAATAATTGTCTAAATAGAGGGAGAAAGAATGATTGGTGTATATTTAATATTACATTGATGGCTGAGATAGCTTGACAAAAATCAAGGTTTTTGTTGTCCATAAATGTTGCAACATCAAAGCTGGCATTTACCTAACACTAATTGATTCTAATATATGTGTGTATATATAAAGTATAGCAAAAGAAACAAGATGTCAACTGATTCTTGAATAAATATATAGCTATTCAGTTATGAAATCTTATCCTCTTGTTAAGGGAAAAGGTATAATATATGATATGGATTTTAGTTTTTTTTATTAATAAGAACAATATTTTAAAAATATTTATATTTTTTTGAAACTTTAATTATTTTATTTTATGAAAAGTTTTTAAAAATGAAATCTTTCGTTCTTTCAAATCTTGTTATACAAGTAATCTCTAAACATATTAGAAAATAAATGTAATTCTGACACGTGGCAGACACTCAGTATGATCAAGTCTTGTGTAATTTCTCCTCTCAGTTTATGATTCTTGTTAGAAATAATTATAGTGCTTCTTATCCATACTTCACATCATATTGAATTTTTTTACCTGTTCAAAGATGGAGCCAGTCTTTAATTATTAATCAATTTTATGTAGTTGTTAATGCAGAGTTGGCCTTATCTTGGATGGATATTTTGCTTGAGATCTTATTCAAGCATGACTCAGGAAATACAATTGTAATGTACACCTCCAAAATATACTATTTTTTTGACAAACTTATTCACACTAGTAAAATTAACAATGAATATTGTGAAAGACAAATTTATAAAAATGGCTGAATTCCAATTGTAATGGACATCAGCATCATAAAATTTTATTAAAATAAGTTTCTTGAATCTTGCCATTCATGACTCTTTCAACTTCCATCACATCATTATTAGAATCGGTTTCATTTTTAAAAAACAAGTTCAAATTTTATTTCTTTTTCAAAAAAATTTGCTTTTGCTGAACTCTGCAAAATTCTTTTTTATGATTAAAGACTGTTATTTTCTTCTTACTTTATGCGATTATTTGGGTGTTTAAACAAGTGAGTTAGTCTATAAAATAGATTTTTTAAAAGTTATTCAAACCCGTTTTAAAATCACACGTAAGTATACGGGATCCAAAAAATTTCTAAATAGACATATAACTTCTATTATCCACTAGATAAAAAAACATGATTGAATACGAATGGTGAATAGATCATCCTTCCATCACATGTATCCACCTTTTATTATTCCACAAAGGTCTTGCACTTATTAACCATAAAAATGGAGGCTCGGGTATAAGATTTTTTTTTTTAATTTATATTAAAAAATTAACCGGACTTGTTCTACAAACTTTTTATCTAACAAACAAAGAAAGATATTATGAAAGAATTGGGTCGCTTCATTGCAAAGGCATAGGGGGTAACATTCAGATATGTATCACAAAGTAATCACGGGGAGTAGCCCCTCGCGGGTTAGATGCATCTTCTAATCCTGAGGATCGATGGTGTTTTTTTATTTTTATTTTTCTCTTTCCAAGGCATTTTATTCTCCTCCTTTTCGGAGTTTATATTTTGAACTAAAAAATAAAATCAGATAATAAACATCTACTTTTCTTTCAAAAAATATTTTATCAGTTTACATGCAGAGTTTTGACTGAAGCAGTAAAAATAAATTATTTGCTAATATATAATGAATATATTGTGAAGGAGAAGTTTTGCCAGCAATCTACACATGCTTAATTTAAAAAAAAAATTATATTTTCTACAACAAAATATATATGTACATTCATAGAAGAAAACAAAACTATAATGACACAAAAAACAAAATATTAATGTTTTACCTAACAAAATATATATCTTATTACCAAAACCCTTATAATAGGGTCATTCTATTTTATTACGTGGAACACAAGCATCTCAATATCATCCTGTCCCCACAAAATCGATTCACATATTATTTTCAATTTAATGACCTAATTTTGTGAGAAAATTAAGAACCCATCCACTCCAATACAAACACAAAAATCTTCAAATCATTGTCCTTTCCAGGGCTCGTTTGAAAACCGTTTTGATACGATTTTGTTTTTTGAGAAATAAAAAAGTTAAGGTTTTTTTAGTTTCAAGTTTATCTAAACATGTTTATTTATTTAGAATCGATCTTTCATTTCTTCATATTGTTTTTAAGTCTTCAACTTCAATCGACTATTTTGTTTTTAGTCCATCCACCAAATGTCCATTTATATACCGTTAATTTATGAAATATGATTTTCTTTAAAATCCCTATAAACTATATTATTTAGTGATCAATCCATCCATTCTTCATATTTTATTTTAAGTCTCCAGCTTCAAATGTCTTTTTCTTATTAGTCACCAGACATTGTCTGTAAGATATTGTAAGTATTTTGATATTTGAAACCAACATAATTTACATACAAAATGTTTAGTGAAATATCTAAACAAAAATTGTTTTTGCATTATTAGATGTTTTGTAATAATTTTAGTGTTATTCAACATTGTAAATGCCCACTCAATCCGAGCTAGATTGCATTATCTTATAGTCTTAGCTATCTAATTATGATTGATTACATAAACAAATTTTGAAGATTTTTTCATCATTAAATTTTAATTTAAATGATTTTTTCATTGAGTGTAGAACCATGTAAAACAATTTTTTCATCGAGTGCAAACAAATTTTTTAATGGTATCTAAATTTTTAAATTTAAAATTATAAATACACTCAAATTATCTAATTTAATATTTCACAATTTTCAACAAAAAAAAAATAAAATTAAAATTCAATAATTAAAAAATCATCAAAATTTACATATGTAATCATTCTTTTTTCTTATGTAAATTTGAAAAACAGATCGATCCTGAATAATCATCTTTTCATGGACTTTTTAAAAAAAATTAATTATTTCTTAAAGTCACATCAATTGGGAGCTGTGTATAATAATGTTATTAAAATATTCAAAATGACAAAATTGAAGTAGTCTCCATGCATCCAGTCTTGTATCATCAAAGACAATCTCAAGAGGTGGCGTAGTTGGTGAGGAAGGAAAAAAGGAAGACTGAAAAAACAATTCATCATCTCCAAATATGTCCAACCTTAGATGTGGTCCCTGCTCAACCACCCCACCAACCACACCTATTAGTTTTCCTTTTCTTTCTTTTTTAAATTTTTTCAGTCAAGTTGGACATGATTTTCTTCTATAATTAACAAATCCAACTACTTTTTTTCCCTTTGTTACGTTGATTGATCAGGTTGGGATAGAATTGACAATATCAAACCCCCACCAATCAGTGTATGTCCAACTTTCTGAGGAAATTTAATGTGTCAGGTTTCAGTATGATGTGTTCTTGAAGTATTCAAGGATCAAGTGGCATTTATTTTAAGATTTTATTTCTGTGGGTCTGCATCAAAAGTTTTTCATTCCAGGAATTCAGGTGAACACCCAAGATCAGGTAAAAAATTAAAATTAAAATTAAATTAGATCTCTTTGGTGCCCTTCCCATGGATCAAGATGCATAAAAAATTGTGGACAGGGTCATATCCCAATATTTTTTTCTTGTATATTATCAGTGCTAATCTAGTGATCTTATGTCTAACATTGGTACCGGATAAGACAGGAATAGTAATAATATTCTTTGTTTACCTATCTGGTTCAACAAAATAAATGTGTTTCTAACTGGATAAATGTGGTATATCCAAGAAAGAGGTTATTCAAGTTAGCAAATAATCAGGGTCGAATCTAGTCAGTGTTGGACGATATACTTGGGCTGGTCAGTTCTCTTGCGTCTTTTGAGGGAATATGATTTAGGAATAATTTAGTTTCATCATATATTAATCAGTTTGATTCATTAATTGTTTAATTGAGCTTAATTTAATGTGAAAGTTCTTTAGAATGTCATACATGCACAACACACGAAATATTCACATGTCAATTCTTTTTTAGAGATTCCAACTCTGAAAAGATCTGATCTCTTATAGCCAATCTTTTATTTATTTATCTCAAAATAAATTATATGAAATCCAATAAAAAAAATCAGATGAGATCCAACCTGATGCAGTTCAAAATAACAAACAAACATGGTCTGATAGCGTCCAACATGATGAAACAACAAACAAAGATGTACTGAGGATTTCTAGATCGAAATCCATCCTCTACCACACAAACAAAACAAAAACAAAAAAGCCATATCAAGAGACAAATAAATATATTAAAACTAAAAGATAGCAGCAGCAACAACAACAAAGTTACACACACAAGCATCCATTCCCTCGTGGTACACTTTTTGTGTGTTTTTTTTATGACCAAACACACTCAAAACCATCCCCGCAACACATGTACACCACATTTTTCTATTTTTCGATTCACCAACGACATAATAATAGTTTAAAAAAAATTAAAATTAAAATTAAAATTAAAATTGAAACCTTTCATAACCCCACCCCACCTCTCATCAGTCATCACTCACAGCTCTCTGGGCTTAGCAACAATGGTGGAGTGCTTCAAAATGTGAAGACTAAACTGCCCACCCTTCTCGGTGGTGTCCAGCTTCTCCATCCCCTTCGGCGGCAACAGCTCGAAATTCTGCACGAGCCGTCCCAGAGTTATCCCGAGAATAGGCAATGCCAGGATTATCCCGGGACAGCTCCTCCTCCCGACGCCGAACGGGAGGTACCTGAAGTCATTCCCATTGGGCTCCACCTTGGACTCCTCTTCAAGGAACCGTTCGGGCCGGAACTCCTCGGGTCGGGTCCAGTGGTCGGGGTTGTTGGCGAGCCACCAAGCGTTGACGAGGATCTTGGACTCGGCGGGGATGTCGAAGGACTTGAGCTTGGCCTCGTGGAGGTTCATGTGGGGGACGAGGAGGGGGATCGCCATGCGGAGGCGGAGGGTCTCCTTGATCACCGCTTGGAGGTAGGGGAGCTTGTACGTGTCGGGTTCGGTGATTTGGGTGCCTTTGCCGAGGACCGTGTCGAGCTCGTCGCGGAGCTTTTGCTGGATGTGGGGGTGGTTCACCAGCTCCGCTATGCCCCATTCGATGGACCAGAGTGTCGTTTCGATGGCTGTTGGGGGAGGGTCACAAAAAGATATGATGAGAATTGATTGATTATTTGGAATTAGGTTTACTTGGATGGTGGATATTATTCTAAATAAATAAACATTTTGTTTTGCAATAAATAGGCGGTGTTTCTTGAGAAGGGGCTAGTACCGGGGACCATTTGTTGATGTTTAACGACATAAATTGTTTTTTTTTGTAAATAAATATATACAAAGATTGAATTTACATTTATACCCTTCTGAGGGGTATTTATGTATAATTTAATTATTATTTTTTTAACATTTGAAATAACACTCTTAGGTCCCCACAAACCATCGTATTTAGCGATCGCTCCCTCACTTCTTCATATTTGAGTTTTACTCCCCAGATTTAAATGATAATTCATTTTTACTCTCTAAGAGGGATCTATCTATAAATTATTTAATTTTCTTTTTAGCCCTTGATAGGGAGTAAAAATGAATTATTTTTAAATCTGAAAAGTAAAATCCAAATACGAAGGAGTGATATAGCGATCGCTAAATACGATGATATACGATGATTTGTAAAGAGTTAAAAATAAAAAACTCAAAAAATATTTATGTATAACTTAAACCATTTCAAAGGGTATTATTAAAAATAATATTCATCGGGAGTATTTTGATAAAATAAAATTGTTTCAGGATATATATACACAAAATAAAATTTAAAAGAGAAGGGAGAACTGCCACTTTAAATGACATTATCCTTTTTTATATATATAAATGTCAGTTTAATTAAGAGGGCAAAAATGTAAAATTCGAAATTTGAAAAATATCAAAACCAATTATTGGACAGTTGGTTGTCAATATCAATTTTTTAAATTTATTTATATTCAAAATAAGCAATCGATTCCAGAGGCAGCTTTCTGCTTTCATTCGCAATCTTTCAAGTCTGTCAATTAATGTTAATGAAAATGACATTCTATTTTTCACAACAAAACTGGATAACAAAAATATATATATATATATATATATATATATATATATACACACGCGAGTGATAGCGTGCGGGTCGTGCGGTCGTGCGGATCCGACGTGAGTCGTCCGATCGCGGGTCGATCGCATCCAACAGTCGAGATGAATCGCCCCCGACCGTCTGATGCGATGGACCCGCGATGGACCCGTGATCGACGGCCCGTGGTCGACGCCGCACGACCCGCACCTAATCACTCCTCTATATATATATATATAGAGGAATGATACGGTGCGCGATGCGGGAACGTGCGCAAACGACCACGGGCCGTCGATCACGGGTCCATCGCGGGTCCATCACATCGGACGGCCAGGTGCGATTCACATCGACCGTTGGATGCGATGGACCCGCGATCGGACGAACGACGTCGTTTCCGCACGTTCCCTCACGCCGCATATTATCATCGACCTACCTGCGGCGATTACCTGCGGCGAACGGCAGATGCGGCGTCGATCGTGGGCCGTCGATCACGGGTCCATCGCATCGGACGGTCGGGTGCGATTCACGTCGACCGTTGAATGCGATGGATCCGCGATCGAACGGCCCACGTCGCCGCCGCACCTGCCGCACCTAATCGCCCCATATATATATATATATATATATATATATATATATATATATATTTATACGCGATTCTTTTTATTAATCATTATGTATAAACATGTGATGAAATAACGAAAATGCCCCTTACCAGCGACGTTGATGTTCTCGACGATGTAGAGCACGTTATCCTCGTTGATCTCGCCCTTCTTCACCGCGTCCAGTATGTGATCGATCGCGCACTTCAGCTGCCCGTTGTTCACGCTCTCCGACCCTTTCGTGCTCACGAGTTTCCTGTCAATTTTACCAAATCACCCCTCCATTTCATTTTCAACGGCTGTGATCCACCCCTCACTCTGACACTTTTTTTAATTTTACAAAAAAGTCCACAAATAAAATATAATTATGAACAAGGGTTTCGTTCACTCACTTTCTGTCCTCCAAGAAGTAATCCTTGAAGAGCTGCAACCGCCTCTCCTTCACTTCCTTGCAGATCTTGAGGTAGCCCCTCAAGAAGGGCCTCAAAATCGGGATAAAATCGCCGTAGTTGTACTCAAAACTCTGCGCGAGTCGGCTCCTCTCCCCGTTCAGCGCCTTCAGCTTCACGAACAGCGGGTCGTCCTCGCTCTCGAATCGCCGATCGAACATGATCCTGTACATGTTGTTGTACATCATCAGCTGAAGCTTCTGCCTCAACACGATCCCATCCGTCGCCGCCTTCGGATTCGCCCTCACATCCTCCACAACCCGTCCGATCTCGTACTCCCACCCGTATCGGTACTGCTGGACCACCTTGTTCGTGAAGAAGGGGACGGTCATGATCCGCCTCATCTTCCTCCAGTGGTCGCCGTAGACGGTGAACACCATGTCCTGACCCTTCCCGGTGAAGATATCGAAGACGACGTTGCGAGTCCGCGAACCGAACTCGACCCCCTGCGTGTGGAGGACCTCGCGAGCGAGCTCCGGCGAGGAGACGACGACGAGGTTCCTCTGGCCCATTCGGAGGAGGAGTACCTCGCCGAAGCGGCGGGCGAGGTCGGAGAGGTTGCGGTGGTTGAGGTCGTCGCCGATCTGGAGCCAGTTGCCGAAGATCGGGACGGGGAGGGGGCCGGGGGGGAGGCGGAGCTTCTTGCCGCGGAGCTTGGACACCACGATCGCTAGGGTTGAAGCGACGAAGAGGCCGATTAGGGTTTTGTAGAGGATTTCGTAATCCATTTTTACGTGTTTTTTTGAAGAACCAAATAATTGGGGGAGATGGTCCTGAGAGAGACGAAGAGGGTGAGGAGGGGTTTTATAGGAGGGGAGGATTTGAGGGAGAGGGAGTAGGTAAGGATGAGACGGGTTTTTGTTTGGTCCGGAGTGGGGCCCATTATTTTTGGTTGGTGTGGATCGGTAGGTAAGATGGTGTTGCGGAGCATGATAAGGGATGGGAAGTTGGGTGGAATGGACGGTCGGATGGGGGGTTTAGTGTCACGTATATGGATGAGGTTGGTCTAACGAACGGGTGGATGTGGAACTTGAGAGTTTTTTGTTTTTTTGAGTTATTTAATTTCCACCCCTCCTAAAACATGCCAATTATTAAACACCCCATCCAAAACACAATATTATTATAAACCCCCTTAAAATGTTATCAAACTTCGTAAAAAAACATACAGTCAACAAACTAACTATATTAGAAGAATATTACATCTCAACATATGTATATTGTCCATTTTACCCTCTCCATTAATAAAAAAGGCTATAAATATCTTTCTTCAATTTTTTGAAATCTCTTAATGGAGATGATAAAATGACAATATACAAATGTTGAGATGAAATATTCTTCTCATATAGTTAGTTTTTTTACTGTAGGTTTTTTTTACGAAGTCTGATAACATTTTAAGGGGTTTATAATAATATTGTGTTTTGGAGGGGGTTTTTAATAATTTATATGTTTTAGGAGGGTGGAAACCAAATAACCCTGTGTGTGTTTGTGTGTATGTGTTGGTGAAAAGGGAAGGCCACCAACTAAAATGACAATTATAATGTTTTTTCTTTGTACAGAAATTCAGACACGTCTCAACTGAATGGGGTTGTTGAGTTTCGGAAAAGGGAAATGTGAAGTAAATTCTTTTTTTTTTATTAGGCAGGAATCTGTTTTAAAATTGATCACGTAAAACTCTCATTTCCGCTTCTTAAAAATCGTAGTCTTTTAATACTAATATGTCTAAAATCTATTTATTATAGTAAAATTATTTGATTATATGATTATAAAAATAGTTTTTTATAAATTTAAAAGTCGCTTAATTGTACAATTAAACACTGTCTCACCATTACACTTCTTTGGATATGATTCAATTTTAAAAAAAGTGTGTGCGCGCAGTGGCGGAGTCAGGAATTTACTCTAGTGGGGGTGGCCTTCACTTACAATCTTTAATTTTTTTCAAAAATCTGAAATTATAAGGGATATACAAATAAAAAAAGCCACTTTATAATAATTCAAGGATAAAAATAAAGTCATTGAAACTCATTTATAATTTCAGCAGTTTATATAATATAAAGACTTATGAAGAACAAAAAATGACCAAGCCTAAGATTGTAAGGTCTATACAAAAACAGAGACTAACTACACCCTTTACGATAATTAAATTACAACTATAAGGTGTGTACAAAAAATTGACTAGTTAATCCTTCATTAACTTAGGAATACAAAAAAATTATAACAAACCACTCAAAATATAATTTAAACCACCCAGTAGATGAAAGCAATTAATAAATTCAATTAATTACCCCATTTCAACATAACAACAAGTATTTTAAAAAAAAACCACTAAAATTCAAAATATATTTTATGAGAATCCAACAAGTATTTAAATTGACACTGATAACAAAGATCAATGGATAACATCAATCATTGCCGTCCATTCAAATACGAACTCCATTAGATGGACGGTGGAGATAACTTTGAAGTCATGATCTTCTGTAACGGGGCTCAAACTTTTGGGTTATAATAAATAAATAAAAAAACTAAGTGAGGGCAGCTGCCCCCACTAGCCCCAATATAGGTCGGCCCCTGTGTGTGTATATATATATATATCAATGAGTAGTATAAATTTATTTATATAAAAAAAATCCTAACTAGATATATATACAATTGTTGTAAATATATGACGCTAACAAGGTATACAAAAATGAAGTTAAGATTAAAAATTTGACTAATAAAGTTCTTAGGATGGTTTGGCATGGGGATAAATGGTGGGATAATGAGTATTTATGGGAATAATTGAGTGGGAGGACAGCTTATCCTCATTTGATATAAAAAATAACTGGGATAAAATGCGGACAGTTGTTCCAATTTTAAAATGAAAATATAGATATTTTATTCTACCTAAAAGCTAGAATATCATTTATCCCAATTTTTTGTTCCAATATTGACAAATGTAAATATGAACAAATTTAATAAATTTTTTGTCTTTTAAAATTAGGACAACTTATCCTTAAAACTTTAATCCATTGTCAAACTAACCCTTTAAAAATGAAATATGTGACACATCGGTTAACTCACAACACTAAGGGTGCGTTTGGTTGCGCGATTGCAAAACTGATTCCGCAGGAATCTGCGATTGCAAACCTGATTCTGCAGGAAGCGCACTTTCTCAGCTTTTTGAAATCGCAGCCTTTGAGCACTATTTGTCTGCAATCGCTGGGTTTAAAACTGCGATTACAAAACTGTTTGGTTGCGCGATTGCAAACGCAGCTTCCTGTAATCGTAATCGCAGCGCAATCGCGCAACCAAACGCACCCTAAGTGTTTTAATACACAGCTTATTTAACTCCACCTTTATATACCTTTAACCGCTATATATGAATTTAATGCATACAATTTCAAGTTCTTAAGTTTGACATGGGAATAAATGGTTATGATAATTTAAAAAAATTGAGTTAAATCACTTGTTATTCCATATGGTATAAAAAAAATAGGGATAAAGCATTGACACTTGTCAATATTTTGAGATAAAAAATAAGGATAGTTTGTTCTAAGTAAAAGGTGGAATAGACTTTGTCTCAATTTTTTATCCTTATTTTGTAAAATTGAAATAACATTTATGACTACCCTTTAAAAAAATAAAAAAAAAAGAATTTATTCCACCAAATAATATTAATACTTCATTAATAGAAATGACGGATTTGATATTTTTTTTAAATAAATTAAAAGTTATCCCATATTTGATCCAAATGCAAGATTGAAGATAAAAACATAAAAAATGTAGATAATAAAAAAACATTATCAAATACAAATTTGAATAAAAATAGTAGTTTTTTTATCCTGATAAATTAGACTAACTTATTCTAAAAGTTTATCTGCTTACCAAACTAGGTTTAATAGTTAAATATATATTGTATTAGATGGTTTCAAATGTAATATATACCGTGTTATGTTTGTTTTTTTGTGATGAAAACTATGTTATGTTTGTTAACGAGGTGTCTACATGACTGAATTGAATTAATGCAAAATTGTCTGAAATGTCAATGCCCTTTGATTAGTCTTCTTGGATAATTTGTTAGACACCAATAAAATATAGAGGTCGTTGGTTGCTCTTGTCAATAAATGAAGAAAAATTAAAGACTATAAATTTATTGGAGTGGACAAAATAGATAAATGTACAACTGAAACTGATATAAATTGTGAGAGACACGTGACATTTTGTTTCTTCATTGGAAGAAGACAAGCAAAACAAGATGATGCTGGCAATAACTTTTTGTGTTCATGTTTGTAAGAGTGTGTTTGTACATGATGAAAAGTGAATGTAAGTGAGGGAAAGTAAAAAAAATTTATTTTGATCATTCAAAAAACCAGTATTTGTGTCAAACAAAGAAAAGAAAAAAATTTTCATTACTTTCCATCTCCTATTTTATTTTATTAGAAAAAGTGGAAAAAACTTTTCTTTTTCCCATAAGTGAGAATTTAAGAGAAATTGATGAAATTTTTTTCACCATATATAATAACACCATGAAAATTTGTCAAAGAGAAAAAAATTTACTTTCCACCACTTTTCCTTTAACCCAAATTCCATCACTTTCTTTTATTTTTCCTTTAAATTGGTGCACAAATACACCCTAAATAGGAACCATAATGCGTGGTCTAGAATCTTTAGATAAGTCAAGAAAAACAAGAAGTTGTGAATGAATTAAAAATAGTCAAGTAGTGTGAATGGCTTTAATACGAATCAACGGCGCTTCATATGATTAAGTTGTAGCTTGTATATATAATAATTAACAAATATAATAATATGAAAACAAACAAATCAAATCATAACACAACATATATTTTAGAGGGTTTTTTTTGGAAAATGATAGTTCATTTATAACTGGCGAGTTACAAATAGACCAAATGGGGGAGATTAGAATACTGAAAATACGTAAACGCAAAACTAAATAACAAAATAAGGAGTGCCCATAAACATCAGTCAGCTAAATGTTTGCGTCGCAGGCACTACACTAGCCGACCCCCCTGAGTGTCAATTGCCACTTTGGTGTATATGAGGCTCCGTTTGGATGCACGATTTATGATGATTTTGTTTTTTGAAAAGCTAAAATCTCAAAATCGTGCAGCCAAACGGGTTGGATTCCGGCGGAATCAAAAGCTGGATTCCTTTTAATTTCTCTCTCGAAATCCATGTTTTGAAAAGCTCAAAAACTATGATTTTGGTCGGAATCGATTTTTTGAATTAAAAATCAACTTTCTCTACCAAACATTAGACCCCTTTCAAATATTGATTCCTAAATTAAAAAAAACATCCCAAAAAAGTAAATGTCTAAAATTATCTTAAAAAACAGTTTTATTTCAAAATCTACTTTTCAATATGTGTTTTCAAACGGAGCCTATATCTTCAAGCGATTCATAAATAATTTGTTAGAATGTGATACATCTCATCAATGTAAATATCTTTTTGGAGAATAATTTATGACATTTTTATAAAATTATGGGTAATTGTTAGTTTAAACATCTCTGTCTTTTTTTTTTATTATTCTCTATTCTTTCTCATAATCATGCTTCTTTAATAAAAATATTAGTAACATAATTTTTTTTTTAATAAATAAAAAAAAACCTTCAAGTAACTCCATACATTTTTTACTTGAGATAAACAAACTATTAACAACCACTTTATGGCACAAAAAACGTGCATAAAAAAAGAGCAAATAAATCTATGTGGACCTAACAAAAAAAAAAGGCAAACTTATTTTTTGTGAGTGCAAAAAAAACAAAACCGTGTATTTGAATTTATCGACGTATAGGTTGACTTTCAAATGGGATTGGTCGTTCAACTAGAATTGGACGCGCACGCGTTTGTTGAGTGGGCGTGGTTTTAGGTCAAAGAGAGGCTAATCCTGACCGTCAAAAATATCAACACCGCATTATCGGATGGCTCAGGGTCCCATTCTACCAACGAAATTGCGAAGCAAAAGAGATGGACACGTGGGACTTTTTTTGACCGTCCATTCTTACGGCGCCCCCTCGCGCACCAACTACTGCCACTACCGATTTGGGGCGGTTCATTATTTATTTGGGTGTTTTGGACTTTTTAGTGCTTTGGAGTTTGGTCCCACCAACTGCCCTTTATTCAGTATTTAAGACTTGATATAATTGTTAATCATGTTCAAGTCCCCACAAAACATGACCATAATTATAGGTCCTTCATTTTATAGTTTTTCGATTCTATCGACATACAAATAAGGAAAAAATCAATATAACTCCCAAATCCATATAACCCCCTATAAATTGTCCGAAATCCATAAGCTCCCAACCTTTTTTGAAATCCATATGACCCTTTAAAAACACTATTGTAAATTCAAATAATCTCATTCTGTCGACTAATGAGAAATATTTAGTTTGGTTAATCCTGACTAAAAACACGATATACCAACACCTTACAATACATTAAAAGTGTGAAAAATCCTTTTTAAAAGATGATTTACCCTTTCGGATGGGGTTTTATAATTTCTTCAAAGGGATAAAATCACCATTTTTAAAATGTTTTTCATATTTTTAACATACTATAGGGTTCTTTTGATATATCGTGTTTTCAACCAGGGTTAACCAAATAGAAAATTAGTAGAATATATATGCCTCATCGATCAACAGAAGTTTTAATGAGGGAACTATTTGGATTTACATATCTGTTTTCAGAGGGTTATATGGATATTAAAAAAAGTAAAGGGGTTTGGACAGTTTATGTGTGGTTATTTGAATTTTTTAATATTTTATTAAAAAATATGCATGTATTTAATATAATGAAAAATAAGGTGCAATAATATTGATTATTGAAATCGTTTTAGACACCCCCTTTCAATACAAGTGTACTATTATCTAAATATTAACTCGATCTAAACAGTAATTAATTGAGTTTTCATATGACAAAATTCATCTAGTTGGAAAAGCTATTTGTATACAAATTCTGAAAATAAAGAGTTAAACGCGTGATTTTGAAAAGAGTTCTGCTACATCGGCTGTACTAGTTAGACCGCATTCACAAACCCTGTGAGGTGTCAATATCTCATTCATTGATTATTTGACGTTTAAAAAAAAAGTTAAAAAGACAAAATACAATATTACCCTCATTTAGAACCCATGATTTTCTCCCTCATTAAATCCATCTCCACCTTTTTCGAAAAACATATCATCGTATTCAATTCATTTCAAGAAACCTATTTTTTTTAAATCAATAAAAAAAAGAAACCCTTAATTACATTTATGAAAACAGAACCGAAATTCAAATTCTCTAGGGTTTCTTAAAAAGAAACTGAAAAACAAAATCATTTAAATAACCTATTTCATCAAAAACAACAAAAAAGACCACATTTTTGTTTGCGGCCTCTCATTCAACCCGAAAACGATGGCCATATGGAATAATTAACGTTTTTTTTAAACACTATTGTTAATTTGTAATTTTTCAATTCCAATCATCAAACAAAGTATTTGTAATTGATGCAAATTATTTTTAATAAATGCATAAATGAAACACAAATCACAATATAAAATTAGAGTTTGAAATAAAATTCAGTTACATTTATAAAATGTAATTTAATTTTAACAATAAATTGCATTAGAATTTAGTTATATTTGTAAATGTAACTAACTTCATTTATATAAAGCAGTTAAAAGTTAGTTACATTCCACAGTGTAACTGACTTTAAATATAATTGTTAAATAATTTAAAGATCAAACGCCCTAGATTTAAGGTTGTTTACCATCTAGCACCAAATTCAATTAAAAAAATTGTAACAAATGTAAAACAAACAAAAAATGAAAGGTTGCACCTAATCGACAAACATTGAAAACGACATTCAATCGTTCAATTATGATTTCCAATATCATCAGAGGCTGAAAAGTCATCCGAAAAACAAATCAATGCTTAAAAAACCTCTTGTCATCCGAAAAATAAATTAATACCTGAAAAACTTCCAGTCCTTCAAAAACAAATCAATACTTGAAATACCTCCAAAACAACCTTCTGATTTGGTTCTGTGTTCTTAAAAAAATGTTGTAAAAGAGTTATCTAATTTAACATTTAACATCAAATTCAATAATAAAAAATTATAACAAATGAAAAACAAGAAATGTGATCTAAATACAAATTTTATTTTAAGTGGAGAAGAACAAGAAGCTAAAGACGGACAGACAGACAGACCATTTTTTTTATCCTATAAAGTAAAAGAGAGAGGACTATTAATTACAAAAAATCATGGAATTTGATCCTCCAAACAAATTTAAAAAATCATGACACATCAGCCATTGTAACCCACTCCTTGATTATGAGAAGTAACTATAGAAAAAGACAGAAATGACAAAATAGATATTAATACTTGTGCCAGCCTATTTGGGGTATGTAAAATGGGGCATGTGAATCATTATTGTTTCGAAAATATATCTGATTCAATCCTGGATTCAACACAGCAAAAAAAAAGGAAACCAATTCATATAACCCGGTAAACTTCCAGAAATTATATAAACCCCTGATTTTTACTAAAGATTGTACATCCCCCTAAAAACACTTATATAAATTAAAATAATACATTCAATTAAGTTTTCATTGACAGATGAAGAATATTCTGTTTGGTTATGTTAAATGTATATATGTTAGGGTTAAGGGTAGATTAGTCTTTTTCCCGTTTCCCTTTTTGTACTATAAATATTGATACAAACCCTAATAATATTTTTGGTTCATTCTCTTCAATTGATTCTGACATGGCATCAGAGCGTGAATCCAATTCTTTTTCTTTTCTTTGATTTTGTATTTGAATTACTCTCCGTTCGCGAGATCGTCGACGCTCCGCCGTTCGTGTCGTCCCTGCGCAGCCCCATCGCTGCCCCCACAGTGACTCGCTGCTCCACGCAGCCCCGTTGCTGCCTCGCGCAGCCCTGTCGCTGCCCCGTCGCTGCCTCGCGCAGCCCCGTCGCAGCCCCATCGCTGCCCCGCGCTGCCCCGTCGCTGCCCCGCCATCACGCCGCTATGCCGCCGCTGCGCCGCCCTGCCGCGCCGCCCAGTGCCACCCCGCGCCGCCCCGCCGCAGTCCGCGCGCCGTCCGCGCGTGCTCAGCCCGCCCACGCGCGCTCAGCCCTATCGAATCATTTTCAGACATGGTATAATTCCCCTACATTGTATGCTGCTATCCAAAAAGAAAGTGTGATGCAACTTTACTTGAAGTAATGTATACAAAAATTATTTTCAAGGGCAGATAAAAGATAATATTTCATTTATCCAGATCTCAAGGGTATCTCATTGCTTATTTTCCAGGGTCTGCACGTGAGCATCATGAAGGACATTGCATTTCATGAATACACCAGGCCAACTTCCATCCAGGCACAAGCCATGCCAGTTGCTCTTAGTGGAAGGGATCTTTTGGGTTGTGCTGAGACTGGTAGTGGAAAAACTGCTGCTTTTGCCATCCCTATGATTCAGGTGCCACATCATTGTTTTACTCATGTTATGTTCAGTGTGTTTTTTTCACATGTATATATACTATATATGTACACACATACACAAGTTATGTTAGTGCAGCACAGTTAAAGAAACCTATTTTGACTCGAGATAATTCATGTTACCAACAAGGCACCACATTCCTCTCATTAAGCTGAAAGTGGTCTTGCTGGAAGATATTTATCACATATCATATTTCGATCCTTTATTTTGTATGTTCTTTCTACCATCCTGTGGTTATCACTTTATCACAGTACTGCTGATACGATTTCCGGCTTTCAGACAGAACGTAGGCTATGAATGGCCAGTTCAATTTCTGGGTTTTGAATCTCCCATATTTCTCAAGTTATGTAGTTTATATCCTTCTTGAAGCTGCTTCCTAGTAAAGGGACAACTATTTTCTGTTATTTAATTATTTATTCTAATCTATGCCCCCTTTTACAGCATTGCTTAGCTCAACCACCAATTCGGCGTGGTGATGGACCTTTGGCATTAGTCCTGGCTCCAACGAGAGAGCTTGCACAGCAGATAGAGAAAGAGGTCTAAATCCCCTCTCTATCCTGCCCCACCTCCCCCTCTCACGCATACAGAGGGAAGGATTAGAAGCGTTTCAGAAATGTCCTGTTTTCTTTACATTGTTTTTGTTTGTTATTGTTCCAGGTTAAATCTTTCCCTCTGTATTACATGGATTGGGAGACAGATTGGGACTGGACGACGATAGGGTAGACTCTATTACATGGATCAGCTTCATGTTCCTCAGCCTTCCGCTGCCTCCGTTCGGTTAGATACTACTTCTCCTTCCATTTCTCCTTCCGATCTCTGGCATCGTCGTCTTGGCCATTTGTCTCAGCCTAGACTCCGATATCTTGTTAGCAACGGTGCCTTAGGATCATTTTCTCGTACAGATCTTCAACCATGCGTGGGGTGTAAATTGGGTAAGCCCGTGGCTCTCCCATTCCCTTCAAGTTTGCATATTTCTGAGTCTCACTTTGATTTAGTACATTCTGATATTTGGGGTCCATCTCCTATTTTTTCAAAAGGGGGAAATCGATATTATGTTATTTTTGTCGATAACTATTCTCGTTTCACTTGGCTTTATCTTATGTCTAGTCGCTCGGATTTACTGCGTATTTATACTTCTTTTGCTACCATGGTTGAAACCCAATTTTCTCGTCGTATTAAGGTGCTACGCTCTGATTGTGGTGGTGAATATTGTTCTAAGTCTTTTAGTGCATTTTTGGCATCCTAAGGCACTCTTCCTCAATTCTCCACTCCTTATGATCATCAACAGAATGGAGTTGCTGAGCGAAAACACCGTCACATTCTTGAGATGACTCGATCATTACTTCTTTCTGCATCGGTCCCTGTTGAGTTTTGGGCTGAGGCAGTTCTCACAAGTGTGTATCTCATTAATCGCACTCCATCATCCATTACTGGTGGTATCTCGCCATCTGAACGACTTCACAATCAGCCTCCTGATTATACCCGTCTTCGTGTTTTTGGTTGCACATGTTTTGTTCTTCTTCCTCCCACTGAACACACCAAACTTTCTCCTCGTTCTGCTATGTGTGTTTTTCTTGGATACAGTATTCAACATAAGGGTTACAAGTGTTATGATCCTGTTGCACGACGTCTTCGCATTTCTTGTCATGTCACCTTTTGGGAGCATCATCCTTATTTTGCTCTTCCGTCACCTCCGGCTCCACTTCCTCCGTCTACCGTTGATGATCTTACTTTTCTGGATTTCTCGACTCCTGAGTCCTCTCCATTGTCTGTCCCATTTGCAGTAAGTCATTCATCTATCTCATCTACGACATTGTCATCGTCTGTCCCACCAGCATCCACTTCATCACCTATCCCGTCTACGACCTTGCCATCGTTTGTCCCACCTGCATCCAGTCCCTCCTCTGTCCCCTCTACGACCTTGTCATCTCCTCCTGCAGACGATTCATGTGAGCCGAGTTCCCCTGTTGTTGCTACTGCGCCTGATATTGTTCGACCAGCAGTCGACAATGCACCCGCAGTCGACCCTGCACCAGCTCCTCGCCGCAATCCACCTCGTGATCGTTGTCCTCCCCAAAGGCTAAGTCTAGTTGTCTCTGATTCTTTTTCTCATAGTTTTTAGTGTTTTCTTTCAGCTGTTTCCACTCATTGGGAGCCCCAATCATATCGTGAGGCTGTCGGTATTCCAGAATGGGAAGGTGCCATGGCAGAGGAGCTCAGTGCATTACAACGCACTCATACGTGGGATATTGTACCGCTACCTCCAGGGAAGACTCCTATCAGCTGTAAGTGGGTCTACAAGATCAAGACCACCTCTGATGGTTCGATTGAGCGTCACAAGGCTCGGTTGGTTGCCCGTGGTTTCACTCAGCAGCATGGTATTGATTATGATGAGACATTTGCCCCAGTCGCGAAGATGACGACTGTTCGTACGTTGATTTCTGTTGCTTCTGTTCGTCAATGGCCTATCTATCAGCTTGATGTCAAGAACGCTTTTCTTCATGGTGATTTATCAGAGGAGGTTTATATGACTCCTCCTTCGGGTCTTCCTCATCATGTATGTCATCTTCACCGCGCTCTTTATGGTCTCAAGCAGGCTCCTCGCGCTTGGTTCGCTCGATTCACTGATGCTATCTGTGTTGCTGGGTTTGTTCCGAGTTCCTCTGATCATGCTTTATTTGTTCACACCTCTGGTCCTCATCGGACTATGCTGCTGCATTATGTTGATGACATGATCATCACCGGTGATGATTCGTCTCATATACAGTCGGTCAAGCAACATCTTCAGCGTCAATTTGAGATGAAAGATCTTGGAAAACTTCGATATGTTCTAGGCTTGGAAGTTGCTTCTGCTCCGCGTGGTTATCTTCTCTCCCAACGCAAGTATACTGCTGATTTGATCGATCGTGCCTGTCTGACTGATGATCGCATCTCCCCCACTCCTATTGAGCTCCATGCTAAGCTCTGACCTGACAATGGAGAACCCCTGTCTGATATTACTCGTTATAAACAGCTTATTGGAAGCCTCGTCTATCTCACCATCACTCGTCCTGACATTGCTTATGCTGTGCATATTGTCAGTCAGTTCATCACTGCCCCTCGTACTGCTCACTATGCAGTAGTTCTTCGGATTATACGCTATCTACGTGGCACTATATCTCGTGCTCTGCTGTTTCCGTCTTCTTCTACTCTTGAACTTCGTGCTTATACTGATGCTGATTGGGCAGGAGATGTCACAGATCGTAAATCCACGACTGGTATATGTGTGTTTCTTGATGACTCTCTTATATCTTGGAAGGCCAAGAAACAAGACATTATTTCTCGTTCGAGTGCTGAGGCCGAATATCGTGCTATGGCATCCGCTACTGCTGAGGTTGTTTGGCTTCGACGCCTCCTCTCTGACATGGGCGTCATCCTCTCTGCGTCTACTCCTCTATATTGTGATAACAAGAGCGCCATTCAGATTGCTAGTAACCCAGTCTTTCATGAACGTACGAAGCACATCGAGATCGATTGTCACTTCGTCCGTCATCACTTTCTTGCGGGAACAATCTCACTCCCATATATTTCTTCTTCTCTTCAGTTATCTGACTTTTTCACAAAGTCACATACACTTCAGTGCCATGGCTTTTTGTTGAGCAAACTCTCGGTGTATGATCCACCATGAGTTTGAGAGGGGGTGTTAAATGTATATATGTTAGGGTTAAGGGTAGATTAGTCTTTTTTCCGTTTCTCTTTTTGTACTATAAATATTGATACAAACCCTAATAATATTTTTGGTTCATTCTCTTCAATTGATTCTAACAGGTTAACCCTGTCTAAAAACACAATATATTGAAGTCTCCTAAAATGTGTTAAAAATGTAAAAAAAGCTTAGTAAATAACAATTTTACCCCTATAAATAGAGTTTTGTAATCTATTCAGAAGTATAAAATCATCATTTATAGAGGTTTTTCACATTTTTAACATATTGTAGGATTTTTTATATATTGTGTCTTTAGCAATGGTTAACCAAACATAATATTTGTAGAATATTCCTCATCTGTCAAAGGAATTTTTTAACTCATGCAACTATTTGAATTTACATAGATGTTTTCAAGGGATTATCTGAATTTCTAAAAAAATCACATGTTTATATAGATTTTACACAGTGTACAAGGTTATTTAAATATTTCCACAAAAAAAAAAACCTGGACTAGGAATTTTTTTTTATCGTAATACTTAGGCATTGGGGGGCTAAAAGCTAAAAAACCCCATCGTTTTTGTCTTCCTATTATTTGTGGTTGGGCTCGGCCCGAGTCTTACCTAACACTCGTCGAGGCACGTCATCATCCGCGTCACTTATGACGTAAGCAGCTACTAATAAAAAAAAGGGATTTTTATTTTTTCCTCCCTGCAAACTGTCGTATTTAGCGATCGCCCCCTCCATTCTTCGTATTTGAGTTTTACTCCCCACATTCAAATGATAATTCCTTTTTACTCCTTATTAGGGACTAAAAAGAAAATTAAATAATTTACAGATAGTTCCCTCACAGGGAGTAAAAATGAATTATCCTTTGAATGTGGGGAGTAAAACTCAAATACGAAGAATGGAGGGGGCGATCGCTAAATACGACAGTTTGCGGGGAGTTAAAAACAAAAAACCCTAAAAAAAAAGTGAACACGGATTAGTAACCTAATAAATTTTTAGTTAAAGAGCATTCAAATCATCGCAAACATGTGTAATCCTATATAAATTTTTATCTAATTTAGGTAGGCATGCAAGTCCTTAAAAACTTACAAAAACCCATATACATTTCTGGTTTCAACAAAAAAAAATTGTAAGTCAACATACTCTACTTAACTTTAATCTATAATAATGAAATGATTAAATTATCTGTTACGCCCCGAATACACAATCACTATCCTGTGAGAGTCTAAGTCTAGTCTAATTAGAATCATATGTTCAACACGCACGATTACTAGTACATACACAAAGAAGATAGGATTGCTGACAACCTCGTACTCACCAACCGAAAGGTGGAACGCTCCACGCATAAGCCACGACAGAGAGATACTCTAGCTCCACGCCAACCCAATCCCTGGTGAAAAAAATAACACACGAGGGGTGAGCTACAAGCTCAGTGAGTGGCAAGAATCCAAGCCCTATAATAATCATATGATATTAGTTCATTCTTCTTTCCAAAGAAAAAGAAAAAAAAAATGGGATGAAACTCAACATATATAAATATCATGTGAAGACGTGACCTCACCTCACCTTAACTCTCGACCCGTAGGGGGATCTCTTAGAACTCTTGGAGAGGAGCCAAACGGTTAACTATAATGCATATCATTACTGGATAACACAGTACTATAAATCTAATCGAATCGAGGTACACTACGCTACAATGTCTCACATCATTCGGCAGATGTATTATACTTTGAGCATTCCCAATATAAATGTCACATGACAACGTGACCCCAACTTACCCTCACCCTCACCCCTAGGGGGTGAAATTGGACTATTGGAAACAGAAACCAACCTGCTAATTCCCTTAACCTTCCGGTAGCCCTCTCCCGGGTAGCCCTCTTCCTAGCAACCATCCATGGTAGGTTCGATGCCAAAATGGTGTTGAAATACACCTTGGGCATCCTACGACGTGGAGGCATAGTCCAGGATAGCTTCAACACCGGGTAGCTTCAACGCGGATACGAGGTAGGGGAGAAGCATTCAACGCATACGATCCTCAAGGATCAACTATACTCATCTAGACACAGAAACCAACCTGCTAATTCCCTTAACCTTCCGGTAGCCCTCTCCCGGGTAGCCCTCTTCCTAGCAACCATCCATGGTAGGTCCGATGCCAAAACGATGTTGAAATACACCTTGGGCATCCTACGATGTGGAGGCATAGTCCAGGATAGCTTCAACACCGGGTAGCTTCAACGCGGATACGAGGTAGGGGAGAAGCATTCAACGCATACGATCCTCAAGGATCAACTATAGTCATCTAGCAATTAACAATGCTAATGAGTCCTCTTGAATTGCCATACGGATGCATCACTCGGACGCAAGGAAAAACAGTTAAGTCCTCGCACTTAACAATGAGAAGGCATGACCCTAAAAATTGGTCATACACCCGCCTATTTCAGATAGGCCTAAACTATTTATCATGAGTGCGATAATGATAGTAAAAATTCTAATACCTTTGAGGTGTAAGAGTCCCATAAGACATTCAAGCAACACCTCACTAATATTAATAATCTGAAGTATCCATTTCATACTATACAAGCACAACCACTCACATAGAAGACTAAATGGCTTTAGTCATGGAAAAATCCATCCATTAATGTGAATAAGACTATTATGAGTTTATGCTGTATATAATAAAACTTCTACCAAATAATATGATGCTCATTGTATAAATAAGTTGATTGAACCATTCAACATACGCACAATTATCACAAGAGAGATATAAGGACCACCTGTTTGAATAAGCTATGAACAACCTTGAATATGCACCCTTTATACAATCCAACATAGGCCTGCTAGTAAGCTAGCATAAATGTCATACCATTAGCTAAATATAACAAAATCATACTAAACATTTACTAATAAGAAGACAATACTACAAAAGACTACATATAGAATGTCATACTCTATACTTCATGATATATATATAAGATATCACAATTACTGCTAACAAATGGTCTACAAAGATATAAGTTATTCTATTAAGGTATGATACGACTATGTCATTTTATAAGTACTAAAAAGAAATAGATATAGCCATAATACGAGCTCCTCTAATGGGGGATTAAACCACTCACACAGAAACCCATTCATCGCGATTTCCACCAATGAAAGCTGCAAAACACAACCAATGATTCTCAAATCAAACATGAAGCTTCCTGACACATATATAACCTACTTCATGAAGACACCAACTCTTAATATTGCACCCAACATGTAAATTAACTTATTGAAGCAATCAAACAAAACTGCTGCATCTGTAGCAAATACCCCTAGTTGATTGATCTTCACCACACCAAATATTTATCCAAAAAAATCTGAAATAAATCATATACATTCCTGGACATGTTGGGGTCATAATCCATGAAGACATCATATCCTGATTAAACATGTATCAATAAGAAAATATTTTACTTGAATTCAGCAGAGACTCATGCCACGAAATGAAAACACAAAATACATAGAAACGGATAAAACGAAGTTCTTCTCATGCCTTTACTCGTACAACATCTCCCTAAATCTTTATTTAATTCAATGAGCATGAACAAATGATATGCTAAAATAACAACAGCAAGTAAAAGAAGTTTTAAGGCTAGGCAACATGGAATTCCTTCACTATATCATTTCCAATCTTTCCTTTTTGTTCTACACAATCAACACTCATAATCCATTCATATATCCACCACAGCCACACCCACATGAATTAAATTTGAAAACACACACACATAGTAGAATTATACGTAAGGACAACAAGGGATGAATTTACTCACCTCACAACTTACAATCCAAGCTGGACTGCCCCTAATCCATCTCCTAAATCATGCAAATAGGAACCCACTGATGAAAATATAATACTCAATCAGATATTAAATATAACCCCATAAATCAGGCAATACTCAATCCTCCAAGACAAACATGATATTCCACATTACAATCCTAAACTGATACAATAAAAACAACATTCAAATTCCTATTCATTCAACCCCAAAAATATATTTATATTTCAGCCCTAAATCACAAATTTGATTCAAAACTAAAATAGAATAACCCCATATAAAGAATAACGATGAAAAGAATAAGAATCTTTACCCAGTATAGCACGAAAAATACTCCACGAAGCTTTTCCTAATTTTTCCTAATTTTTCCCTTTTGTTTTTCTCTCGCCGAAGTGCTCTCGGCCTCTCTTTCCACACACATAACCAGCAACAACTCACCGACTCACCCTATCCAATGCAACTTTGAAGTCCGGGAAAAATTACCAAACTGCCCTCCCTAAAAAAAACTGCGCGGCCTTGACTAGAACAGCCATAACTTCTTCAATATAGCTCCGAATTGCTCAATTCAAAAGCCATTGAAAAGCCAAGAAGATTATCTACAACTTTCATGTTTATGCTCAGATCAAATAACCCCTCCAGCTATTTTAAAATGTGAGTTAACGTCGAACAGGGCTGCTGCCAGGATTTTCTCATCCCCGGGTTATACTTGGAAAAATACACATAACTTTTATTACATAAATCCAGTTGATCTAATTCCACTTTTGTATGAAAGCTATCTCAAAACTGAACATCTCGTGATAATATCGGATTTTTACTACTTCATCTTGGGTATTAACAAAATTAAATCCAAATACCAATCGAAACTGCATAATTTCTAAAAGACCTCAAAATGCTACAAAAACTTCCATTTAAGCCCAAGTGAACACCAGAACCACAAATATGCAGTTAGATTTTGAAACTGAATGCCCGAACTATTAAAATAAATAAAACGCGATATTTGACCTTTAAAAGTGACACAGTCTTAACATTATCCTCAAATTTTTAACCCCATTTTCAAATAATACCTCAATGAAATGAAGAAACATAAAAAGTCTTAAAAGGATAATTTGATATTTGCATTAATTAATTTATTTTTATGATTGTTTATAAAAATTATAATATTTATATAATTATATGGTGATAAAATATTCTATCAAATTTAAATGAAAATTTAACTCAAGAATGATAATTAGGTTCTTGTGAGTTTTCAGAGACTCATGTGTTTGTCTCAACTTTAATAATTACTCATGTTTGCAGGGATGTGAATGCCATTTAATAATTTTATGACTTAAAATGACATAAATGATAGTCTTAAATAATTTTTAACTCTCATTTAACATATTTAAATTGTTTTACTTTCTCATTGAAAAATAATATTAAGGTAAAAAATAAATTTTAGTTGAGTTGATTTTACTTGTTTTTTAATTTTTTAGTATCCAATAAAAATGTTAACATTGTCAGAAATTTTCTTTAAATTTTACAAGATTTTTTTTGAAAATTCCTAACATTTTGAAGTGTTTGCCATATCATCTTATAAATAAGTAAATAACTTGCGTTTGCATTTTTTGTATAATTTTGAAACGTAATGCCTACTAAATCTTATACATGTCCAGAAAATCTTTTAAAACTAAAAAATATCATTTCTTAACAATAAATACAACTCTTAATAACAATGTATTCATATATACAAAAAAATAAAAATAAACTTCATTAACAAATAAAAAATTATTTTCATATATTAATATTTTTTCATTAGGATGTAAAATAGTTAAATATGTATGAGAAAGTGTATATCTCATATAATATTAGGGTAGTAAAGTTATTTTTTATTACAATATTTGAAAGAAGATTTTTATAAGATAATTCCTTTTTACTCACTATTAGGATTAAAAAGAAAATTAAATAATTTACAGATATGTTCCTTTCAGGGAGTAAAAAAAATTATCTTTTAAATCTGTGGAGTAAAACCCAAATACGAAGAAGTGAGAGGGCGATTGATAAATACGATAGTTTGTGGGAGGTAAAAATAAAAAAACCCAATTATTTTTAGGCATTTTCCCTAAATTTTACACATATGATATATGTTTCTTTTTATATATTATAATAAAAAACAACAAATCTTTATAATAACATGTATCCTTTTTTTTATCTCAATTTTATGTTTTAAAATTAGTATAAATATTTATTCTAAAAAATCTTATCTGGTAGCCAAAATAACAGTTAGATATTTGCAGACATTTTAAACCTACTTGTCTGAGAGAAGTCCATCAATTGATACTCGGTGGTGGTACCACCAAAATTATTGATTCATTTTTTTTTATTTTTCTTTCTCAAAATGTATTGACTATTGCGTGAATGTTACGGATAATATCATTTATATCTCAACACGTAATCATCATATGTTTTGACTTTTTTTATTACATAATATATATATATATATATATATATATATATACGCGACCGATGAGGTGCGGTCGTGCGGTCGTGCGGTCGGGGTCGTGGGCCGTCCGATCGCGGGTCCATCGCATCCAACGGTCGACGTGATTCGCACCCGACCGTCCGATGCGATGGACCCGTGATCGACGGCCCGTGATCGCGGACGCACCGACCGCACGACCGCACGTAATCACTTCCCTATATATATATATATATATATATATATATATATATATATATATATATATATATAGGGAAGTGATTACGTGCGGTCGTGCGGTCGGTGCGTCCGCGATCACGGGCCGTCGATCACGGGTCCATCGCATCGGACGGTCGGGTGCGAATCACGTCGACCGTTGGATGCGATGGACCCGCGATCGGACGGCCCACGACCCCGACCGCACGACCGCACGACCGCATATTATCATCCGCGTATATATATATATATATATATATATATATATATATATATATATATATATATATATATATATATATATATATATATATATATATCACTCGACCGCACGCTATCACTCGATCGCACGCTATCACCCGACTATATATATATATATATAATTTCAAAAAAAAAAAATTTAATTAGACAATTAATTGTATATACTAAGGGTCTTCAACAGGCCCAAGACCCGAAAGCCCGGCCCGGGCCCATTCACAGGCCGGGCAGGCCCGGCCCATTTTCAGGGCAGTCCGGACTTAGGTCTGATTTTGGGGCCCGGCCCGGCCCGTAGGCCCATGGGGGGGGGCAATTCATTAAACTAGTTACATGTAATTTTTATTTGAATTATGGTTGAGTTATACAAATTATTAACATTTATGTAGGTGTCAACATAGTTAAGTACATGTAATTATTCATTTTTGTAAGTAATTAATTTATTTAATATTTTTATTTTGAAAATTCAATTGATATAAATATTTTTTTCAACATTATACTTTAAATTTTATGTTATTTTAATATTATATACAAATAAACAACGTAAAATAAAAAAATAAAATGCTTTGAATTTGGGCCCGTAGGCCTGAACCTAGGCCCGGCCCGTGAGGCCCGTTTAGGTCCGGGCCCGTGGGCAGGGCCTGCCCTTTTTTTGCCACGGCCCGGCCCGGACCCCCTGGCCAAGCAGGCCCGCGGGCTTGGGCCATGGCCGGGCTTGGGCCCTGTTTCAACAGGCCGGGCCAGCCTGGTCCGGTCCGTTGTTGACCCCTAGTATATACTCATTTATTGAAAACTTTAAGTCCCCGTTTGGATAGTGGAATTGAGTTATTATGAATAGATAACTATGCTAGTATAGATAACAAATCTACATAAATAATAGATTTTTCGTTTGGTTGTGTTTTTTTTATTCTCATTGGAAAACGTAAAAATAAATGTTGAGTTGTTTGGTTGATAAAGAATAAAATATAAATAAAGTGTAAAAAAGTTGATTTGACATGTGAGCCATTTGGTGTATAAGAGGTGTTGATAGGTGATTTGATGTGATAAGATGTAAAAAGTTGATTTGACATGTGAGCCCATGAGAATAGATAAAATGAGTATAACTTAACCTAAAGGTTACTTAGAATTGTTACTCTCTTATACTCGTTTAAACTGACTTAGTAATATCAAGTTATACTCTGCAAACAAACAACCATTTTCCTTATCCATTCTTATACCACCCTTATACTACTTTTATACCCGCCTTTTCCGCTTCTCAAACGGGGCATAAACAATTACATGATTCCTTAAACCATGTATATATTCATACGTCTTTAAAATCATAAGACTTTGAGTAGTATTGAGTATCAATGTCCTTAAAATGTGGCATTGATGTATCTAAAAAAGAAGTATAAAATCTATATCTTCAGTGTCATGTAGTTTAGAAACTAATAGGAATAAAGAACAACCCGGAAGTGGTAGAAAAAAATACTTTGAATGAATCAATTATCATTATATATGATATTCATGATAAAAAAAATGATCAAAATCATATGTCGACATCTGTTCAAATCATTTTGTGCTACTTACGTGATAGATTTTGATTGGTTTACACAGAGAAACATTGGTGGGATCCCTATCCTCCAAAAGGCAGTGCTAGATGATATACATTCCTTTGTGTACAGTGGGTGATGTTGTCATGACTCCTAAAGTGGCTGATGCTTACCCCACATAGAAAGAAAAGAAACATTGTTTAAGATTTGAAGCCCAATGAAGATTAAAATTTACAAATATTGCATTAATTTATCATTATAAAGTACTATTAATGGACCCTCCAATTACAATACTTAAAAAGAACAAATACCAATACAATTAAATTTCCTTTGTAAAAGCTGTCCTTTGGATTTTATAAATATATATATTAATGTACATGATGCATCCTGCCTAATAATGACATAATTTATTTAGATTTTTTTGAATTATAAAGATGTTGAAAGCCTTAAAATCAAACTTATGTTGGCCTAAGCTTACATTCATGGGACAAAATAAGATGGTAATAATTGTAATGCCTTAAAGGAGACTTTTCTCATTGAGTTTTTTCTATTATAAGCTACCTATTTCAACATCTCACTGGAACTTAATTTACATTACTATGACGTTATCATATGGATGTTTATAAAGATAAGTTTCAACCTCCCCAATTAGTATAAATTCATCTTGGTTTATTACCTCATATCCTAATCCAACACTTTATTGATGCAACACATGTCATTTGAAAAAAAAATGATATCTTCTAAAGAATTCTCATTTCACATAAAGGTTGGACCAAAATGTCAATATTTAAATATTTTATATTCGTTGAGGGATTTTAGGGATTTGTTTTTTTATGATTTGTTTGTATAAAATCTCATGTAGAGAGGCTTTGAAATTAGGCTTGTTTTGCACATTTGTATTGAAAGGCCCTAATGAGGTAAGTCTGAATGTATTTGTAATTCTCAACTCTATTATTGGATGCTATACTATTTTGCAGCACCGTGAATGTAGGCTTAGGCTGAACCACGTAAATATGTGTTTTTCGTGTTTTTCTTTTTATTTATGTTTTCTTCGATCTCGATATTTGTTATTTTAGCTTCCGCTATATACAACAAGTAGTATCAGAGCACTAGATTCAACCTAGGGGAACGAGATCTGAAAAATTATGATATGAAGAATTATGAACAATGGCAACATCAGTGGCATCGCATCGGATTTGCAAAAAGAAGAAGAAGAAAAGAAAAAAAAAAGGAGAAGAAGAAGGAAAGGAGGGCATGTGCCTCTATGGGGTATGAAAAAAAAAGTATTTTATTTGCATGGATTTTTCGCATTGGATTTGTTTACGCATATGTTCGGCAGTGCATGGAGGATTTTTTTTTTTTTTTTTGCATGGACTTGTTGCATGGATTTTATTTACATATCATTATGCATGGGATTTGTTTATGGACCTCTCGGTGGAGATCATGAATGTAGATGTGATAAGTTCAACTTTTATGTATCCATGAAACATAGGTTAAAAAAAAGGATTTTGAAATTTGTGGCATTTGGATATGTATTCCCTAATTGCATGGAATTTATTTAGATTTGCATGTTGTTTATTTGAATATGAATGATGTGGCTGATCGAAAAGGAAAGAAAACAACAGGGGAAGATAACAGTGTAATTAAGCCTGTCAACGGACCGGATACGGAGCGGATATGGTCATATCCGTATCCGTATCCGAAATTTTTTTTTATATCCGTATCCGTATTCGTATCCGACGGATATTTAAAAAGCATATCCGTATCCGATCCGTATCCGTATCCGACGGATTCGGATAATTATCCGAAATATCCGAAATAAATAAATAAATAATTAAATATAACAAATTTTTATTTAAAGTTTAAAAATTGACTTAAAATTAAAAATTTACAAACACAAGTCTTAACTTTACAACTATTAGAAAGAATAAATAAATAATTAAACATAACAAATTTTCATTTAAAGTTCAAAAATTGACTTAAAATTAAAAATTCACAAACACAAGTCCTAATTTTACAACTATTAGAAGGAATGTGAGCCACTTGATCAAAATTCAATGGTAGATATTAAATACTAATATTAATATTTTTTTAATGCCATCGGATACGGATATTTTTCGGATCGGATAGGGGTATATCCGTATCCGATCCGAAAATTTTCGGATACGGATTATTTTTTCGGATACGGATACGGATTTTTCGGATATCGGATATTTTCTACATTTTCGGATACGGATTCGGATCGGATGCGGATATTTTTTCGGATAATTGACAGGCTTAAGTGTAATCTCTTATTGCATGGGATTTGATTGAAAAGATATGCATGTATGGGTTGAGATTAGATATTCATGGATTTAGTGTAGTGATTAAAAAAATATATTTGAAGATGACACCGTGGATATTAGATAGCCGTTTGAATTTAGCACGAATGTGTTTGAATTTTCTGCAAGTGCATAAGCAAGGCATAAAGGCATGTGCACGGGGCGCACGAGTGTTCCATTTTGAGGTGGAGGTCAGATCAGGTCTTTCGAACACGTGATGATTGATTCAAGGCATTGATTTGGTTATGCGTCATATTTGATTCAGTGGTCGATCCATGGAAAGGCAGCACATGCTTATGGATTCAAAATTTGCGTTTGGCGGTGGCAGAGATCCGGAGGAAATAGTTCCTGAAATCCCTGTAATTTGGAATTTGTAGAGTGAGTCATTTGTATGTGAAGACTCGTGTTGGTGAAGATCACTTGGTTTAAAGTGGAGTTTGCATTTTGAATTTGCATTTGCATGGTACACTATTTACATGATTTTGCTTCAAGGATGACACGGAGCATGAAGACATAAAGGAAAATCTTAAGGGTTCGAGAAATTCTGGATTCACCGGATATGAGCCAAAGTGGAGATTGTTGAAAAAATGTCTCAGATCCGGTGTACCAACAATTTTGAATGGGCAAGATTAAGTCATTTAGGGTGAACACCTAATTGACTAAATCATTCATTTTGAAAAAAGTCTATTTTTGTGATGAGATTTGTTGAGAGATTTTAAGGATTTGTTTGTTATGATTTGTTTGTATAAAATCTCATATAGAGAGACTTTGAAATTATGTTTGTTTTGTGGCCCTAATGGAGGTTGAGTGAGATAGTTAGGAAGGAGACTCTAATGGAGGTTTGCATGTAAGTCTGAATGTATCTGTAATTCTCAACTCTATTAGTGGATGCTCTACTATTTTACAGCCCCGTGGATGTAGGCTTAAGCCAAACCACGTAAATCTGTGTTCTTTTTGTTATTTGTGTTTTTTTCGATCTTGATATTTGTTATTTTAGCTTCCACTATGCACAACAATATTTGTGTCTGATCTTTTCATAAATATTTATTTTTATAAAATGACAAACATCCCTGCCATTTTATGGTGTTTATTTCTGAAATCAATACAAAAATAAATAAATGAGTTAATAGGTTATGGTGGTCTAAGGGATATGTGATTCCTGGTTAGAGTCTTGATCCTCATGATAATAAGATTTAACCCAAAAAAAAGAGAAGGAAATAATTAATTTATTAATATTTTTCACATGTATGAAGATCTCATTTATTTATTTATTACATGAATTAATATCAATGAGTTGGTTTTCTGTGAATCATGAACAACTGCACATTCATTTGATGATCAAGAGTTGGTGAAGCTACTGGTCGGAAAAGCTTGAACGTAGAGGGCGTGAGCACCTCACAATTATATACACATTATATTATAATATTATTATTTCATTAAAACATATGTTACCCCAATATTAAACTTTCGATTTAATTATCTATCTTGGAATGGAAGTGTAATTCCAATTTATTAATGAAATTTTGATAATAATATCTATATTTGTTTTAAATAAATATTATTATTTCATTAATATATATCAGTATACTGTATGATGAATATGTCAACCCAAATCTACTATATTAATCAAACGTTTTAGCATATATGGAGAGAGCCACGCATGTCGGGACTCGGGACCACACAAGCCACGAAGGGCCGTGGTATGTCCAATAAAATGTGCATGCATAAATGTGGACGCACATTCATTTATTTTATATAGACACACACACACACACTAGTACTAAAATTATTATACACATTGAAAGATGAAAATTATTTGTTGAAAAATAGTGATGAATATGTTTATCATAGAAAATAGAAGAACGATGTTATGCAGCTCCATTTACAGGTCACACTATATTTTATTTTAAAAAAATATAGCCCTTTATTATTTTATACACTACGTTATCATAGCTACGTTATCATAGCGTAATAAATTTTTTTTTTAAAAGATAAAAAATATATTATTGTATTTCACAATTTATTTTATTTCATATAACATGTAACAATTTTATTTTATTTTAAATTTTTTTTAAGAAGCAACAAATTTTTTTGTTATAATATTAGATCGACACTGGAGTGAAACTCATGTCTGTGTAGAATTCAATATATCCAACACTTGCAATAAATAAATATATTTGATTTATGTTATACATATATTTAGATTTTTGAATTTTTTTGAATACCAATAAAAAAAAATTAGAATAAATCTACCGATGACAAATGACAATATGGCATTAAAGAAGTGTAGGATTTCTTAAAGAATACACACTCCTATTTATTCATAGTTTAAAATTATCTTATGTTAATAATTCATTTATTATTTATTTATATTACTATTAAAAAATTCGAGAAATATGGCCTCTGTGTTACATTGTTGGCCGGAGGAGAGGCGGAGGAAATTCAGTTGTCGTGGGTAGTGGGCCCATTATGAAGAGTTACGGCCCATTTCGGAAACACTGGTGGGCCTTTCGGTGCAGTTGATCCGACGCATCACGTGAAGGATGAGAGTTTTGGAAGAAGAGACCACACACCACAGGTTTAACTTTTTTTTTTCTCCTAAATTTTAGGCATTTCTGTTCCAAAAACATTCAAAACAGAAAATGTTCAGCAACATGAAGAGCGAAGAGGTAAAATAAAACAAAAACACAAATCCCCCACTTGTTTTTGGGAATAAGCCATCAGATAATTCCGGATAACCCCGGATAAGGATTTTGGTGTGTTTGGAAACCTCGGATAACCCCTGATAAAGTATGTCAGAATAAACTGGTATAAAGTTGTATATGGGTTCCAACCAACCCTTGGAATTAAAGTTATCCCAGGTTATTTCATCTAAAGAATATGTGGGCCCACTGTCAAATCAACTATCATCACCTTTTATAAATCACCTGTCAAATCAACTATTATTATATTTTTATCTTTTATAAATATTTATCCATACTTTATTCACATTTTAACCAAACAACAAAATATTTATTCCTAGGTTTACCAACGTTTACCAACGAGAATAATTCAAAACACAATCAAACACAAAATCATTTTATTCTTATTTATACTCATTTATGCTTGATAAATGTATACCCTGTCATAAAACCTATCTCTGTTCCAAACAAGGGGAAAGAGAAGAGAAGGACAATGAGGTTGAGCTGAATTGGGTAGAAAAGATTGACCCATCCTCCACAAACCACGCGCAACCTCCTCCCAATATGAAGAGCCCGACCGTTTAACTATTTTAATTCGAGTGAACGGCTTTAGAATCTTGTACTTGTTTTATGCTTGGATAACATCAAATGAATCTATGAAATGGATCTAGTTATCACATATGCTCTGGTTCATTTGGTAAAATATGGGTCTTCGGATTCTACTAAGCAAAAACAAATAAACAAAGATAAGTAATTGATCCACTACCCAAGATTTAGGAAAAATGACAGGCTATTTGATTTTATTGTTAGGTTATGTAAGATTCACCCATGGCCGGCTGGATATGTTACTAAGCCCAAGGAAATGAAATAATATTTATTTTAATTTTAAACTATTAATTTTTTACTTAAATATCATTCTTCTAGTTTTTTGGGATGTAAAATTATTGATTAAAATTTTATATTCAAATTTTTATTTGATTTCAATAAAAGAAGGTATGGTTCAATGTTGTCCACACCATAGATTTTTTTTTCGTGTCTACAATAAACAGGATGTTGAGAGATTTTTTTTTATATAAATAAGAAATACAGTGAGGAAAATGATTTTTTTGAAATGAAGAAGATAGTGTGAAAAATGCACTTTTTTTTAACTTTGTCGTTTTATATCCCATTTTTTTCTAGATAAAAAAACCCTTTAAACTCTATTGATCATGTAAATTTTTTTTTGCTAATTTTTTAGATATCATAAAATGTTGTTCAATTTTATATTGGTTATTTTTAATCATATCAAAATGTGTATTAATTTATTAAAAAATAAATATTTTTTTTTGCAATGTGTTAGGTTATTATTAGTCAATATCTGAACTTACTTATAAATAAAAAAAAATTAGAAGCCTTTGTGCATCTGGAAGCCTTAGACTATTGCCTAAATTGCCTAATAAAAGAGTTGGCCCTGGATTCACCGTCTCTCATTTCTGTTAACTATAGTAAAATTATTATTTTTTATTGGTCTCATGCATTTTGATTTTTTTGAATATGTTTAATCTAAAATAAAAATTCTTTTTCTAAATAAATAAATAAGATATACTCTAATCTATTAAATAAAAATCACAAGTTCTATGGAACGAGAAGTACAATATATGTCTGCGTTCTATGAAAGGGACACACACAGTCACACATCGAATTCATATGAACATATTTTATTGGCTATGTGTATAAAATTAAAATCAAAACATATGCATGTCAAAAGGAAAATGATATATACAAACCTATTGCAGCTCCATTATAGTCCACATCTAATTTTTTTTATATAAAAAATCATACACTTTCAATTGAAATATAAATTGAGATACATCAGTGTATTTTTTTAAGTAAATTGTATCATACACCATGATAGAATCTCATACATCATGATAACGCAATAGATACTACATTATCATAGCATATGAGGCTGTAAAATGGGCTGCAAAATGGGTTGAGGGTATCAATTGAGCTTAACATTTTTTTTGATTTAAGTCTACCAACTTTAGGGCCTTGGGCCATAACAAGAATTTTATGGGCCCCAGAGATGCTTTCACCCAACTTCCTCCAAAGCGCAATCACTAAGCCCAAGTCATGCAAGCCCATTTTCAATAATCATAGTTTCTAACCCTATCCATCCAAACAGCATGCGAGACAAAGTTAACACGGATAGCTTGGTGAGCTTTCACGTCACGAAAAAAGAAAAGTCATGTGAACGTACGAAAAAAAAAATCAGAATCTTTCGATTAGCATTTCAAGAAATCAAGAAAGAGTCCTCTTTTACTACCAACCCAAATTCTCCTTTGTTTAACAAACACACATCCAAATTTAACCAACCAACATATTCACATTAATACCTTTTTTACTCATACATATTGTTAAAAAGCTAAATTATAATGTGAATGTGTTTGTTAATTGAATTTGAATGTGTGAATGTTGAACAAGAAAGACTATTTTGGATATGCGAATGTTGAATTAACTTATATGATTATTCAGACCTTATGTAACTCAAGTTTGATAGTTATAAAATGGTCTACATTTTGTCATTTCCTAAAAAAAGAATTTATATGATTGTGTATGCAAATGTTGTTTATTTATAATATTTTTTTGTTGTGTATTTATAATGGATATGAAAATTCAATTATTGTTAATTAAATAGTGTTAGCTGACACACTTTATGTCACATTAGACATCATGGTTTGATTTAGAATGTGTCAAATTAAACAACTTACGGTGACATAAGATTTGTTACGTCACTTTTAAAATATTGTAGATGAAAAATTCTAGACGACATACCTATAGTCACATTAGACGTCCCAGCATGACCAACTTTGTGTCAACTGAGGCTAGTGGGATGAGTCTGTAAAATAAAAAGTGTAAAACATGTTTTAAATTTTTATTGGGTTAGGGGTGGGGGGGGGGGGGGGGAGAATTTAGGTTGGTGGTGATACATCAAGAAATCCTTCAATTTAAAATCCGAAGATTGAACGGCTAAAAATCAATCTACATCGGAAGAGCAAAGCGATCATATAATAAATCGAAGGACCAGACCACAAAACCCCTCTTTATAAGTTATAACCCCCGAAAATAAAAAGCATTAAAAGCGATGGCTTCATATGTGCCTCCTCACCTGCGAAGAGAATCATCAACTCAGGCACTCCCCAATAATTACCGAAATGCCACCCCAAAACCCTACCCGGAAACGCTGGACCGAGACGACAGCCTCTCCTCCTCCTTCTCCTCCGCCGCCTTTCGCCGCTCCGGCGGCCTCGCCCCGCCGCCGGATCCGGAGGTCGTGTTCGAGCAGTGGAAGCCGTCCGATAGGGTTTCCCGGCTAAAGCCGGAGCAGGTCCGGTTTCCATGAACTTTCGTGTTTTTTTTTGGTGTCTCGTAATTTGTGATACAGTGTTGTTTGGATTGGCTTGGGAAATGGAGGATGCTTGTGTTGGGGTGGTTAGGAAATCAGAGGTTTTTAGTTGCTCAGGCGGAACGGTTGTGTTTCGATGAATAATGTTGAGACATAATGGAAGTCTGTCACTTGAGTTTCAATAGATGCTCCGAAGGCCCCACTTGATTCATGTCATTATTTTGGGTGGATTATTTTTACCAGTAATCTTTTTTACCAGGAATCTGTTTTGTTTGCTAATGAATTCCTACGCAAATTCAATTTTCCAGTGTTTAAAATGATAAGAGAATTTAATTTGAATATCTAAAATACCCATACTAAATGCCATGTACTGATACTTGAAAATGTAACTATTAATCTATATGACTACTGTAAAAATATACTAATACGATAAAATATTTAATATGAAATAAATGAAGTTAAATACACAACTGCATATGTAAAATTGTAAATGATTTCGCATCTATTAAATACCTGTTTGAAATTGACAATTTTTTTTTATAAGTGGATGAAATGCAAAAGTATGGAGTCTGAAAGGTGGAATTAAATGAGAAAAGTGAATGTGCATACATGGAAAGATTCAGCTAGTTGAAACTTTTGGTTTCTGTAATTTTTGTTCGTGATGACTTTACAAATGGTCTACATCTTTTATGTAGACTTTAGTTTTTAGGACTAACATTTGGGGCTCGGAAGTAGAAATTGAGAAATAGGAGTATTCATGTACTAAGGTTTATGGAATTTACCTTAATTTTATCGGAATGAAGCTAATCGTGTCCTTTAAGTTAGATGGAGAAAGAAAGATTAGATGCTTGCAGATTTTCAATGAAAGCTGTTTGGATTTCTGCATCCTTTGTCATTTGTACTCCATCACAGCAAAACTCTGGAGAAAAAAATGGAAGTAAACCACATACTCAAAGGCACCAAATGTGGTTATAGATAGGGATGGTGGGACATGGAAAGATTTCATTTTACATGAAAGTAAAACAATAGAGGAACTGCTAAATGAGAGTTCGGCTGTTAAATTACTGGCGCATGTAGGGTTGCATGTACATGGGTTGGTGAACCTTTCATAGCCTAACTCCAGCTGAGAGGTGTAATAATAAAAGTCTCCTGATATAGGTTCTCTACAGCAGAGTTTGAGCATACTGTTTCAAATTTTGAATTTTAGATCAACTTAGATATGTAGATATATAATATGAAATTCTAATGCAGATAGTGATCCAAATAGAATTCTGCTATAATATGCACCCAGACTTGTCCCCCCCCCCCCCCCCCCCCCAAGAAATGTTTTCCTTATCTTCGTAAAGCTTTTTATGTAACTTTATTATTTGATCTTTCATTCATTAGATGGTGATCTCATGAAGAATATGCATGGTTGGGTTGCATTCTGATAAATTATTTCTCCATGTTCCTCATATTTCTCATCAGATTGAACAAGTACGATTGAGGCTGAATGTTGACGTTACTGTTGCCTTCGATTCCCCTCCTGCGCCTGCACCTATCGAATCATTTTCAGACATGGTATAATTCCCCTACATTGTATGCTGCTATCCAAAAAGAAAGTGTGATGCAACTTTACTTGAAGTAATGTATACAAAAATTATTTTCAAGGGCAGATAAAAGATAATATTTCATTTATCCAGATCTCAAGGGTATCTCATTGCTTATTTTCCAGGGTCTGCACGTGAGCATCATGAAGGACATTGCATTTCATGAATACACCAGGCCAACTTCCATCCAGGCACAAGCCATGCCAGTTGCTCTTAGTGGTAGGGATCTTTTGGGTTGTGCTGAGACTGGTAGTGGAAAAACTGCTGCTTTTGCCATCCCTATGATTCAGGTGCCACATCATTGTTTTACTCATGTTATGTTCAGTGTGTTTTTTTCACATGTATATATACTATATATGTACACACATACACAAGTTATGTTAGTGCAGCACAGTTAAAGAAACCTATTTTGACTCGAGATAATTCATGTTACCAACAAGGCACCACATTCCTCTCATTAAGCTGAAAGTGGTCTAGCTGGAAGATATTTATCACATATCATATTTCGATCCTTTATTTTGTTTGTTCTTTCTACCATCCTGTGGTTATCACTTTATCACAGTACTGCTGATACGATTTCCGGCTTTCAGACAGAACGTAGGCTATGAATGGCCAGTTCAATTTCTGGTTTTTGAATCTCCCATATTTCTCAAGTTATGTAGTTTATATCCTTCTTGAAGCTGCTTCCTAGTAAAGGGACAACTATTTTCTGTTATTTAATTATTTATTCTAATCTATGCCCCCTTTTACAGCATTGCTTAGCTCAACCACCAATTCGGCGTGGTGATGGACCTTTGGCATTAGTCCTGGCTCCAACGAGAGAGCTTGCACAGCAGATAGAGAAAGAGGTCTAAATCCCCTCTCTATCCTGCCCCACCTCCCCCTCTCACGCATACAGAGGGAAGGATTAGAAGCGTGTCAGAAATGTCCTGTTTTCTTTACATTGTTTTTGTTTGTTATTGTTCCAGGTTAAATCTTTCAGCAGGTCATTGGAGTCATTCAAAACTGCTATAGTGGTGGGGGGAACAAATATCTCTGAACAGGTAACAATAAAATTCTAATGCATAGATGCTGAAGTTTTTGTTTTTGTTCATGATTATGCATTTAGAAGAGCTCTCATGTTCTTGTTAAATGCTGGTGCCAAATTTGAAATATTTATGCCTTGCATACATTGTAATTTTTTTATTATTAAACTACTGAATTATGTTGGAGCTGAACTAAAAATTCTTTACTTCATATCATCTATATGTTTCTTGATTTGTTGATTATCTTTCTTACAAATATTGCAATGCATTTCTTTGATTGACATGCAGAGATGTGAGCTACGTGCAGGAGTGCATATTGTGGTAGCCACACCTGGAAGATTTATTGATCATTTGCAACAAGGGAACACTTCCCTATCTAGAATCTCATTTGCTGTTCTAGATGAGGCTGACAGAATGTTAGATATGGGTTTTGAACCTCAAATTAGTGAGGTAAATTTTGGCTTCATCTAACTAGATGTTTGATCCAATATTTAACAAGTGTTGATCAACTTGTATTGTATGTTTATTGTCCTAGCCTCTTAGTTTTTGTTCGTTCAATTATTTCAATCATTTGTGCATTTTATTTTTCTTGGTTCAAATTTAATATATCCTTTTTCTTTGACATTTATGTTTTGGAGATATTTGACTGTGAGACATAAGTAGATCTGAACTTGAGATATAAATAGTGTAATGATTTGTTATAATTTTTTGTCGCTAAATGATGAATAAGTCTGTAAACATTTTTTTTTGTTGTTTTATTAAACTAGTAGTTTTGAATAACTCAGTGTGGTATATTTTAATCTAATGGCTCATAGAAGATTCTTAAAATATATCTAAAATGATCTGCATAACAATCTCTAAAATAGAGGAAGTAATTACAGTTAGAATTAAAAACAAAATAACAAATATCCCAACCAAATGATCAAGCCTTCTCACACCCCTATCTCTTAGTTTCATAGGAGCTTGGGCCCGTAGCTCAATGGTTGACAATAAAATTTGTGACTATGAGATCAGTGGTTCAAAAAAATCTTTTATTTTCATGTGGTATCCACGTATATTAGCTTCTAATGCAGCGTGAAACAGTAGAAGGATTATGATCCCTTAGAATCCTTGAATCCACAAGAAAAAAAAAAAAAAAAACTAATAAACTTATTCAAATTTAAAATAGAAAAGAATCTAAACTAATAAATCTAAAATAAGTCCTAGATTTTTCTTACATTAGTTTCCCTGATGAACATAGTTCGAAGTGCGCCCTTGGGTGCACATTCCCTCCGCGCCCCCCCCCATGCGGCGCATGTGCCGTTCAAGTTTGAATTGAATTCACATGTACAAAGAGCGTTTGAAGTTCAATTCTAATTGACTTTGAACGGTAAAATCCTCCTTTGGTTTTGAATTGCTGTTCGAACAATAATTCAAACGGCAACATACCGTTCGAAAATTGTTCGAATGGCACATATGCCATGTGCGGACCCCTCCGCACATGGTTTTGAACTATGCTTATGAATGAGTCATTTTGGATTTTTATATCTTCTTTCTTGAAAGATTGTCAATGGTTATTTCAAATAGTTTGTTGCATCATCTCAAATTTTATTTGTGGGTTGTTATATAGAGTAATTTTTGAATTCATGGACCTACACTATTGTTTTTCTTCTCATTTTGCAGTTCTTGATGCTTACTGGTCCCTGATGTAAAATTGTAGTAATTGTTATTTTGATCTGTGGTGCAATATCATCAACTGGTCTTTATTCTTTATTGGTTTATTGTATATCATTTGGCATAATTTACTATTATTTATTATTAACTCTATGTCATTCAGGTGATGAAAAATCTTCCAAAGGAACACCAAACTTTGATGTTCAGTGCAACTATGCCAGTGGAAATTGAAGCACTTGCACAGGTAAGACAAATGATGACTCTAGATTCAGGGTTATGCCTAACTTGACTGCTTGATTTGTTTCATTTTATCATAGTACTGCAGAAAATTGCAATTTGACTGACTTTTTCAATTTATATTTTAGGCATATCTGAGTAAGCCGGTGCAGATAAAGGTTGGTAAAGTCAGCCATCCAACGGCAAATGTATCTCAGATGTTGGAGAAGGTTTCCGAAAATGAGAAGGTCAGGTTAAACAAAAAAGAGGAAATAGAAATGACATGCAAATTCAACACTTGCTTCTGTTGGTTTTATCTGCATGCTTATTGCTTGCACATTTTCGTGACTTAGGGTCCTTTTTACTGAATGCATCACATTATCGATTATTTCATGAAACATGTATTTTCCAACAAAAGTATAATTTCTTTATAACCAGGAACACAGATTTAATTAATAATTCATGTATGTATTCAATGTGTATTAAACATGCATTAATCAATGGTATCCATAACATGATTTCAATAAAAGTATTGTCAATTTTGTGTGCCATAATTTTTAATTTTCAAATTGTTCCCCAACTTTACAAGAAGTTTTACCAAATTTGAATTTTTACCCTTCCTGAATTATTCCCATATTCCGAACTTGTTACAACTTACAAGGCTTAGGGTGCCTTGGTGTTTTTTTCCTTCTCATGCTGATAGTCCTTTAATTTTTTTAATAATGTTCTAAGGAGTGGAGGCGATTTTTTTCTCAAATATGTGTGACTGTGGTTGCCTTATGGTCCATTTATATTTTGGTCACTGGATGTGGTTTCTGGTTTTTACTATATTGCAGATGGATCGACTACTGTCTCTGCTTGTGGATGAGGCATCTCAAGCTGAACAATCTGGACATGCTCTTCCTCTTACTATTGTTTTTGTTGAGCGGAAGGTACTGGTTGGGTCCTTTAGCTTTTTAATTTTTTGTGTCTGCCATAGTTTCAAGCATCAGCCAATATATCAGGGCATCAGGATTTTAAAAAACTGCTGGGTTGCTAATAATTTTATCGAATAATGCATGAGAAGGCTTTGGATTGATCTCATACCATTAGGCACCATCCTAATACGACATCATCGCGTGCCCACAATCCATGTTGTGTTCGTTGCACGTCCAATGCATGCCCGAAATTCAGAAAATTATTTTGAATTTTGGACACGTATGGGATGTCTGACACGTCCAATACGTGTTGTGTCCTTGTCATGTGTCCAATACACGTTGGACACGGACATTGCATGCTCATTGTAAGTGTCAGTGCTCCTTAGATGGTGCTACCTTTCATTTGCTTCAAATGGTGCCGCTGTCATTCTCAGCCAGTTAAAAATTGCATTCAGCCTGTGCAGTTAATAGTCCATGTGTGCTCATTTATTAATTGCTAGGAATGTATTAATGAATATCCTAATATTTTAACTCAACTCTTTCTCCAGACAAGGTGTGATGATGTGGTAGAAGCTTTAGTAGCTCAAGGATTAAATGCAGTTGCTCTTCATGGTGGACGTAGTCAACTTGAAAGGGAAGCAGCCCTTCATGAATTCAGGAGCGGATCCACCCATATTTTGGTAATGCACTACAGCTGCATAACCAAAATATCGAGTTTTGTTTCTGAGTCAGATACATGAAAGTCAAATCTCAATTGTGCTCATTTTGTGTAGGTTGCAACCGATGTTGCTTCCCGTGGCTTGGATGTTACAGGAGTCTCACATGTTATTAATCTGGACCTCCCAAAGGTATGTTGTGTCAGGTATCACTCATTTTTGGGACACAATTACAACCCTTTTTAGAAAAATTATCCAATAAGATTATTGGCCCAACTAGATGCAGATTCTTCCAACAAGAAAATTTAATGTCCAAAAGTTCCAGTGATGCAAAACAAATGGTTGCAGGTGGCTTTAGTTGGTGATTTTGGCCATTGTATAAAATGGACATTTGTTATTAGGCCACAGCCATTTTTTTCTTCTCCTCAAGTCTTTCTTTGTTTTTAAATTGTTTTGTTTTGGGCAGTTCTTTGCCAATTTTTTGTTCTCCCTTGTCTGTAATTCCCATAACTCTGGTTAAATGCTGTTTCTGATCATGTCATTGTTACTAATGACAGACAATGGAAGATTATGTGCACCGAATTGGGAGGACAGGGCGAGCAGGATCCTCAGGCCAGGCTACTTCCTTTTACACTGACCGTGACATGGTGACATTTTCTTCTATATTTAATAATTTCCTGCCTTCACTTCACTGACTTATTGCCTGCAGTCATGGGTGTGCTACAATTAGATATGAAATGCAGAATATCAAGTAGAAATGATGAATTGGAACTGTTGAAACTAGTGCTCTCCTTCACTTGTTTCTGTTTGTTGGTGGTCTTGCAGTTTCTTGTGGCACATATTAAAAAAGCTATATCTGATGTGGAATCCGGGAATACAGTTTCATATGCCACAGGAAAGGTATAATTTGTCTTCGGTATCCAATTTTCTTTGATTGTCCTGTAGTAACATACAGTAACTTTTTTAATAATATACGTGCATTTACATGCCTACATAATTACTTAAAAATTCTCGTCAGTATAGTATAATTTAGTAAGCCTATTGACATTTTCAACAGGTTGCTAGAAGGATGGAGAGAGAATCTGCAGCAGCACAGAAAGAGGCAAGACTTGTGATGTCTAAGCTTTCCGTGACAGGTGCTGCATCGATTAACATCGAAGACAAGTACCGCTACATGCTCACCCCCACAAGCATAAAAAAAGAGGGTGTGGCAGATGGTGCCTGGGATGACTGATGGAGTGACAGGGAGGGTTATAATCCCTCCCTCCTCATTCTCTCTTTCAGCCCATGCGCACACGCCTTAAAGATCCACAGGAAATGTGTTCTTTGAAGCTCCTGAAATTCACAATAAACTTGTAAGGTTCTCAACTACATCCAAGCTTTCCAGAAGCATATGTTTGCATCTCTTCTGTCATTTGATGTTTTCTGACATTGATTGCTCCTTGGTTCTGATGCCTTTTTTAAAATGTTGTGTTCATGTAATTTGCAGGAAAACTACTGGTTACTGGTGACTGAAAAGAGAGCATGTAGAGGTACATGGCTTTGTCTCTTTTTTTTTTTTTTTCACTTTTATGACTATATGATGATGTTATGTTCATATGTTAGTTCACTCTACTGGATTAGTCTTGTTGTACTCCTTGTGCTAATGTGTTAGTCATCATTCCACAGTAGAGGGCTGTCAAACAGTAAAATAGGGTGTGGTACATGAAATTCCATCAAACTGCCTTACGTTTTCAATGTGACATTTCTTGGTAATGAAATTCCAAAGTCCAAAGGAAATAACTAGTGGTGGTAGGGATAGAAGTCATCCATTCTAGATGATGATCAGCTGAGATGCCGCGTGAAAGGATCAGGATCCTCTTGTGAAAGGTCTTCCAATGTCAGTTCTGGATTACCAAGTATTGAATTCCATGATATTTGTTTATGAGGTTCTAAATTTCCAATGTGGGACATAGAAATGTCACTTTGCAATTCCTGTTACAATATAGTCAATAATTACAATGGTGACTACGTTTAATTAAATTACAGTGCTATTTGGTGACAGACTTTTAAGTAATGGTTTTAGGTTGATTTTGGGTGTTTTGGTTTGGCATTGAATGAAGCCACTTATAGTGACAGACAGACTTTGGGGTCAACTTGTCCTACTTGTCCTAAGAGTATATGTGAGTGTTGTGTGCGTAGTGATTTAATATTTGATGATGTTTTTGTCTGTTTTAATGGCTCTCGTCTTTTCCTTCCTCATTTTGGAATATTAATTAGATCATGAAGAGAGTTTCTAAATAGACAACTATTTGTTTTTAAATGTGTAAATTCGAATGCACCAATATAGATTTGGGAAAATCCATATAACTCCTGTAATCTGGCCTAAATTCATATTACCCCCTGCAATTTTTATAAATCCATATAACCCCATGTAATCACACCTCTGTATCCATGAAACCCCATCCGTCAGCTTTCCGTCCGTCTAGTTAACGGGGCAGGGGGTTATATGGATTTAGACCAGATTACAGGGGGTTATATGGATTTTTTCCAAATTTGTTTTTCTTTACATGTGATTAATTTTTTTTTCTCACACTATTATGTATAACCATAGCCATTTATTCTCTCTACCCGAACAATTTTTTTTTGTTTATTCTCTCCATTTAAAATGGATATGGACCATATCCATATCCATTAAATTTTTTTTTGTTTACTCTGTACATGTGATTTGAATTTTTTTTTCCAAATATTGTTATGTATAACCATATCTATTTTATTTTATGTACATGTGGTTAAAAATTGAGTTGTTTAATATTTAATTTTGAATTTTTTTTTGGTAGAGAGAATAAATGGATATAGTTATACATAATAATGTGAGATTTAAAAAAATCATATGTAGAGAGAATGAATAAAACAAATTTAAAATGGATATCCATTTTAAATGGATGGGAGGAGAATAAACAAAAAAAAATTGTTTGGGTAGAGAGAATAAATGGATATGGTTATACATAATAATGTGAAAAAAAATAAAATAAATCACATATAGATAAATTTTTTTTGGGGAAAAATCCATATAACCCCCTGTAATATAGCCTAAAGCCATATAACCCCCTGCACTGTTAACTCGACGGATGGAAGGTTGACGGAGGTGGTTTTATGGATACAGATGTGTAAGGTTATATGGATTTATGAAAATTACAGGAGGTTATATGATTTAGTGCAGATTAGGGGGGGTTATATGGATTTTCCCCCATAGATAAGTATTATTCAAACACAACAATGGGGTCACCGTTGAATTTTAACTTATATTTTAATTATAGATATTAGATAGATAGAAAATTCTTGTTTTATTATTTTAAAAGTAATATATCTCATTGTATGTTTTTTATAAAAAGTCAAACATATATTCTATGGACTTAAGTGTATGTAATAAATTTTTAACGAGGTATATGTTTTGTTATAGCGAGTGTATGTGATTGTAAAATGGATTGAATAATTGCCTTAGTGTAATACATACTCCAATGGTGTATTAAAAAATATACACTGGTTTATCAAGGTAGACATGTCTTTTTTCATAATAATAATACATATTTCACCAAATGAGTATATTTTTTAATTTTTTTTAAAAATGGTTGGAGACGGCGGACAGAGATGCAAATGAGGTTGGGCAAAGTACGTAGTATGCAAAAACATTCTTTTAGCTAGCTTGATTTAAATGTAACAAAAGGTTTAGGTCATCCTCGGCTTATGTTTACACAACATGTTACCATTTATATTTTTAGACCACATGATTAACTGATATGGTATATAGATTTTATCTAATTTATGGAATTAAGTTATTCCAGGTTATTTGATTCAAAAGAATACGTGAGTCTACTGTCAAATCAACTGACATCATTTCTTAATCAACTGTCATCACATATTATAAATCAACTGTCATCATTTCTTAATAAACTATTATCACTTATTATAAATCAAAATCAACCATCAAATCAATTATCATTATTTTTTAATCTTTTATAAATCTTTATCCACATTTTATTTATATTTTATTCAAACAAATTTTTTTATTATTACGTTTTTCAACGAGAATAATTTAAAACACAACTAAATAAAAATTTACTTTATCTTTATTTATATTAGAATAATTATAAATCTCATAATATTTTAGTTCTCTATTCAAACGGGGCTAAATCTATGAGCTATATAGTGCTAGCAGCACCGGGACTTTATCCGGTAGAACACGGAACTTTAGAAAGCGGAACTTTTTAGAAAAAGAAAGTGCCCTTGAATCCCTTCAGTCGTCCATAATATAGTGGAACATGTCTCTGCTTCAAAGTCCCAATATCTCACTTTTTATAATTATTATTAGGGAAAAAAATTAAAAAAAATGGTGTAAAACCAAGAAAGTGTAATACGAGGAATCCTGACCAAGTCATTCAAATCTCTCTTTCTCTCTCTTCCGCGTAAAATCAAGTCCTCTTCAACTCCTCCCACCACTTTTTGTACCCAAAAACCACAACAATCCCCATTTGAAATGGTATATATCTCTTTTGTCATATTATATAATATGTACAAAACTTAACCGACCAAGGTAAGCTCTATATGGAAGAGAATCAAGAGACCATGTCCTTGATCCTCCACGGCTGTGCCTTGGCCCGGGACCTCGAATCAAACATCGCGGGCTACGCGGGCCGGCCCGAACTCCTCCTTGCCTCGTGCGATCGCATCTCCGACGTCTTCCGACATGCCTCTGATCGCCTCAGATCTCCTCCTCCTCCTCCTCCAACCATCGGCGATGTCACGCTTTTCGAGGCTCCCAACTATGCGGGGCCCACCACCGTAGGCGGCACTGATTTCGAGGCGGCGGCAGGGCCGTCCGTTCAGAGGGCTGCGGCCCGCAGGAAGACGTGGGTGTTTTTTTTATTTCAAATGTCTAGGGGCATAATTGTCTTTCCAGGTATTAAAAAAAAACCGTTAAAGACCGTTGGTGGTTCTGTGTCTCAGGAAAGACAGTTACGGGAGATATACAGAGAGAGTTCCCGCGCCCGCGCTCCGACCAGGCGGCGCGGACATCCCGCCGGACGACGGGTACACGTGGCGCAAGTACGGACAGAAGGACATCCTCGGCTCCAGATTCCCCAGGTATTGCCTTTTTTGCAAATAGGTCCCTCAGAATCACGTATTGTTGAATCACCTGTAAGAATATTCTCCTTTTGACACTGTCAATAATTAAAAATTTTAAATAAAAATAAAGATGGTACAGAGAAGAAGAGAGAAACGAGAGATATATATAAATAAAAACAACATTTTGAATTATTATTATTTTTATTTATAGAAATGATAGTTTATTCATAACGGGTTAAATGAGTTATAAATGGGTCGAATTTGGGGAGGTTAGAAGATTGAAAAAAAACATAAGCACAAAACAAGGAACAAAACTAACTAGGGATAGGGAGTGAAACATAAAGCCCTTAGTCGACTGAAATGCACGCACTGGAGGCGCCACACTCGTAGACCCCCTGTCAAACACGAGATGTGCTATAGCAGAATAGGTGTCCGCCACTTCATGCCCAGTCACTCCCATCACGCCTCAATCCGAAATACAACCCGAGGTCCCACACGAGCCTCGCGTCGACTAGGAACTTTCCCCAGTCCTTCAACAACCATAGGACTTCGTTCCAAAAGTTCTCCATGTAAATTGGCTGCCCTTTGAAGATCAAGTCGTTTCGTGCCTGTCATAAGGTCCATAATCTCGCCGATATGATTATGCTCCGGAAGCGACCCTGGATGTACTTGTTGTCTTCACTATAACATTTTGAATATTATGTCTTCACAATAAAAAGAAATTTACATGAATGCTATTGATAAATCCAATAATCTTATAAATTTTGATAGACTTAAATCTGGATCAACAGCTGAATCATATAGTTGAGATTTGATTTTATATATTACAACACAATAATTCTTTAGGGAAAAATCCAAATAACCCCTGTAAATTTCTTGAAATCCATATAACCCTCTGACATTTCTTAAAGTCCATATAACCCCCTGAAAGCACATATGTAAATTTAAATAACCCCCTTGAATAAAATTTTCATTGAGAGATGATGAATATACTGTAAATATTCCGTTTTATTCATCATAACTGAAAACACAACATATCAAAACCCCCCTACAATTCGTTTATATGCAAAAAAACTTATGTACATGATGATTTTACCCCTCCGAATAGATTATAAAACTCTATATGGAAAAGTAAAATAGTTATTTATTAAGAATTTTTCACATTTTTAACACATTGTATGTGGTTTTTGCTATAATATGTTATCAATCAGGGTTAATAAGACAGAATATTCACATAATAATTTTAATATGTCAATAAAAAGTTAACTCAAGCGGCTATTTTGATTTACATAAGTGTTTTTTGGGGGTTATATAGACTTTAGGAAATGGTAGGGGGTTATAATGAATTTCAAGCAGTACTTATTCAAAATTTTCCTAATTCTTTATATCCTGTATCCTCATGCAATTATATATTCTTTTATATTCTAAGACACGTAGAATCTAGATATTCATTTAGTTTGAAAAAAAAATTAATCGTGCATAATTCATAGCAACAGAGAACTTTTCGCATGAACATATTGCACGAGGGACAAAACACATCTATAAATATCATTTGAAGATATATCTGCTGTATATGAACTACTGTTACAGGAGCTACTACAGGTGCACCCACAAGAACTACGGGTGCGGGGCGAAGAAGCACGTTCAGAGGCTCGACGAGGACCCGAGCATGTACGAGGTCACGTACCTAGACCCCCACACGTGCCAGACCTCGCCGACACCGCTCGTGATCCTCCCCGGACCGTCCGATTTTGGGCCTCCGGTCGTGCCGGTCTCCACGACGATCGGGCTGGGGAGCTGGTTCTCTGTGTCGCTCGACGTGGGCCGGCCCATTGTTGAAGGTGGGCCTAGTGTGGGCTCGGCCTCGCAACATGTTGGGGATGTGGATTGCCCAGTCGCGGACTTGGCAGATGTGATGTTCAACTCGGGGACTGGTAGTAGTAGTATGGAAGGCATTTTTGCATCCAAAGATGATGATTGAGGATTATAGTGTGATTTGATTAGTTAGAGAGAGAGAGAGAGAGAGACTAATTCATTCTTTTTGCCACTGGAAGTTTTTGTACAAATTGAGAGTATAAGGATCAATTTGGTTTTCATTTTCAATTTTCTTTTATTAAAAAAAAGAAAAAAGAAAATGACTTTTTGATACTCGCCATTCCTGTGTGAATTATTATTAGACATCCTAGACAAATTCTTCCATCCATGGAAATCTATTACAATTAGAGAATGGAGTTAGATTAAAATTGTGATTACGATGAGATTTAATATTTCAAAATAAAAAAAACTTTGTAAACAATAATATTAAATGCTTCATATTTTGTAATAATAGCATCTTCTATTTTAAAAATTTGTGAGAGACCTTATGACATTGCGTTAGAGAACATGGCAAAGGAATTGTTGGTGCACCCGGAATTATTTTGGTGGAGGACGGCTGGTGCGTGATGTGCTAGAGTAAACCTGTCAATCGGACGGATACGAATCGGATATGCTAATATACATATCATAACTTTGGGATTCGGATACTGATATTAATTTTTGAATTCGGATCCTTCGGATACAGATCGGATACGGATATTTTTTGAATAATTGACATGTTTGAATATTAACATTATTTTGGATAATCAAGTAATATTTTAAAGAGATATTAAAATTAAAATTGATATTTTAAGGCTTATTATATTTTTAAGATATCATACATTGAAAATTTAATAGTATTATATATATTATCATTATGATTAATTATACAAGATAACAATATGAACAATATATAAGACAAATATATATATTTTGATAGTATTTGTTAGATACAGATATTTTTTGAATCAGATAGACTGATATCCATATCCGCACTTCGGATCTTTAAACTGATATCCATATTTGTTAGACGATATCCTATATGGGCACACAAAACCCAACAGATTCAGCCGGTATTCCAACTCGCTCTAATATTTTCTTAACTCAAATTCAGACTATGTAGCCTCACATTTTAATATTAAATGTGCAGTCTACCATTTCTGTCAACAAAAAAAAAAAAAAGTGACATCATCTCAGAAAAATCATCCTACACAATAACATCGAAAGAAAAACTGAAACGTACGTTTTCCCCTGCAACATTTAAACAGAATCTTAATTAAACTTATGTTAAGGAAACAATTATTTTAAGAGTGGTGATACCCAAGCCCCAACTCATAGGCCCCCGTTCAAAGACCTCATGAGGTGTCATCACCTTATTGATTGGCTTATTAACTTTTAAAAATGGATAAAATGGCAAAATACAGATATGCCCTTCATTAAAAATAGATCCAATTGACCCAAATCCCCATTTTTTCTCTTATTAATCTTTCCCATTAATTTGAATTTGCCTATTTTAAAATTTGACTATTTTGAAAAATATTAACCACTCTAAAATTTGTCTATTTTAAAATTTGAATTTTGAAATTTTTATGAATTTTACATCAAAACTTACCTAATTTACACAAAAATTATCTAAATTGTTTTTCATCAAAATTACACCAAAACTTACCTAAATTACACCAAATTTACCTAAACAACACAAAAAAATGTTCCAATTTTTTTATGATTATAACTGTTACAAAATATAACAGTGTTGCATAAATGCAAAGGTAACAATTTTATAATTGTATAACTGTGTTGTATAAATGTAACAGTACTAATTTCAATGTAGTAGACTCCTCTACAAAAGCAAATAAAAATTTGCTCTTCAATGACTATTTAGATTGTAATGTAAAAAACTAACACTTCTACAACAATACACTTGTAGTTGACTGTTACATTTACAAATGTATAAATCATTACATGCATGCGATTTGACTGTTACATTTTCACATGTAACAAATACAAATCGCTGTGTATGCGATTGAATGTTACATTTACGAATGTAACAAAAACATATATTTACGTTGACTGTTACATTTACACAATTTTCAATACACATTTTTCATAATGTAAATACAGAAAACAATATATACATGCACAATACTGTTACATTTCAAATGTAACAAAAATAACAAAAAAAAAAAGGTTTGAGACAAAACAAATCAAACAGTGGAAAACGACATTCAATGCATGAAAAAAATTCGTGTTTAAACATTTAAAACAAAAGGCAAAACATAATGTCAAACCTGGTCCAAGAGACATTGAGGTGAGATCTAATTCGGAAAGAAAAGGGTTGTTCTGAGCGTCGATGGCTTGGATTCGGGATTGGAGGCGATGCTTGAGGAGTAACTTGAAGAAGACGCTATAGAGCTTCATTGCCATGCTCGGCATCTCCAATCTCACCTCTCTCTTTGTCTGAATATATATATATATATATATATATATATATATATATATATATATATATATATATATATATATATATATATGAGATAATGTTACATTTCATACTGTTACATTTCACACGAATTGTCTATCTTCTGTGCTGGATAAGCCAATCCATTCAATCTTAGCTCATGAGGATGAGGTGAATTGCCTATCTTTCAATCCAATCAATGAATGGCTTGTGGCTACCACTTCTGCAGATGCAACTATCAAGTTGTTTGATTTAAGGAATCTATCAGAAAGTCTGCATACTTTCTTTAGTCACACTGAGAAAGTACTCTTGGCCGAATGGAGTCCTAACCAAGAAACTATTTTTGCTTCCTCTGGTGTTGATCGAAAATTGATGATTTGGGATCTTTGCGGGATTGGTGATGAGCAGGCAGAAGAGGATGCAGAGGATGGACCATCCGAACTGCTCTTCATTACCAGGGTCACACTGCATAGATATTGGAGTTCTCGTGGAACAAGAACGAGTCTTAGGTCATCTCTAATGTGGATGAGGAAAACTTTCTCCAGGTATGGTGAAGAGCATCTATCACGATTGTAGAGAGAGAAATTGAAATTGACTTTTTCTTTGAACGGGATTTGAAATCATGTTAACGCCTAATTTAGGGGGATTTCATAACCGTATGGAAGAACCAAAAATATCAATAAGGGTATTATGAACAATGTATTTGTGTCACATCATAGGGTCTATTTGGGGCCTGTAAAATTGGGGCATAAGAATCATTATTGTTATTTTAAACCCCTTAATTAAGATTGGTTTAGAAAAACAAGCTGTAGCACCTCGATCTGATACGTGGCATGCACGTTCTTCACTTCTTCCCCCCATTCACACGTTGTTCTGACCCTGTCACATTAAGTAGGATCCCCGTTCACACTTAATCCACTGAACAATGCATTTAACCCCCTAAAAAGTTGTCTATATCCATATTAGTCATTTTGTTTTTACGAAATCCAAATAACTCAATATAAATCCATATTCCGTTTAGTAAATTCAGATTAATAATAGATATGCAAATAAACCCTTAAAAATAATTTAAAATCCATATGTTCCTGTCAATTACAATTTTGACTCTCTCGACCTTTGCAATCTAACAATGGGTTACAGTGGAGGAATATTTTATTTGTGTTAGACTGTTAGTATTAAAGGGTTTAATCGTAATTGATCAATTAAATTTAATCAATCATTGGGTTACCTAAAGTGACAGAAGGACCATAATGGATTTCGTAAGAACACAGGGACTAATATGGATATAGGCAACTTTATAGGGAGTTATATGCATTTGTCCCCTTTTTTGCCACGTCGGCGTCTTCTGTTACATCGACCCCATGACGTAACATGACGGCATTTTATATGACGTGACGTTTGGTGACACAGATGGAAGGGGTCCCACCATTGCATCTTTTTAATGAACTCTGCTCACTCATTATTAAATAATAATAATATGGGCTGTTTCATTTCATTAGTTAATATTAATGCTTTTATATCGTTTTATATGAATTATGCTCTTAATTAATTACATATCCTAAGTTGTCGGATTTTATTAAAGATTTTTTAAACTGAGTGTAGCAAGGCTCGTTTATTATCTTATTTTTAAAACAACCACATTTAAAGTGAATTAGTCAAAGCAATTTTTTTTAAAGTCAATTAGTGAAATTTATTTAAAGATCACGTAATACTCCATTTTAAATTGTATAGAAACCTATGAAAACATATATTATAAGATATAAAAAATATTATATTTTATCTTTTAACAAAAAAAAAAAAAACCATTCAATGTAATATAGTGACATTAAATTTAATGTAAATGTTAACCTTACAGAGTTGACATGAAAGCCTGTACTTTTAATCATGCAATGTATTCCTAATTTATTCCTAGAATGTAGTACAATCAATAATTAATCTCACCAAAAGCCTCTTGTTTTTGCTCCTCCCTCTAAACAAAGAGACAAATCCACTTGGATTTTGTTTAAGGACAAACACAACTCAGCTAAGCATTCGTGGAACAATTATCCATAACTTATTAGTCATATAATAATGAATTAATGATGCATTAGTGAGTTTCAATGGTACATCAAGACAGGCTTCCACATGGCTAGCTAATCACATGATGCCTTGTTTTCATTGTATTGACATATGATTAATTATGTCATATAATTAAGTATTTCTAATAACCAGATTCAAAGGATTTAGCAACATGCTTGGATGCACTCTTTTTTTTTTTATTTTTTATGACGGAGGGGCTTTCCGTGACTGACCTTACGGTCAAGTTGGTAAGCTACCTTCGCCTGTTTGTCCCTGGTCCCACAGAAAATTCTTTTGAATTTCGTCTAACAAACAGGAGGTATAACACAGCGCCAAGACTCGAACCCAAGACCTACCCTTAACACAGGTAAACCCTGAACCGTTGTGGTATAACATGCTTGGATGCACTTGTGTTTAAATAAAATGGAATAGTGTTATTCTATCATGCATGTCTACTATTTTAATTCCCAAACATGGAAACCAGTGGAAAATAAGGTAACAACACGAATGGATGATGGGGCAATCAAATCATCTTTTATATTAAACTTGAATTCTTCCTAAATGTAAAAAGTTCTAGAAACCCATTTTACTTAGGTTGAGGAACCATAACAAGAATTTAGAAAAATCCATAGATGCACATAGTAACTTAGAATTACTGTAGAATAAATAAGCCCCGGAGATGCACACTGCAAGCCAAGTAAATCTAGAGGGAATGTAAACTTAAGAACTACGAAAGCTACAAAAAAAAGAGACTGGCAAAAAAATCACCTCGTGTGCGCTCAAATTTAGTAACTATTTTCTTTTATATTTCATGTCTTCGTGTAAATGATTTCTCAAAAAATTTCATTGAAAGTCTAGAATTTTTAAATTTTAAGTATCAAAACCTTGAAATTTAAAATTTAAAATGAAAAATTCTAATTTAATACTGGACATTTACGTTAAGATTGAAAGAGATGCTAGATTGAGTATTCTAATAAAGATTCCTTGTTGGTTTTCAAAAGCATATAAATATTCAATGGGACACCAAAATTATATTGCTGGATCTCCAAAAATGTGAAATGTTCAACAAGATTCAAAATGGAGATGTCAATGAATACATAAAACCAAATTAAACTATGATGTGTAAGAGTACACTTATCAAGAAAGTATCCCCACCCCATTGTTTTTTTTTGTCTGTTATTAGAAAAAAAGACAAACCAATGCCCAAAACAACAAAATTTTCCAAAACCAGTGGCAAAAGCGTAATTTCATCGAAGACAATGTCCTCACTTTAAGGAACCAAAAATACAGTCCCGCGAAGGTAGCCAGATACCGCTGGCTCGTGACGTCACATACGATGACGACCTTTAATTTTGTCGTCTAGTGAGGGGTGGTTTTGTCAGCGGAGCTTCATCCGAAGGTCCAAAGTAACTTCATCACTTCTTTCCTCCACTTATTTTTCACAATATAATAAGTCCATATGAACCTCCCTTTATATAAACACATCTTCTAAACATAGCTTCATAACAAATACTAAGCCAAGATGGCACCCCCATCACCACCACCTCCTCCTTTCCACGGAGAATCGACGGCTCTTGACCTCGTTAGAGGTCAAGACTCAGCTCTTAAACTCATGAATCTCATACGCGATCGAGTTAACATGGGTCAAGAATTGACTCTGGTGGATGAGATCCATAGATCTTTCACCAGGGCTTTGGCTGGGTTGAACCCGGCTGCCGCTGCATCTGAGTCGGTGTTTGAACCGTCGAGCGACGGTGACTCGGTGAGTTCGCTGAGTCCGGCGCCGGGGAAGTGGAGGGGGAGGCACTGTTCAGGGAGGGGAGGGTCCAGGAGGAGGTAATTATGTAAGATTTGGTTTCTGTGTGTTTATAGAATCTGAGGGATAGTTTGGTCATTTTGTAAAAATTGCCGACATTTTTCTCGGCATTCAGTTGGAGGTGATTGATCAGTGGTGTTTTGTTTTATGGGTATGCTTGTCATGGTGACGAAAATGCCCCTATAGTTTTGTTTTTTTATTTTTATTTTTTATATTTATGAATTGTTATCTGGGTTGATTAATTGGCTTTAATTTTTATTGATCACAGAAGGCACCCATATCAGTGGACTAGGGTTTCAGCAGACAATCTACATGATGGATTTACATGGAGAAAATATGGCCAGAAAACTATCCTCAACTCTAATTATCCAAGGTTCATTTTTCTCTCTCTCTATTGAAAAATAGTTAAACATAGCAAAAATATTAATATTATATTTATCAATGATGAATTCATGTTAAATGATGCTCCCACGTATTATATATAAGAATTTTTATTTTTAAGTCACTGTAAACATGCTTATTCAGAGATTAGGGATTGATCCCTCCATTCTTCATATTTCTTTTCAAGTTCTCATATTCAACCGCTTATTTGGTTTTTAATCCCTCCGTCAAACGTCCGTCTATAAACCGTTAATTTATGAAATGTGATTTATTTTTAAGTCCCTTTAAACTGTGTTATTTAGTGATTAGTCCATTCCTTGTTCATATTTTATAGGGATTGATCACTAAATAACATAGTTTACAAGGACTTAACACTAAATAACATAGTTTACAAGGACTTAACACTAAATAACATAGTTTGCAAGGACTTAAAAATAAAATCATATTTAACTAATGAACATATATGAACGAACTTTTGACGGAGGGACTAAAAACTAAATAGGCGGTTGAATATGTGGACTTAAAAAGAAATATGAAGTGAGGGAGCAATCCTTAAATAGATATGTTTACAGAGACTTAAAACTAAAATCCCTTATATATATTGTTCATGTCACATTATGTTCAATTTTTTCCCCAAATGATTAAATCCCACTCCCAAAACCAAAAAAAAAAAAAAAATTAGAAGAATTAATATTCACCATTTCAATTAAACAACAAAAAAATCATACTTTTACAAATTTTTCAAGATATTTTACCTATACCAACTGTAGTAATAGTGTATTTTTCAAGATATTTTACCTATACCAACTGTAGTAATAGTGTATTTTTCAAGATATTTTACCTATACCAACTGTAGTAATAGTGTATTGGAAGCAATAACAACTAATATTCAACAGTTTTTGTTTATGATTCTTTCATAAATCTCACTCGTTTATAAATTATAAATAAATATATTAAACTATTCTAACTTTCACAAATTGGGCCATTCCATCAGGAGCTACTACAGGTGCACCCACAAATACCAGGGTTGCCATGCAAGCAAACACGTCCAGAGATCCAACGACGACCCCTCGACGTACCTTGTCACCTACATTGGCCAACACACATGCAGAACAACCACCAACCAAACCATCTCCAATTCCAGTCCAACTGAGCCAATTCTCCTCTGCTTCAGTTCATCCTCCTCTGCCGCCACTGCTGCCTATTCCGACCCACTGCAACCGTCTTTCATCGAAGACGACTCCCTCAGCGGTCTGACCCATGTCAAGGGTTCGCCGTCCGACTACCTCGCCTTGCCAGATCTGACGACATTTGAGCTTTGCGAGCTCGAGACTGCCTCGCTATGGTATGACATGTGGGATGGCGATAATGTGATCAACTTCAATTAGAAGAAGACGTTCTATAGAGATGATATCCAGTCAATATTAAATACATGATATTGTGACTTTCTGTGCATGGTCATTTAAGTCATGTGACACTTCACTGAAGAAAATTGATGGACCTAATATTGATTGAATAACACCCCGTTTTTAGGGTTTGTGTTTAGACAAATATGGATCACATGTGTTACAACGCCCAATCTTTGTAATGAATTTGTATTATAGGGTACAAGAGAGAGAATGGGTAGGGGCCCTAGCTTGTTCACTCTTTGATGAGTAAATGCTTTTTGTGTCCTTGTTGTCTATGTGATTAGATAAGCTTTGATGTCCTTTGGTGACAACTTCTATTGAATTGAGTTTTCTTGTACAGAAGATGTTCATGCGTGGGCATTTATTTTGTTTAGGTGAGGGGGGCATCGATTGATGACACAGCTACATGTGTTGGTACAATTAATGAGAAGTGATAATGGTGCCACTTTTGGAGATGTATGTGTAATGTTGGGTGACTTTTAGTTATGGAGGTCTATAAATTGAAGTTTGTATACATCTAGAAGAAGAATCTAAGAAAGGTAGGAAAAATGAGTGTGAAACGATAAGAACCACAAGAATTACTTTTTTTCCACGTGTGAGTGTAACAAGGGGGGCCTAAAATACAATAAAACAAGGTTTCGATCACCATCAAAAGAAAAACAAATTCACTGCAATCTTTTCTTTTGTTGTTGTTGTGCTCCTTTTAAACCTATTTTAATCAAACAAGATTGATTATGGATAATTCTGACCCTACTCGCTAGACACCTATGTGGTGATTAAGACCTTTTGGCTAAGTATATCACAATATAATATTTTTTTATCACATGAACATCATTCATTTTTGTTTTTGTAAACTTTATAAATTAGTCTTCAAACTACTTTTCATCTGATCTTTGAAGGACCTTTGTTATAATCTATCTTTTTAAATACTAATTTGATCCTAATTTAAGTGATAATGCAAAGGGAGGAGATGGGTGATTGTCACACCTAATTTTTTTTAATATTTCAAGGCTAATTATTTACGTTATCGGTGAAAAATTACTGATGTAAATTTTAATTCATCCGAAAAACAGACAAGTTAAACCACTATTTGCTGAATAAAAATGATATTTCAATAATATAGATATTTTTAATATTTTATTCCCAAATTATAACATAAAGATTAAACAAGGAATATCACTAAAACAGCTTAATCTAATTCTTAATTTTTTTTCATTATTTTAACCATATATCCATATCCGATTTTGGAAAGCATGTGTTCATGGTAAATGTATATATATACATCCAATATAATATATATGAATATATTTTGTATTTGTATCCAATCTATCTGAATTTGAACAATGATACATATTTCTTACTAAAATTTAGATACAATGCGGATATCTAATTTGGATTAAGATCTATTGGCATCCCAAGATCTACTAGAGGAAATGTAAAGGAAATGTAGACTACTTGTTTTAAATAAAATAGTATTATAAAATCTGTCAAAATCGGATCTAGTTATCTAGAAGAAAGTTCTGAGAAGGGTCCAAAAATTAATGTGAACGGTAAGATACACTTTCTTTCACGTGTGAATGTAATTACTTTTATAATCAAACACTAGAAAATAAATTTATGTAAATATTTTCTGACAAAACAAAAATAATAGAATCTATTTTTTGTAAGACTATTTTAATATATAACACCAAACGTTGGATTTAATTTTTATTGTTGTAAATAAATTTCTCTATGTAAAATAAATTATATGGGAATTCAAACTACACAGAACCCTTTGGAAAGTCTTAGTGTAACAATATGGTCACAATCCAAAATTAAGTTCACCTTAATCTTTTTTTTCCTTAAGCCTATTTTAAGTGGGCAGGGCGTGAGAGTGTATATTAGAGTTTGAGTCCAATAATTAAATAAGATTATCATGGATCAAAAGCCACATGTGAATAGCATGTCAAATAAGATTGATTATGGATCAAAGCCTTATTTGAATAGCTGGTCAAATAAGATTGATTATGGATGTAGCTAGACAGACACCTATAGGCCTCCTTTGAATGTGGGTTGAAACTTTTTAGTTGTCACATTGTAAATTGTAAAGTATTGCAAAAAGTTGATCACATACTTGTATCTTTGTAAATTTAATAAAGTTAAATTACCTTTATCTTTAGCTGTCCCTTTTTTTTGTGATGTACTTTTTCTTATAAAAAATATCAATGCTATCTTAAAGTGAAACCAAGTGTAATATGTATAAAAAAGAGGGAATGAGTGATTGATGTACACATATATATTTTTATTAATAATTTAAGTGAGGTTTATTTAAGTATTTTCTTTGTATTAGTAGGCGAAAAAAATGAGAATTTCAATAACAAATATATTTCTAACGTTTCTGTTGCTAGATAGTATTAACATGTTATTTCAACTTTATACAATCATTCTGCCACTATCCGACAACAAAAATGGGTCCTATTAAAAAAATAACGTCCCATAAAGTAGAGAAAAAAGAAAAACAAGCACATAATCATCCAAGAGAAGATAATTGTATATATACATGGAGAGTAAATAAAAGATTACTCATTATTTTTTCTTGGATTACATGCTCTGTCTAAAGATTACCGCAATGCCAATTTATTACAGAATTGTCAAGTTGTAATGTGTACCAAAAAAAAAAAAAAAAAAAAAAAAATTGATGCGGAACGAGTACGTGTTCTTGGAGCGCTTGGGTACTCCACATGAAATTTCGAAGGATTCCAAGATCATCGAATCTTATGGTTCTTTTTGTGATTTCACTTCATAAATTGCTTCATGCCTTTTTGTGATTTCACTTCATAAATTGCTTCTGGCATGGTCTGCAGCATGATACCATCTACAATGAATGGGCTAGGGTTTACATTCGCAGTGACAAATAATATTTTGACCACAAAAACGAAATGCAAGACGTAAATTAAATACCATAATTAATCAAGTTATGTTTGGGTAGACCAGCAGGTTAGGATTAACAAAATCTTTGCATGACCAGCTAGTTGGTCACCCTTTGATCACCTACCAAAAGTGTAAAGGGATGATGGGCAATTCATTTTTTTTTTATAAATCCGCTGGTTTTGATTAGTACCTTATCTTCCAAGATTTTGTTTGATAAATGTATAGTAGATTACAATGGTTAATAATTTAATTAAGATTACTTTATGGTAATGTACAATTTTTTTCCAGCATCAATTCCAGTCTTCATGTGTTTAAATTTTTTTAAATTTATAAAAATAAAACATATGTTCTAATGAATTATTTGGATGTATTTATAGAAAATATGTATTTTTTTAATCGATGCATACATTTCGTTAATGTGAGTATATACTTTGATGATTTTTTATCGACGCATATGGGACTGGAATTGAGGCCGGAAAAAAAAACTGTATAGAAGCACTCTTATAATTTATATATAGAGCTGTATGTAACATTATCTTTTATGTAACACTGAGGCCGGAAATTGAGCTGTATGTAACATTATCCTTTATATATGCAGCAAAAGAGGAGCAACTAATGAGTAGCTGTTGCTTTGCTTGGCCGAGCACACGCAGTGAGACTGCCTGTGTAGCAAATCCCAAATGGGTCCAAACTGATTGTGGACCAGCCCATGGGCTGTCAGCACCTTTCTTTCACTTGGAAATTGATAGGAAGTGAGCTATATATGGTCCTCATACTACAATTTTTTTGTTTTGTTTTGTTTGGTTAATACTAGAATTAGTCTATAATATTTTTAATCTCATTTTCCTATAACTATATACGATAATTTCAAAGGCATATGATATTTTGTATATGCATTGAGCAAGAGAAATGGGATTAAGGCTCCATTTGAAAATGGGTTGAGGTGCTATTAGGTTTGCTGGAACCCGAGTTCTCCAAAATTTGTTTTTAAACACAAAATAAGCTGTTGCTTAGTTTTTTTTACTAAATATTTCACAAAAAGCTAGGTTTTTTAATAGTTAGTGGAGAGAGCCTCCTGCAAACTCAGCTTTAAACACAACTTTTGTGAAAAGACTAACGTCCAAACTTATTTCTAAACAGGACTTAACAATATTAAGACTAATTACAACAATATAATATATATTTTTCTTATGAGAACAATTTTCTTATTCCTCGTACCTTAGGACTTTGTAACCCATCTAGAAAAACATATTTGCATGTGTCTTTTGTCCATTCACTATCAGCAATTCAATAATTCTAATTAGTGGTTTATCTTAGCTGTTCATCACCCACTTCACCCTTTATGATTTGTCCACAAGTTGGTAATAGAAAATACGGTCTGAAATTATTTAATTGAAAAGCTGCTCTGCTTCTCTCTAATGGACAAAGTTAATTGTTAAAAGACATCATGTGATTCAGAAGAATAGTTTAATCTTTAATCTGAAAGTATATATTCTATGACAGATGCTATATATATACATATAGGCGGCTGATATTTCCATGTTATCCAACCATTATATAATGGAGCTATATCATGCATGTTTTATATCTTGTTCATATATAGCTTTCTAAGTACGTATATATAATTAACCACTCGTAGAAAATGCCATAAAAACAAATGTGAAAGTATATAAATATATTATATAACATGTATTGCACACTTCCATATATAGGCGGCTGATATCCATGTCCTTAGGTGCGTTTGGTTAACCATTATAAAATAGAGCCTTATCATGTTTTATATCTTGGAAGTTGCCACAGTTCATATATAGTTTTTGATGTAGGCATCATAGCCATAACCAAGATCAAATGAAACAGAAGAAGAGAAGACATCTTGATCGTTTGAGAGTACCATGACTTCAAATGGCCATAACTTTTGAACTGTAGATTAGAATCACTATTATAATATGTCAACGCGTTCGTATCGACGAGCCCTACAGGAGTAGTTGATGCTATTACGCCATTTTGGAGCATTCTGAGATCATCTTGGAGGTCAAATCGATGTTTCAAAGTTATTTTGATTATTTTTAGGTAGTTTTGAATTTGTTAGGATTTTAGGCATTTGTTAGGATTTACTATATTTAGATTTGAATTTCAAATATTAGTTGGAATTCGAATTTGAATATTAGTTAGTATTAATGAAGATGTATTAGTTATCTTTACAGATTTACATAATCTGTTAAGATCATGATTGGTTTAGATTGGAATAATCAGTTGAGATCTTCATCGGTTAATGATTCTCTTTTATAAATAGGCATATAACCCAATTGATTATTTAGAATTTGTTTATCTTCTCTATTGTATTTTGTTAGGAGGACTAACATTTACATAGAACTTCCAATTATCTGATATTTCATCAGAAATCAACAGATCTTTGAAGTCTAACGTCCCTGGTATTCCGCCTAAAGAATCAACAGCGTCGTTCGAGCCTGAGAATTTGTTCCTTAGATCGAATTAGCAAAAGAGCGTGATCTTCATGCTTCATCAGTTTTCTAAGTCAATCGTAGCTCCATGAATTTTTATAGATTAGGTCATTTAAAAAAAAAATTCCATAATTTTTTTTTAAAAATTACTCTTATTAGATATTTATAAAAAAACATTTACTTTTGAAAAAAGAATAACAACTTATATTAATAAAAATTGAAAGCAACATTTTTTTTTTGTTACACACTAGGGACTTGTTTGAAACTCCCTTATTGTTCTTATTCTCTCATTTTATTTTGTTCTTTGTAAAGAACTATGAATTTTGTACAAATTCTCACATTTACAGTAATACTACTTTTGATTACCAATAAAAAAAAATTGAACTATAAAAAAACAGAAATAAATGATTTTCAATATATAAACTCTTACAATTTGTTGATTTTAAGTATAAAATCTAACCCTAACATAGTCAATTGGTGGACTAGATTGTCATGATTTGAATTGGTGACAATAGTTGTTTTTTTTTTTTTAAATGTGATGAAATCAATTGATCCCACACATTATATGCAGTGCGGCCCCCTTTTTTAAATATATATAATTAACCACTTGTACAAATGCTATGAAAACAAATAACCACCATCACCAACACCAGCTGTTTTTTTCTTTCTTTTTCAATATTTTTAAAAGTCGAATAGTAATACTTAATCAGCCTGCGACGACGATATTTGTACACTTCAGTCAGTCCATCTGGCTTCATAATTGATGGAATTTTATTCTTTTATATATATATATATATATATATATATATATAGGGAAGTGATTACATGCGGTCGTGCGGTCGGTGCGTCCGCGATCACGGGCCGTCGATCACGGGTCCATCGCATCGGACGGTCGGGTGCGAATCACGTCGACCGTTGGATGCGATGGACCCGCGATCGGACGGCCCACGACCGCGACCGCACGACCGCATATTATCATCGGCGTATATATATATATATATATATATATATATATATATATATATATATATATATATAACAAACAAATACCACTTGCATTTGCAAGCACGTTTTCAAACATCATTTGATATAAGATCAATATAAACATAAACGACAGTCTCACCTTTCATGAATTTGGTTCTTGAACACATGGATTCGTGTGGAATTTGCTTACGTAGATTCAAATATTGCTTTTTGAACAACAAGCCACATTTAGTTTATTTTAATGGGTCTTTTGTTTTTCAACTTTTTTGTTCCATACCTTCGGATCTCCTTGTTGACTGGTCTGGATGGATGCCAGGTTAAAGTGCACTTGAACCAAATTCTGATGAGATGACTCAAAATTTGATCAATTTGGTGATCCAAATTGATTTTAGAATTTTTATTATATTTGTTTGTTTAAACCACAATTGTGATTACCTGGATAAAATATTTCATTTTTTAAAGTCTTTATAACATTTAATGTTTCTCATATTCTCTCAATTTGTCCTGCAAAGAGTTGATTTGTGACAAAAAAATTGACAATTTGATGATCCAAACCAATCACAAGAGGATATGTCATTGCATTATTCTTTGGTAAAAATTCACCATTTTTGTGATCGGATCACATCGGCTTAGATCACAAATTAAAATTGGTCAACTTTATTTATTAGTATATCATTTCTTTCCTGGAATTCTTTTCGGTAGCTATCAAACACGAATAAGTCAGACTCAACTATGCTGTCAACCAAAACATCTTTTGATTTGAGTTTTTTTTTTTTTATATTGTTTTGTTAATGAGACATAACTATAATTATTTTACAACTCATAGATTTATTTTTTACTCTAATAGAGTTATTCATATATGTTTTATATTCATTTTTCATACAAACATGTTTTTGCCTTCATCTAAAGGCTTGGTGAAAAATAAAAATAAAAGGACTGATCAAAACATTATCCAACTTTCTCCATATTCTATATATCTCAATCAACCATAAACAATTTTCAATTTTTCACCACCTTCCATCACAAGGAAAATAAAGTTTATCTATAGCGATGGTTTTTCAACCGTTGCTAAATTCAACCTAGCATGAAACAGTAAAGGAAACAAATCCCACAGTTCATATATATCCATATCCACACTGGTAAGGCTCGGTGATCATCGTAAATCCGCGTCTACACCGTCTCCTCCAACGCCGTTCAAATCATCCACACAAAGGACAGAAGAACGGCAGCTTGGCAATGGTGAGTCCAGTTTCAACCCATAATTTGATATCACATGCTCCAGACTCCAAAATCCACCACTGTTGGATTGGAGAGACTGATCATCTGTTGTGAATGTTGACAAGAAGAAATTCTCTTCTGATTCAGACTTTGGTGGATGTTTATTAGATTTCTTTGAAGTGGTTGATGTGGACTTGTGAAGGCAATTGTGACTGTTTCGGTAGACGACACGATATATTGGAGGGTCACGTAGGTCTAGTTGTTGCACTTGTTTTGTGGTAGGGCAGGTCTGTTGATTAGCACATCTGTAGTAGCTCCTGCAATCATTAAGAGATTAAAAATAATTAATATATGTCAATGTCATCCTGTATGTTTTTTTTCCTTAGCTTTCTTTGTCAATGTCATCATGTTGTTTGTATATATATATGTTTATTCCCAAATTGAACTAGATTTTATGAAAGATCAACCAGTACTCATTAAGTTGGTCATCAAGATAAGGTTCCGAAACTGCATGTGTATAGAGATGTGGAAATATACAGACCCTGGACCACTACGACGGGTAGAACCTTCATCAGAATTTTGATCCAGTTTATTCTCAAAATTTAATGTTATAAAGCATAAGTAAAAACTAATTAACTCACTTATTAAACTGACGGTTTATGTAAAGCAGCTATGGATTGATTACATTGATTGATTTAAAAAAAAAAAGAAATTATAATTTATTTATTAAAATATAAAATTTAATAATTTTTTTTATTTTATATAATAAAATCATGCTATAATAAAAGTTTTAAAATATTAAAATTCAATATTTGATAATTATGCATTGATTTTTTTTAAAATATTTGTATTTTTAAAATTTATTTATTTAGTTATAATCATTAATTTATTTATTGTGTTATCCTAATATCACGGTTGAAATTTGATTAATCCAAGATTGAACCAATGATGTTTAATTAACACGCTAATTTTTCTAGTTCAGTACACGATTCATTTTTTAAAATATTGGATATACCCCTTTTATCAGTAGATCTTGATTTTGATTGTTTCTCCTGTTAAAAGGAGAAGATTTAATTTAAATAAATAAAATAAAATAGATGCTTGCACCTAATATATATCCTCTTCTTCGGCTTATACTCAACATTAATCTTTTAACAAAACCTTAAAACCAAATTCTTTGATTGTTTTTATAGTCCATTTTGAACATAGTTAAACTATTTTAATTGTATACTGACAATAACCTCTCAATCTTTGATATATAGATATATTTGTTGTGAAATAAAAGATTTTCAAGATTCTATAACCAACCTTGGAAATTTAGAACCCCGGATCACCTTCTGCCCATACTTTCTCCACTGATGCTCATCATGAAATGGTGCTGCTGAATTGATCGTCCACTCATCCGAATCCGATAAGTCTCTACAAACAAAGCAATCAAATCGATCTATTCAAGTTGATAGAGGTACCCCTTTTTTAATCTGAGTTAATATCTTATTTTTACTGATACAAAGGAAGACTTGACCAGAACAATAAAATTCTATTAATTAACTTAGATGTAGTTTAACACCAATTTATATCATGAGATCTTCATATATAGTTAAAAGAAAAAATAGTATACCTCTTCTTTTTGCTATTCTTGTCGACTTTTCGATCCATCCAACAAGAAGATTTGAAGTTCAAGACATGATTAGAAACCTCAATGGACTTCAACAAGGAGAGAGACTTGGCGAAAGATCGCAAGACGCCTTCGATTAGCATCACAGCCGGTCCTTGCCAGAGATCACCATTAGGCCTCAAGAGCATGTTTTGGAGCTCCTCTGCCATGTCTCGGCCATGGATGATCTCTTCCTCTATCGCTCCTTCACGATCGTAGGCCGCCGATTGGAACTCCATTTTTTGTCCAATCTCTATCTCCTCCTTCACAGGTTTTTTGGATTAATGTGTGTGGTGGAATTCACTTCAATATATAGTACTATGAAAAACTACTAGCTATACTGTTATAATATTATTGATAATATGTAGCAACCACCTACTACTTGCCTTTTTATCAATAATTTTTTTGAAGTTGAATAGCAATACTAGTTCAGCCCGTGATTTTTGTTTGTTGCTTACAATCAGTCGATCAGGATTCAACATGTATGGGTGAATGGATTTTTCTTCTATGAAATACCAAATTCAACACGTTTTCAAAAACATTTGATAAATTAAAAAAAAATATGAATAAACATAAACATCACCATTAGAATTCCACATGAACAGTAAACAACAGTCTCACCGGCTTCTTGACATTTCTTTGTAAGTTCATTAGGTTCCTTAACATCATGACTTTTCAACTTCAACCATATTTAGTTTATTTTGATGGGTATGGTTTTCAAATATCCGTGTTGACTGGCATTATTGATCAAGTCAGGTTGCAGTCTCACTTAAATTGTAGTAAACACACGTTTGATGTTCATGATTTTATCATATATAAAATAAATTGAGTACATGATTTTGTTTTAGCTAGGTGTATAAAATGCTTGGTCTTTAATTTTAAAGCCATTACAACAGTAAAAATTTCTCAAATTCTGTCAAGGCATTCCTTGAATCCATTTTGGCATATATCAATCTCTTTTTATGTTTTGGTACACCATACATGATATGATTATGAAGACTGTTCAGCAGGCATGGATCACAATTTGTAACAACTAGTGAATATATTTTTTTCTTTCCCCACTTGATTAACAATATATCTCAAACACACACATACATATTTCTTCAAAAAAAAAAAAAAAACACACACATACATAAAATTCAAAATAAATCAAAACAAAACTTCAAACACTACCCCCATCATACACAATTACCTAGCCTGAAAGATTATATCTAACCAGCTCTAATTTTAGTTTAATTTCTCATCCTAAATAAACTTACAGTCCAATTATAGATATCATAATATGATATAGTTTTTTTCACATGAAAATACATTAGTCTAGAACGAGAAATGAGACTAAAAAGTGGTGTTGGTCGAAGCAAGAGAAGAAAATAAATTGAATAGATCGTCGTCCAATTCCCCATCCATACTGTTAAGGCTCAATGATCGTAATAAATTTGCATCTACGCCTTCTCCAATGTTGTTCAAGGCATCCATGAAGGGGGAATCAGAATTGTTTGGCAATGGTGGCTCATGTTTCATTCCATAGTTTGGCATAATATGTTCCAGACTCCAACCTTCACTGCTCAACTCAATCGACTGATCGAATGTTGCAAACGTCGACAAGGAGGAATTCTCTTCCGAACTGCTCTGGTGACCATTTGATTCATAGTTTGGTGGATGCTCATCTCTCTGAGTAGTACCTGTTGCCGGATGATGATCGGATGTCATCGAATTATGAACGCAATTGTGATCATTGCGATAAACGACATGGTACATCGGGGGATCGCTATGATCGAGTTGTTGCACTTGTTTCATGGCGGGGCAGGTTTTTTCGTTGGAACATTTGTAGTAATTCCTGCAAAAATTGATCATGTGCATGAGATATCATTATATTGTTGTGGGGAGAGCTGATTTATAAGGTTTTTTTTCAAGAACATCATTTAGAATCTATAGTTACATCATCTTGAAAGAAAATTATTCCATGTAGACAAGCAATGGAATGGGATCGTCTGGATGCATTTTCTTTTCTATATACCCATAAAATTCATTGGTATTGAGAATTATTATCAAGTTATTATTTGTCAATCGACCTGGTTCAATCGAATCACCTCTTAATAGATTGTTAGAGGCATTTCCATTTCATTGTGGCGTAGTGGATCCAATTGTTGACATAGGTCAAGATTTGCCAATGAAATAACAGATGATAAAAAAAAGACTTAACTAAGATTTTTCCTATGTGAACTAAGATTTTTCTATGAGTATACATGTGTGTCTGTGTGTATACATGCTCTCTATAAATGAACTATATTTTATAATATGAAATCTATTGGTCATCCATGAAAGGTTTGAAGCTTAGAATAAAAAAATATGCATACACGGAGATTAAGATAGCTTGATGATCTTATTATTATATATGTGAAATTAATTTAATTTTATGAAAAAAATTAAGCTTTTCCACATCTTTATCACTTGATAAACCGTTTATGTTTTAAATGAAACTAATTAAGCATGATCATCACCTTCAATCTTCTAATTAACCTATTGCTTATGCAGCTAATACTTCACAACATCCAACTCTTTAGACAAAACAAATTAACCTTAAAATTTTTTATGCAATGATCATGTTATACTGACATGAGTTTAATTAACTTATAATTTGCTCAAGTTATAAATTGCCTGATTCGAACCTTGGAAATTTAGAATTGCGGATCTCCTTTTGCCCATACTTTCTCCACTGATGCTCATCATGAAACGGCGCGGCTGAATTGATTGTCCATGAGATCGAACCCGACGCGCCCCTACAAACAATATAATTAATTAAATCAACTTATTAATTAGGAGAAGAAGAAGAAAAAGAAAAAAAAAGTTAAAACCTGCTACCTTCTTCTTTTACTTCCATCACAAACATCAACACTACTTCTCGAGCTCTTCTTCCTCTTCATGTTGATCCTTGGATCGGTCGAACAAGAAGCGCTAAAGTTTGAGATATCCGGAGATTCTTTAGACCTCAACAAGGAGAGAGCCTTGGCCATAGATCGCGATATGCCTTCGACAAGCATCACAGCCTGTACTTGCCAAAGGTCACCACCATTAGGTCTCAAGAGAAGGTTTTGGAGCTTCGTAGCCAAGTCCTGGCCACGGATAATCTCTCCTTCTATTACTCCTTTGCGATCGCACGCCATCGATCGGGACTCCATAATATGTCTCTATTGATCTCTCCTCCTTCAGAGTTGGGTGTTTTTTGAGTGATGGAATTCACTTGTGATACTTAAGTGGAAACCCTAATAAGAGGAGGCTTTGGACGATGAGGCTCTTTTTGATGGACAAAGAAGACTTGACTGGGGTCAACTATGGAAAACAAAGACAAAGTTTTTTTAAAAAGTCATTAATTTTTTGACGTTGACGATTATACCCTTGCGTTTGTTTGTTTGCACTGATCACCATCTGTCTTATAAGGGGGTAAATTTGTCATTACGTGTGACCTGCGTTAATACTTTGGACTAAATGGACGGAAATTCAATGTTGGACGGATTCTACATTTCTATGTTGTTGTTATTGCTCATAATATAAAACGGGGACCGAATATACTCGCTTTCCTGATGTCACCAACGCAGCCGACATACATATATTTATGAAACATATATAAATCAAATGTAATAATGCTTTTCCCCTAAAAATATTATCATCCTGAGTATATTCTTTACTTTTTAGTGAGATAAAATACAATACACATTTTCCCCCAAGAATCCCACATGGTCTCCCACATTTTCTCATGGTCAAATTCAATGATTTTAAGATAACCGTGTATGAGGGAGTATGGTGTCACACCACTGTGTATATATATATACACACACAAACATACACTTTACAAACTTTATAGCAGTGGATAATCTATGTTGTGTGACTAATTACTAATAATAATGTTACGTAGCGTGACTCTCGTTTTGGTATAAAACACGCGTGGAAAAGTCGTTGGGATTGGAGTTGTTACAAACTTTGTGGATACGCGCACTAAAATTATTAAAGATCATCACATAAAGTAGTGTAATGACATCCTAATTAAATAAAGTTTGTGTTTAGTCGAGATCATATTGACCCATAAAAGGTAAAGTCATTCATTGAATGACTTGCTGGATGGGCACATGTGTAAAATGCATGCATGGTTTAAGATGCTATGGAATATGTCAAAGATGTATAGTCAAATCAATGGCGTTGGTTTGGTCATAAAATTTTGGAAAATGAGATGACCAGTCTCATTCACAATTTATACTATTTTTATTAATTATACATTTCCATTGAAAAACATACTATTCCATGTATACTGAGATACAATAATATTTTTTTTCTAGGAAAAGATTAATTTTTAGTCTCTCTCTCAGGATCCCATGCAAAGATTAATTTGTAATAGTTTGTTAAGATATGATCTAGTTATCATCCATAACAATCATCATGGAAATAAGACTATCATACAACAAGGCAAAATGTGACTGATATGATATATTTTTATATCTGATAACAGCGTCATCAGTACTGTATGTGTTAGATGATAGTTTTTTTTTAAAATAATACAAAAAATTATCTTACACTTTTTAAAGATAATGGAATGAATGAATATATTGATAGTAGTGATCATATCACATTATCATTTTTTGTTGCTTTTTTTTTAATTGGTTTTCGATTGAGATAATAATGAACAGAAAAAAATTATGTATATTTTTAAATAGGATAACACCATATTCATATGCACTGAATCTCGTTGAATTATAGAAAAAAAATATTATGTTTTAATTGTAACATATTTTTCAATTGTAATTTCATAACAAATTTTCTAACTTTACATTTAAAAATGCATAGATAGCACAAATCAAATCAGTTTATTTAATATTATTAATATTTTCATCATCACTATATTATTTATATATAACTTAAGATATTATATCACGTACTTTAGTACGTGCACAAAAACCAGTTTTTATTAACATACATGTACCCTTGTATGGGGTGTGACATTGAGTTATTCACTCCTAATAGTTATACTGGGATAGATAACAATTCAAATTGAATAATTAATTTTTTATTTGGTTGTATTTTATGTTATTCTCATTGGAAAACGTAAAAATGATTTTTTGATGTTTGGTTCACCTTGGATTAAGTGATGATAAATTGTTGATAAATGATGAATAAGAATTTATGACTTTTTAAATGACAACGATACCCCCCGGGAATAGCATGAGAGATGTATGATTGATTTGATAGATGTGACAGTTTTTGAAATCTGTGTGAGACTGTTAGGTGAGATAAATTTTTTAGAATGACAGAGAAGAGTATTTTTATCCATTGACATAGATAAGGCTTGATAAACGATTCCAATATTTCTTTAGAATAATTATCAGGTCTTATTCTAGCTTATCCAGATATAACTATCGGGGTTTATTATATCAAAATAAACAATTTTTTTGAGTTATTCTCATGTATTCTTCATTATTTTTGCCTTGTGTTCCACGCCATATGGTGTAGTATAGAACAGAGAAAGATTGATTAACTATATATGCCACTTTACATGCGACTATATATCAAATTAAACATTCATTGACTCAACTGGGGCATGGTTTACCAGACTTTATAACCACACAAAAAACATCAATTTTTTTATCCCTTTTGAATTATCAATGCTGGGATTGGACCCACCCAGTCTTAATAAGACAATGACATGTGATTCTTCCAAATCTCTAATTTTAATTATGCTTGCATCAGTTATCACGCATGCACCTTAAAAAATAAAACATGACACGTGGCATAACAAAAACAAACAAACAAATAAATAAAAACAAAAGCAGTGTATACAGAGACAATGAACACATGGCTATGACTTCAAAGGGCCATAGATTTTATCCACAAAGCGTTCCCACGTTGCTGATATAATATGATGTAGTGCTGATATAATAATTTTTTTTGTTGGAAGATTTGTGTAGGGACTTTGAACTATGAGATAGATTTTCTTCAGTCACCAGGTGGGGAACTTTGAATATTGATTTTACATTCTCTTTTTTAAGAGACAAGTCACATCTAAAATATAGTTGATACAAAATTGGGTGATTGACATGTTCAGGGAGCGATCAGATAATTAGAAATAGTTCAAGAAATGAAATAATATATATAACAGTACATAAAAATAAAACTAAATGATCTCAAAATCTCATGAAATTCATTATTGGAGTAGATCAAGAGTAATATCCATGCCACTAGGTAGGTCCATTTTTTTTATATCAATTTCCTCGTTAAGGGCATTAAATAAAAAAATTTGTTATTTTTGGTAATAATTTATAGGATTGTTTATTTTTCACAAATATCATAATTGATTAACGTCAATTCTGATTGATTTGTAGGATCTCATAATTAGTGACTGTTATATTTATTTAATATTTTTATTTTTAATAACTTTAGTATTCATATTTACTGAAATTTCTAATTTGACATAATTGATCCACGCATATAAGGACTTATAACCTTGGCCCACGTTTGGGAAACGGGTTAAGGCGAAATAAAGGTGGTATAAGAATGGATAGGGAAAATGACTATTTGTTTGCAGAGTATAACTTGGTATTACTAAGCCAGTTTAAATTAGTATAAGAGAGTATAACAATTCTAAGTAACCTCTAGGATAAGTTATACTCATTTTATCTATTCTCATGGGCCCACATATGTCAAATCAACTTTTTACACCTCATCACATCATATCACCTATCAACACCTCTTATAAATCAATGAGACCCACATGTCAAATCAATTTTTTACATCTTATTTATATTTTATTCTTTATTAACCAAACAACTCAATATTTATTTTTACGTTTTCCAATGAGAATAAAAAAAACACAACCAAACAGAAAATCTTTTATTCATGTAGAATTATTATCTATATTGGTATAGTTATCTATTCAGAATAACTCAATTCCTCAATCCAAACGGGGCCTTGGGAAATGGTTATTTTTTTATATTATTAATATTGAAGTTTATTCCAAAACAATTCTCCTTTGATAATTGTTTGTGAGGTATTGCAATAGATCGGATTTCCTTCGTCATTCTTATGATACATTAATAATTCTTTCTTGTTGATCCAACATGAGAATGCTATACTTTATGATCACCATCTACATACATTTGAACTTCATTTATTGATGTTATTTATGGGTTTTTTTTTGAGATACCACGTTTTGATTTTTAAGATGCCTATAATATATGAAGCATATGTATGAATAATGAATGTAAAAATAAATAAAATATATTTCTTTCAAGAAAATATATGAGAAGTAAATCTCTAATTGAGATTGCATACAAAAAAAAATTATTGTCTTTAACATTTTTCAAAGGCTATGAAGTGTATTTTGTGTTGTATAACAACACTAAATTCTTACATGTGAACCTTTTTTAGCTGCACATTCACCAAGACAAGTACTAACAGAGTTGAAACTTTAATAAACCATGCAGTGTATACCTAATTTATTCCTTAAAATATGGTCCAGCTAATAATAGAAGAGAATCCTTTTTTTTGTTCCCTCTCTACAAACCCAGGAACAAACCACTGATTTTGTTTAAGGACAAACACAGCTCAATAGCTAAGCATTCATGAAACAATTATCCATAGCATAGGATGCCTTTGGATGTTGATTGAAAACTAGCTTTCACTTAATATCAGTTTTATAAAGATTAGAATATTATTTTCTAAAAAACATTTTTTTTTCAGCTTAAATTTTTTTTTTTCTTTCTAAAATTTAAGGGAACATGTTTGTTTGAAAATGAGTTTATGTTAAATTTAATTTTCAATCATTGAATCGACCCAATTGAAAATTCAAATAGAGCCCGAGTCATTTAATAATAATGCCCGTGATCTTCAATGGTAAACTAAGCCTCATAAAACAAAGAAAACGTAAATGTGTTACCAAACGTCTTTCAGACAGCAGACTTAATGTAAAAGTTACTTACAATTTTTTATATAAAAATGTTGCTGTTTAAAAAGCATAAAAAATGCACTTCCTTGGAATCGAGTTTATTTAAGTCACTTTATTCAAAATCTTATTTTTCAAACGCTACCTAAGACAGAGCTTTCACGTGACCAATCACATGATCTTAACCAGTGACGGACTATGATTTTTTTGGAGGGGGGCTTAAAAAATTATTCAAAATATAGCTAACACTATAAATATGCATTGTTTCCATTATTAAAAATCAATTTTCAAATAAAAAAATTCACAAAAAATTCATTTGAACTATTCACAAAAAATCATTTTCAAAGATTAATATGTCATACCTGTTTAAGGCAATTTTCCTCCATAAATCTTCATGTTTTGAAATCTTTGAATGATTGTCTCCGTATACTATTAAAAATATCTCTCTCAATATAAGTGATCAAAGAATCACCTATTTTAATAAATTTTAATGGTTGGGATTTATATTTCTTTTAAATATTTATTTAGAGAAGAGAAAATTTTGGAAGATTCATTTTTTATAACTTTTTTAATTAAATTTTAATGATTGAGATTTTTTTATTTTTAAAACATTTATTTGGTTGAGAGAGGAGAAAATCATGTAAAATTTGTTTTTCTTCTATAATTTTTTAATTAAATTTTAATTGCTAAAATTTCTTTTTTGTTCAACTTTTATATGGTTGATTTGTTATGATTTTTAGAAAGGGGATGAAAAGTTTGTTTTACAATTAATGATTAAGATGCATATGTTTCATTGGATTTCTAATGATGCATATATGAGTGAGTGTAACAGTGTTCAAATACAAATGGTCTACATAATTCCTCATATCCCTCCCATGCCTATGTTTTTCTATTTATGTGTTCTCTATTCCCTCCTACCTTTACCTTTAATTCAAACATGCCATCTTACTTTAAATTAATGAAAACAATGGTGGCAAGAGTCTACAAATTTTTAAAAATAAAAATCCCATTAAATAAATTAATAAACAAATGAATAAAATAAGGAGTACCACAATAGTGCATCACACCTCTTATAGCCTTGGAGTGGGGACTTTAGATCGTTAGCTGTTTTTTTCTTGGTAAGTAAATATTAAATGTTGTTCCCTATCCCTTCTTATGGTAAGATTTGTTTTCTATTCCTGGTTCATAGTCGTGTGAGAATATATTGGTGCTCTAGTTTATGTTCATTCACAAAGGCAATTTGGTAGTACAACTGTTCCCTCTCTTCTTTTAGTAAGCATTTTTTTTTTATAGTACAAAGGCTCGGGTAGGACGACAGTTCCACCTGTTACAACAACTAGAACTAAGTAGACAAGCTAACAAGATCCAGAGACAACAACGGGCTAAAGCCCAGGAACCCAACCCAATGGGCTGTTGAGCATACTTTTTTTTTTCAAATGCATGCTGCCGTCAGCAGGTTTGATACCCCATTCCCTTCGGAAAAGGGGTGTCCCTATCCATTGTGTCAAGCACAGTCGAGATTTCTTTTAGTAAAGATTTGTTATTTATTCCTTACTCATAGTCCTGTGAGAATATATGTTGGTGCTCTACTTTATGTTCAGTCATATTGGTCTGGGGAGGTATATAAAATAAATATCTAGATAGAGAGACTCGTATTTTAAATATTAATTTTAAATGAATCTATAATAATATTATAATAAGATTTTTATTTTTAAGTCTATAAAAATTATGTTATTTAATTAGTAATCAATATCTCTCTTTGTCATATTTTTTTAAAGTCTTCAACTTCAAATGCCTATTTCTTTATTAATGGCTGTGCCAAATGTCCGTCTGAATACTGTTAGCTAGTGAAATGAAATTTTTATTTGTAAGTCTCTGTAAACTATGTTATTTAGTGATGAATCTCTCTCTTCATATTTTTTTAAGTCCCCAATTACAAATGTCTTTTTCTTAGTAGTCATTGGACAAAATGTCTGTATGATTTTGTAAATATTTTGATATTTGTAACCTGTATACAAAATGTTTAGTGAAATATCTAAAATAAAACTGCATTTGCATTACTAGGTGTTCAATGACAATTTCAGTGTTATTCAACATTGCATATGTTCATCCAATCTGAAATTGTATTTTTTTTATAGCCTGAGCTATCTAATTAGGATTGAATACATAAGCAGAAGAAGAATGATTACATAAGTAAATTTGAATATTTTTTCATTATTTAATTTTGATTTAAATGGTTTTTCTTAGTTGAAAATTGTGAAATATCAAATTAGATATTTTGAGTGTGTAGAATTTTAAAATTAAAAATTTAGATGCCATTAAAAATTTAGGTGCCATTAAAAAATTTATATGTAGTTAATGAAAATTTTATTTTGCATGGTTCTAAACTTTTATTTCATTAGAGATTATTGATTTATGGGAATCTAACGTATTTATATTATTTATTTATTTTCTTTACATTTAAGCTACTATTATTTGAGTTATTTATTTATATTTGAAGTTGGTGATTTAAAATGTAATATGAATAAGGGAGTGATCGTATCACAAAATAACATAGTTTTCAGGGACCTAAAAATAAAATTTTAAAATGATAGTTTAGGAATTTCAACTATTCGTCAGCCAAATTGACATACATGGCGGAGGGACTAATAATGAAATGAAATAACATTTGCAGTTGAGGATTTAAAAAGAAAGATGAAGAAGGAATAGATTGATCACAAAATATCATAGTTTACAGGGACATGAAAATAGAAATCCCTATTATAAACGAGATGATTTGAGCATGATTGATGCATGATGCATCTGATTTGTTTAATATAAATACTGTATGCGTGTACATGTATTTTTACCTATTGATATCAGATCATAAAAAATGGTATAATTCAATAATTTATTTACTTGATTATGGATCAAAGTTTGGTCATTGGTGCATTTTGTGAGGATGGCTAAGAGCTTGTTGTGATGTAAACACAGGGTGACAAAAACAAAGAAGGAAGAAAACTAAACAAATTAAAGTCTTTGAAATCGGCCTTTTTTTTTTTTTTTTTTTAAGTTTCTCTATTGTAACTACTCTTTGGATTTAATATAAATTCCTTAACACAAAAAATAAATAATAATCTATTGATTGTCAAAAGGTTTTTTAATATATATATAAAATCTCTTTTAACATAGACTTTTGAGATTGTTGCTGTATGCATGTCAATTTGTGTTGTAAAATATCATGCCGTGGATGTATGGAAGTATATATTGAAAAAAAGAACATATATCACAAAAACAAGAATAGCGTGGTTTGGTAAATGTTGTCTATATCCACGTGAGAGAAGATTTTTTTATATTAATTTATAGGGCTATAATTGTAACTCTCCCTCTCAAACCCTGTCACAACTTCTCAATTGTATGAGAAAACAAATTCACAAAATGAATATATATAGTCTAATACATGACCATAATACCCCCATGTATAATACAGAATTACAGCATTGTTACTACATATGAAAAAATTCGTGTAACCTTTTTTCTTTTTTCTTTTTTGGGGCGTTGCTTTTGAGTCCTTGGAGAGAGACGTCTTTCTAGTACAAACTTTATTCAACCACGAAAAAAATCCGATACTGCAATTCTTCCGTGGTGATATTCAGAAACTAAAATATAAGACATAAATCATAATTTGACCGATCATCAACATAATTTTGACTTGTCCACACAAAATTATCACTTATGATTTATCGACAAACAGGAATTAAAAAATACAACTTGCAATGGAACAGCAGTCATTGTTTAAGATTATATAGAAATACAGTAGGCGCACTCTAATAAGAAAGTACCCATAATTCATGCTTCCTCAACAACCAAAATCCATCAAAACGACTTAGAATATATATATATATATATATATATATATATATATATATATAGGGAGTCGATTACGTGCGGTTTACAGTCGGTGCGGTGCGCGATCACGGGCCGTCGATCACGGGTCCATCGCATCGGACGGTCGAGTGCGATTCACGTCGACCGTTGGATGCGATGGACCCGCGATCGAACGGCCCACGTCGTAAACCGTACCGACCGCACACCGCACGTAATCGTGACTATATATATATATATATATATATATATATATATATATATATATATATATATATATCGAGTGATTAGGTGCGGCGGCCGCACGGTGCGGCAGCCGTCCGATCGCGGGTCCATCGCATCCAACGGTCGATGTGAATCGCACCCGACCGTCCGATGCAATGGACCCATAATCGACGGCTCGTGATCGCTGCCGCACCGTGCGGCCGCCGCACCTAATCATCCCTCTATATATATATATATATGAGGAGTGATTAGGTGCGGGTTGTGCGGCGTCGACCACGGGCCGTTGATCACGGGTCCATCGCATCAGACGGTCGGGGGTGATTCATCTCGACCGTTAGATGCGATGGACCTGCGATCGGACGACTCACGTCGGATCCGCACGACCGCACGACCCGCACGCTATCACTCGCGTATATTATATATATATATATATATATATATATATATATATATATATATATATATATATATATATATATATATATAGGGAAGTGATTACGTGCGGTCGTGCGGTCGGTGCGTCCGCGATCACGGGCCGTCGATCACGGGTCCATCGCATCGAACGGTCGGGTGCGAATCACGTCGACCGTTGGATGCGATGGACCCGCGATCGGACAGCCCACGACCGCGACCGCACGACCGCACGACCGCATATTATCATCCGCGTATATATATATATATATATATACACACACACACACACACACACACACACACACACATTCTTTATGAAATATATGAGTTCTTGTATCATTCCTACACACAACGTGGGAGGGGAAAAAAAAGAACTCTCATGTGGTGTTCTGTCATTAATCCTTACATACTTATATTCCGATGTTATAAAACATGCTCATTGATCTTTCTGAAGAAGACCATGCTATGGTCCTAGAGAAGATCGATAAATATGCCACCAAATGGAGAAATATTAAAAATGAAGAAGTGGAATCTATTCATCAACTGTTTGAAAGAATTAAAGTCACAAATTCCGATATTATAGCCAACCCTCTTAAGACTACTACTAAGATTGACCCTGGTAGCCCCTTCAAGGCAGACTATTTTATTCAGGTTATGGAGCAAAGTAATTTTACTAATGTTGCTTTGAGATCTATAAGTAGCAAAACTGAAAGAATAAAGAAAGCACTCGCTGAAAATTGTAGTCTTGACAATATTCAAGCCAAATCCTTACAACTTATAAGTAACACATTTTCATAGAAAAAAAAAATGAAATATCATTATCCATTTTTTTGTCATTATAAAGAACAATCTCACGGAATTTTTAACAGACTTTTTGGCAAGCATTACATCGATATCGTCATAATTAATTAATTCAGACACTTTTCTGATGATTTTTTCATCTTTCTCAGTGCTACATGGAACAATTAGGAAGAGGAGGAACATTACACACATCGTAGTGGGTTCTTAGACTACAATTCTTCTTTTTAAAAAAAAAGGAAGAATACCTACTTGTTCTTAGAAACATCTTGGATGTGCCCGCAGTCATATGTAGCTTGCTAATGAATACCTACTTGTTCTTAGAAACATCCAATAAAATTAGAATGATAATAAGATAACATGTTGTGTTAAAATAATAATACAAACAAATTAAAACAACTAATGTTTTCGGTATGATAAGACACACAGAACTAGCACAAGTATTCATGTTTATTCCAATATTTTCAGTATATAACCAAACAAAACAGCCCCACCACCTGATGTTTATTCCAATATTTTTTTAAAGAAGTTGAATAAATTAAAGTATACCAAATTCAAACATCAGGGTGTCATTTGCAACACGTTTCGAAAAACATTGGACATAAGATATATGAACATAAACATCATCATAGTACTAGAGTCTCACCATCACAGCATTAATTTCTTTGCAAGTTCATTGGGTCCATTTCAACATGGATTGGTGTTGATTTTGCTAGCTTTTAAGACTTTCAACTGCAAATTTATTGTGAGATTGGCTGGTGCTGTTGGACAGGATATCAGTGTTGCGGGGACACCGTTGCTCAAATTATTAGATCTAGATTTGAAGGTTTAAGAGGAGAAAAAAAATCACATAAGAAGAAAATGAATTGCTCAGATGTCCTTAGACCATCTCATTTTTTTTTGTCCCTGAACTTTTTACTTTTGTTTTTACCCTTATAGTATGGTCCTTTTTTTTTTTTTTTTTTTGACTTGCATCACATCATACTTTGATACCTAAACTACCCCACCTTATTTTTTCGATTTACCGAAACATTGTGTATAGTTATATAATATGTTCAACTAGTTACAGAAATTATATATATATTTTACAGATATATTATTCATTGTATGTGTGAATTTGTCTTTTCAACGCCTATCCATGCAAACTAGGGAAGATGACGACTGATTCTTGTGATCCGTTACATGCCTGAGTGCACGATGAAATTATTAATGACACTTTGAGAATGTATCTATAACGTATTATTTTGTGTTTAACCATTCTGTGTACATTGAATAATTACAGATAATAATGATAAAACTTACGATTCATGAATCTATTGTAATGCAATTGAGAATATATCCATAATCATTTTATGGTTAACCATCTTTAGATACGTTGAATGCTTTTAGATAACTATTAAAAATATGTAATAATTATGTGTTTCATTTTTGTATGTATCAAATTATGTTTTTGTATTTCTGAACTCTATTTGTAAGGGATAGTTCATGTATTAAGAAAATTAAGAGAAAAAAAATAGTTCACGGACAGAAAAAAATAAAATTATTGGTCCAGGGGCATTTGAGCTATTCACCCAACTTTTTTTTTATATAGTTCAACAATATAACGTTGTCTATGTCCACAAATGTTGAAATATTATTAAGGTTTGAACGTCTGATACAAGTTATGTATGATTTTTATGTTGAAAAGAGGAAGAAATAAGTTTGTTATTGCAACTCCCTGAATTTGGATATCCATGCAGTGGTGACTCAGGTTTTATCTCATAATTTGATATGATATGATTGAGCATTTGAGTACTCCAACATTCATTACTTCTCAATTCAAACAACTGATCGGCTGTGCCTGTGAATGCTGATAATTAAGGTTCAGAGTTTGGTGGATGTTCTTCTTTATGTGGAACATCTTAATGCTAGATGATAATCAGATCTATGTCGAATTGTGTGAATATATATTTTTTTGTTTTAGGTAAGTATTTTTAAAAAAAATTTCCTTAAATCTTCTTCTGTCTGTAGGAGTAATCAAGACGATGGACTATTTGGGTTAAAGTGAAGTTATATGAAAAATGATGCCAAACAAGAGATATTATACCATGGTTAATACGTGATTAGGCGCAATTTAAAAAAAAACATCATGTAAAATATTCTAATTACATCATATTAAAGGTTTATACTCGTAATCCGATGGTTATCAAGAGAATTTGAAAGACTCCTGCACTCCATTTCTTTTAATATGATTGTCTGTAAGACTATATGTACTCTTTTAAATAATGTAAAAAAAGATATTAGCATGTGTATATATGGATGAGAGCATTTATCTCCACCAACCCACCCTCCATTCTCATCAGCCTGAAAAAAATTTCTGGGTGGTGGGGACAACAGGAGGGTGAGTCAGGAGAAAGAGAAAGGAAGAGGAGGGCGGCAGGAGGTGGAGGAGGGCGGCGGGCAAAAGGGGGAGGGGAAGGTTTTGGAGCTCCTTTGCATTCCCTATCTCCTCCACAATTGATGTTTAATTTGAGTAGTGGAATTCATTTACACTTTGAACCACTGTTTACAATACTACTAATGAACAGCAACCGTACCACTCCATGCTGTATTAATTCAATATATTTTCGAACTTGAATAGTAATATATGCTTGTTCAACTTGTGAGGATGGTGTTTGTAGCTTACCATAAGTCCACCAAGATTCAACAAATGGATATTAATTGAATTCTTTTCTATTAAGATCAAATTCAACACGTTTTAAAAAACATACATAAACATTTGAGCATCACCATCAGAGTCATGTTTGGAAATAGGACTCACCTTCAGGGCTGGCCTAAGATTCATCTAATGGGAATTCATGAAATGGAGACCCAAAAATAAAATATATATAGCATATAACAACACAATTAGTCTTCCAAAAAAAAAAACACATGCATTACCAGATAAGAAGAAAGATTATTAATTAAGTTTTCTTTTTTAATGAACAACAAAAAAACAAAAACAAACTCCTTGAAATTTAGTATCTATTAATGAAAATATTACATTTATGGGAAATTCAAATGCAAAACTAAATCCCTATAAAAATGAAAATTTTTATATAAGTTACCAAAAACTAAAAAATAGGATAAAAACAAATATACAGATGATTTTTTTTTATAAAAAAATATTAAATCTTAATCTTAAAAACACTCAAACAGTTTTAATACATTTTATTTTTAGAGATTTGGGGTCCTGTTTGGAGTAGGAGTCTTAGACAATTGCCTTGATCGCCTACTCCCACGGTCGGCTCTACTCACCTTCACGACATTTCATTGAAATTTCATTAGCTTTCCCAACATGGGTTGGTGTGGAATTTGTTGGTTACTAATTAAAATTAACAGAACTTTTTAACTATAACCATATTTAGTTCATTTTGATGATTTTTCTTTTCAAATAAGTTGCAGTCTCACTCAAACTGTAGTTCGTGATTTTATTTCAGAAAGAAATTATGAGATTTATATAGATGTATAAAATGTTCAAACGCCAAAAAGAAATTTTATAAGGATATATCACAATTTGCAACTAGTGAACCAATATATCTATTTTTTTCACTCAATACACATACATGCAATACAAAATAAATCAAAACAAAACTTTAAACTCCATCTTATGAATCCACCTAGGCCTAAAGGATAGTACAACATTCTATTGGCACATGAACTGATCACCATCCTGCATAGACAGCAAAACAGGGGTCGAGCATGCATTAAAATAGAACTCTCTAAGGCCTTTGATTCCATTTGATGGCCCTACCTCCGACAGGCACTTAAAGGGATGGGATTCAGCAACTATTGGATCAACCTCATCATGGAGTGTGTTGAGACACCAAGAGTCTCGGTCCTCATCAATGGCACCCCATGTGGGTTCTTCTCCTCATCAAGTGGTCTTCGCCAAGGCGACCCTCTTTCACCCCTTCTCTTTGTAATTGGAATGGAAGGTTTATCCTCCTTAATCATCTCTGCGATATCCCGTGGATCCCTCGGTCGTTTCATTGCGAATGATCAAAATGTTAGTCATTTATGTTTTGCTGATGACCTAATGATCTTCACTGACTCCACGTCTTCCTCTGCCATATGTCTCAAGCAATTATTTGACAACTTTACGGACTGGTTTGGACTGAGCATTAACACGAGTAAAAGTCAGCTTTTCATGGGCGGACAGGTGAATCTTGACTTCTCTTCCATCCTTCAGATCCACCCATCCAATATGCCGGTGAAATATTTGGGCCTACCCCTCTATCATGGAGCTCTAACGCATAACATGTGTTCCCCCATTGTTGAGAAAATTATGAAGCGCACTCAATCTTGGCAAGGTAAACTCCTCTCATTTGCAGGACGCCTTGAGCTAGCCCGAACGGTTCTTGCTAGTTTCCACATTTACTGGTCGGCCACTTTCAAACTTCCTAGCAAAACCACCCGTCTAATTGAGCGCCACATTCGAAATTTTGTGTGGAGAAATCAAGGAGCTAATCCAGCACACCACGTCTCATGGGATAACATATGCCTACCTATTGAAGAAGGGGGGCTCGGACTAAAAAGGATCAAGCAATGGAATGAAGCTGCAATGGGAACACGATTCCGGGAGGTTGCTGTCACCGATGACTCAATGTGGACGAACTGGATAAGGACTAAATATCTTAAACAAAAATCCATCTGGACTATTTCACCCACAAGCTCTGCCTCGTGGGCCTGGTTGCACATCCTAGCCTGCTGCTCCTGGATCAAGTAGCGAACAAATGTGTTGTTATTTTCTGGAGAAACCACCAACCTGTGGCATGACCCCTGGATTGATGGACAGGCTCTAAAGGAAAAGCTCCCCCCACTCATGGCGAACCATTGGGGTCCAACAGAATCCACATCAGTCAGCAAATTAATTTTGAACGGTGCATGGACCACAACGAATCGATGGCCATCCTCATATCTTTCGGTCTGGGAGGATATAACCAAAATTCGTGTGGGGGGTAACCATAACGACGTCCCAATCTGGACGGAATCCAAAACAGGAACCTTAAACTCTAAAGCTGCCTGGAATTATCTCCGAACTCCAAAGCCTTTGAGCTCTTGGAAAGGATGGGCATGGGATCCTGGTCAGCTCCCACACCATTCTTACACAACGTGGCTTGCTCTTTTAAACAAGCTGCCGACCCTCCTAAGGCTCCAAAACTGGGGGATTATCCATACCTCCACATGCTCTCTCTGTTACAGGGTTGCCGAAGATGAAGATCATCTATTTTTCAGATGCGGCTACTCCTCATACATCTGGCGCTCTCTACTTGCCAAGATGGGTCTTCCCCGCACTGCGAGTGGCACTTTGATTGGTTGGGTGGAAAGTCTTAACCAACTCCACTTACAACCAGCCTTGATCAAGGTGTTGAAAGTACTTTTTGCTACCACAATTGGGCTAATCTGGAAGGAGAGGTGTTCCCGCATTTTCCGCTCTCAGTCAAGACACAAGATCTCTATACTTCGGGACATAATTGACACTGCAGTGCTCCACCTCTCTAAGCAGACTATCTTTGCAGAACCTTGCCAAGAAGTAGAAAAAACAGAAAGGAACTTGGGAATTCACTTTCTTCAAAAAAAATATCATGACATTTCATTCATCTGGGACCCTCCCCCACAATCCTGGGTGAAGTGCAACTCAGATGGTTCACTTTCAGATGATCGGGCTGGTTTCGGTGCTCTGATCCGTGACCCCAAAGGAAATTTCATCATTGGCGAGACCGCACGCGTTCCCGCAGCCAGCATCAACAACTTAGAACATCTCGGGGTCAAGTGCGGGGCCCTACTTTGCCTAAATCTCAACCTTATAAAGGTGCAATTCGCAACAGATTCCACCACTGTTACTTGCTGGTTGCAAGGCAGAGGCGCAGTCCCATGGACTTCGAAGCGGGACCTTATCGAGACATTCAACATCCTCAGCCACTTGGATGAATGGACGATTTCTCACACATACCGGGAAGCCAACGCCTCAGCGGACTTACTGGCTGCCAGACAAAGCTCCATGGGATCCACCATCATCCACATCCAAGATATATGGTCTGAACTTGAGGATGCTATCCTAAAGGATAAACAGGGGACAATCTACAAGAGGAAAATCTCAGATCAGTCCGATGCACAAGAACTTCACTAGCCTAGAATGGTCTAGTAATTTTGTTATCTCACTTGAAATCTTGAACCTTTCCCCTCCTCAGGGATTGTAATTTAACTCTACCCCTTGTACATTCTTATAGTTGCTCAATACAAATGATTGCTTACTTACCAAAAAAAAATAAAGGATAGTACTGTTCTAACTAGCTCCAATTTTATTATCATTTCTCACCATACATGATTATAACTTCCAAATAAAAATGTAAGGATATCAAGCCACATAGTTCTAAGTCGAAAAATGGAGCTAAAAATAAGACTGATTATAACAGCACCCTAGCTAGCCCAAAAGAGAAGAAAAAATGTTGAACTCTTCGTTGAAGTCCCATAGATTCACATATGAGCCGTCACTGATGGCGTAATTCAGATCATCCTCGATTGGCAATGATGAATCAGGTTTCAACCCATAATTTGATACCATGTTATCAAAACTCCAAAATTCACTGCTCAACTCAGGCCATGTTTCACTGGGAGACTGATCATTAATGGTTGTGACTGTTGCATGGAAGGAGGAATTCTCTTCTGAACTGCTCTGGTGATTATTTGAATCAGAGTTTGGTGGAATTTCATTTCTCTGGAGAGTACCTGACACTGGATTATGATCGGATGTCATCGAATTAAGAACGCATGTGTGCTCATTGCGATATACGACATTGTACATCGTGCGCGTGGAGAGACACGAGGCTCTCAAATAGTGCAACCAAAGTCACACTAGCCCAAGACTCACAACCAAAAGTAGAAGAAGAATGAACAACTCAAAGATGAGGGAAAATTGACAACTTGATATTCACTACAAGAGACAAGCTTACATTCAAAATTGGGCTACTAGAGATAAGCTTGCACAAGTGTATGTTTTAGGTGGTGTTGAGATTTTGTGGAGTGAGATAGATTGAGTTGAGTTGGTGAAAATGGTAGAGAGGGTCTCCTTTTATAGGCAAGGTTGGTATGGGGAATAGATTATAGGAAATTGGTGTACATAATGACTTGTGTGGTGTACCAATGCATGAGTAAGTATAGATATTGGGAAAAGGTGGTCAATGTGATTTACCAATGCATAGGAAATATAAGGTTTATGGGAAGTGATGGTCCATGTATAGATAAATGGGAGTTCTTGGAAAAATGATGGTCAATTTGGTTTTCCAAGTCATGGAAAATGTGGTGGGTGATATAGAAAGTCAAGATATGGGAAAGTGGTGAAATGCATGAGGTGGTTGGTAGTGGAGAGTGTAAAAGGTAAACACTTGTGCAAGTAAGTCAATAGTGCCCCACACAAAATACAAAATTGTCTCACTACATCCCTCAATATAAAAAACTAAGATAGATAGATAGATAAATATATAACAAAGTTCACTTTAAAATTTCACAGTGCGATCACTACGCTTTAGTTGTTGCACTTGTTTCGTGGTCGGGCAGGTTTTTTTGTTGGAACATTTATAGTAGCTCCTGCAAAAATTGATCATGTGCATGAGATATATATATCTGCTCTTTAAAGATAATGATGTATCAAGATTGATTCCAATACTTATTGTTGGAAGTAAAAGTCATTAATTGTAGTGTTGTGGATTGATGGTTTGAGAGCTCATCAATTAATCTATACTGAGAATTTGTTCATCTTGTAATTTTCATAGTTTGCTATTTTATTTACAAGGCATATAAGGTAACATAAAAATCTGATTTTGCTTCCACATAATAAATCTTAGAATACATTGCAAAATCAAATTACATGATATTGAAAATAATTCCAGTTAGACAAGCAATATACAATAGGAAATTGTACTCTTTTCTAACTATTCAGGACTCATAAAATAATAACATTGAGAACATGTTATATGTGTCTCTGTATATATATATATTTCCAAATTGAGCGATATTTTATGAAATCTATTTTGTAAGTAATATTAGGATATGATTAAGATTGTGACGTGTAACTGACAAATAAAACAGTAATTAAGTAAGTTCATTAATTAGTTGGTGATCATCAGTCAAGATTTAGAAACTTAGAGCCATAAAAAAAATACAAACAGAGTTGAGATGATCATATGGGAAATTAATTTATGAAGATTAATAAATTAAGGTTTTCTATATCTTTGATTATCACAAGATTAACAGTTCTATATATGTTTTGAAGAATCTTCTTTCAAACACTTCAATTGATCACATCTAAATCTTTTGACACAGATTGAACCTTCAATTCTTATCATTCTTTGCTAAAATATAGTGAAATAATTGCAGAATTTTTTTTTAAATATCCTTGGAAATTGAGAACCATTAAACTCCTTCTCCCCATACTTATTCCAGTTCTGCCTATCATCACGCGGAAGGACCGAATTGATCGACCATGTGATCGAACTGTTCACGCCTCTACAAACAAAATCATGATCAATCAATTCATATTTGGTTTAAGATCATATTATAAACACTTCATTAGTATATAAAAAAAAGACTTACCTCTTCCTTTTATTTTCATTATTAACAGTGGAAGAAGAGCTTAAGTTGGAGACATCCGAAGCTCCATTTGACTTCAAAACAGATAGAGTTTTTGCCAAAGATCGTAAGACGTCTTCGATGAGCATGACAGCCTCTGCTTCCCATTGATCACCATTAGGACTCAAGAGAAGGTTTTGGATCCCCATAAGACGTCTTCGATGAGCATGACGGCCTCTGCTTCCCATTGATCACCATTAGGACTCAAGAGAAGGTTTTGGATCTCCATCAACGAGTCTCGACCACGGTTGATCTCTCCTTCGATCGATCCTTTGCGATCGTGGTACGTTGAGCTTTTCGTCGCCATGATCTCCTCTTCTTCCTCCTCCTCCTCAGTTGGTGGTGGTTTTGGGTGGTGGATATATATCAAATTCACTTGTAATACTATGAAGTGGGAAAACCTAATAAGGGGAGGAAAGTCTATTTATTATGATTGGTGAAGATGAATCTCTTCACATGTTGACCATGGTCAATCTTGACAAAAAAGAAATAAAAGATAAAAATTCTCTATTTTTACACGTTGATGAAAATGTCCTTGTGATTGCTGTTGACAACCTTGCAAATTAATTATTATAAAAAATGGTTGGTTGTTTTTTATGTATGACCCTGCAAAAACAGGATATTCATTTTTATACCTTCCTAGCCAACTGCCTAACTTGTATGATTGTATGTCATTCTATTACTAGTTATGAACAAAATTGAACTAGAATTAAATCTAACTAACAGATATATATCATAAAAATCACCTTAATAGGATTTTCGTAATTGTTATTGTGTGATTATTTTTATTCAATTAAAATACAAAGAATACTCCACGAAGATTTCTTTTTAATTTTAAGATATATTTATATTTAGATTTTAGTTGGTTATAAAAATGAATATAATTTTTCAATAGTATAAAACTTTTTGCATTTTTTAATGGAATTTTATGAAAAAAGAGAAAATCAAGGGTATTTTGGTCCTTTTGTTTTGTTTTTATTGAAAATTCTTAATGAGGTTTCAACTTTGTTCTTCATGTTTGGGGTAGTGAAATAAGATTAACTAGTTACAATATATTTTGTAACTTTTATATGAGTTTCTATCTAATTTTGTTATGTCTATGCGTTGGGTTACGTTGTATTAGATAAGATTGAGTAATTATCATATACATCTATATTGATGAAGTTTCGTTAATATTAATTTTAAAATCTTACATGATATCTAAATATGTCTTAAAGTGATAAGATAGTGATAAGATTGAACGATCACAAGTGTGTTTTATGTTTTTTTTTCAACCATGGATTGAGAGGGTTTAAAAAGAAAAAAGGGGATGCTGAGTTGGGGTTTTCCACAGGGGTAAAAGCTTTCAAAATTTATAAGAGCGATTATGTGCGGATTGGGGTGCACCGTGCGAACAAGAGAGCATCATGTGACATCGCGTATGTACTGTCTGAAATCTCGCGATTGGACGATCTAATTTTATCCGAACTCTACCAGTTACCGATAAGAGTTTCTTGAAAATAGGATCATCCGATTGCGAGATTTTGCACGATCAAACAGTGCATATCCGATCTGCAAGAATCTCATATTATCATTTTTGTGTGTGTGTATATATATTATTTACTTACTTTGATTGGTAAATAAATAATTTTAAAATTTTCAACCATATTAATATAAATAGGTAATTTTTAATGCTCTAAAATAAAATATTTGGAAGGATGTATACCTAAAAACACCTGATATAGAAAATCAACATTTGGTGGGTCCCCCATGTAAGACAAGATTAAGCCGACATAAGAGTATCTCCAATGGACATGTTAACTCACTAATTAGTGTCATATGTTTACAAAACATGTAAAAATGGTGCTCCAATGGAAGTGTTAAGGGAATGTTAAATGTGGGCCCCACTTGTCATATGTTATCTTCCATTCTAATTTTAGCTAGTGCTTTAGCCAGCCAAATGTGGGCCCCACCATTCAAAATATTCAAAAAAATATTGTTTTGGGTGAGTGGAGAAATTTGAGTGGGTGGAGAGGTGGACCCACTATTATTTTTGCTAGTTATTTAGTTAGTCTATTAGAAAAACAACAACTAACTAAATGAGAGTGTAGTAAATGAGGGTCTAATAGATGATTAAAGTGCTGACATGGTACTTTAACATCTTGGTTAGTTAGCATATCTATTGGAGATGCTCTAATGGACGAAATGGGACGCTGCTGTACAATATTGGTGATAACCTAATTAATAATGACAGTGGATATAGTATACATACATATAATATATGAATTGCAGTGTGACTAACTAAAAATGTTACATAGCGTGACTGGTTTTGTATTAAAACACATGTGGAAATTAAGAAATTAAAAAAAAAAAGTTAAATTAAGAAATTAAAAAAAAAAGTTGGGTTTTGTGGACACGCACAAGGCGCACTAAAGTCAAGATCACATAGAAAGTTGGGTTCTGTGGGACATGTTATGTGGCTGCGTGCGGGGTTGGGGACGGTACATGGCAAAAACGGGGACGTCCAGTTTCAAGAAGGTGGCATGTGTATCTCGGGTGAATATGGGCGCAAGCCATAGACCCGTTGGTTTAGATACCTCTTCTAATCAGGGGACACCAAGAGATGGACTGTTTCTTTTTTGCTTTTGTTTGGCTTCTATTTGGAGATGGGTTTCTGTCTCACTCTTTTCTCATCCACTTCAGAATTTGTAATTCGAGTTCAATAATAAAATCTGGTAGCAAAATTTTATCTTTTTATTAAAAAAAAAGAGCACATAAAAAATTATTTATGGAATATTTACAGTATGAATAAGAATTTAGGGTTTGTTCTTTGTTGGATCAAGATCTTAAAAAGATAAAGTTTACCCAATGAAATCAGAATTTTTTCCATGCAATATTAGCTGAGCGTGACAAGCCACTCATTGTGTTGTTTTGGTATAGGGCACTATTATTGAGTACAATTCAATGGTGATTTCAGTAGTGTTTGAATTGTTGGGTATTAGTGGTCCCCCTTTAGAAGATGAAAGTGGTCATATTCTTTAGTCTCACATCGGTTGTTTGTAAAAGGTTTTGAGTGTTTATAAGGAGAGATCAATGTACTCTAGTGAAGTTCTTTTGGTGGACACTTTATGATGAACATTTGATGCGGGGTGGTGTGAAGCACCACCACGCACGCACACGTGCGCGCGTGTGCGTATTAACCGTTTTAGGACGCACTTGGCACGTATGCATCGTCGCTAGGAGCCGGAGCCTTATCTTTTTGGCTAATCGGATGGTGTAGATCATTGATCAGATGCAATTTGGACTGTCTGATGAAGGAACATTCAGATGCAATGTGCACCGTTGGATTGACAGTTAGTGGTTATATTCACAGGGTGCCATTGGAAGGGATGAATCTCGAGATGGACGATTCTGGACTGCACGATCGCGTGGAAATGGTAGACCACCGATCGGACGGTTTTTGTAGCTCCCCATTCATGAAAGGGTGTTTCGCCATTTGAACCAAAAGGCACTATGTAGCCTATTCATTGAGACTCTTAGATCCAAAACAACAACAACTAATATTCTCTTTTTAATTACGAGTCATCATCAGTCCATTAAAAACAGAGAGCTCCAAGAGGTTGAAACAGAGAGTACACACTCTATTTTTAACACCAAGTGTAAGCTTCATTGTATCCTTAAGGCGGTACTTCATCATCCCATGTGTACTCGCGGTTCTGACCGGAACGGGAGAAGTCTGTCTAAAAGCATTCAACGTTGTTGATCCTTGAAGCGCTCACACTTGTTTCCGTTCTTCCATTGTCCCGATTTTCAACAATTTTTAGACAGATCTTCTATCAATGGAAGGATCCACTGTTGTCCACTCCATTCAAGTGATGAACCAGGACTTTTTGACCCTTGAACACTTCGACAGAGACAACTTCACCTGTTGGCAAGAGAAGATGAAGTTCGTCCTCACTGCCTTCAACCTCTTCTATATCCTAGAAGAGAATTTGGAAGTCATTCCAGATGAAACTCTTGAAGATTCTACGAAACTAAAGGACAGAAGGAAGAAGCGCAATGAGGCAGACTTCCTATGTCGGGGCCATATTCTGAATGCTCTCGAACCATCAATCTACAGCGTCTACCGCATCGTGGAGGCAAGTAACCAGAAATTTCTTACGGTAATTTCATGGATTTTAAGATGACTGACGATAAATCTATCATTTCGCAAGTCAATGATTTCTTACTAATCGTCAGTAATCTTAAGACTGCTAGTGTTGACATTTTTGAATCATTGCTTGTGGGAGATATCATATCCAAACTTTCTCCCATTTAGAATGTATATAAAAAGAAGATGGAGCAGGATGAGAAGACTCACACTTTGGAGTCCCTTGAATGTCATATCCGCATCGAAGAGGATTCGCGCAAACTTGCATAGATGATGCGAAGAATGATCATCATTTGAAGGCTAATCTTGTTGAGGATGATAAATCAAAGAATGAAAAATTCGAGAACAAGAATAATGCCTTCAAGCCTAAGAATGATAATCAGTTCAAGAAGAAACATACCAACAAAAACAAGAACCGGAACAAGGGTCCAAGAAAGGTCCATGTTACTTTTGTAACAAACCCGGTCACATTGCTCGAGACTGCCGACTGCGCGAGAAAAATCATAAGGAGAGCGTGACTGATGATGACAAGTTGGTGGCTACGATGTGCGAGACTAATGCTGTGACAAATGATGATGGTTGGTGTCTTGATACTGGAGCAACCATTCATATTTGCAGAGACAGAAGTCTTTCTAAGACTTATGAAAAATCTGATGATGGAGACGAAGTGAAGATGGCAAATGACCACCGCACCAAGTTGAAGGCAAAAGCACCATTGGAATTCCATTCTCTTCTGGAAAGACACTCACTTTGGTGAATGTTTTTCATGTACCCACCATGTCAAAGAATCTGGTTTCTGGAGACCGTCTCAACAAGAAGGGTTTCAAGCTTGTTTATGAATCTGATAAATTTGTACTGTCCAGAAATTATGTATTTATTGGACATGGGTATTCTTGTAACGGGATGATTAAGTTGAATCTAATAAATGGATCCTCTTCTGCTTATATGGTTGAGTCTTTATCTTTATGGCATGGTAGATTAAGACATGTGAATTATGGATCTATTAGAAACATGCATAATATGAGTATGATATCTAAATGTCACTTGCTTGATACTAATAAATGTCATGTTTGTGTGCAATCTAGGATAACTAGAAAATCACATAAATCTGTATCTAGATCTTCTGGTTTATTTGATTTAATCCATAGCGATGTATGTGATCTTAAGAGCCATGTTACACGAGGAGGAAACAAATATTTTCTAACTTTCATTGATGACTATTCAAGATATTGTTATGTTTACTTATTAAAAAGTAAAAATGAAGTTTTTTTAAAAATTATTATTTTCAAAAGGAAAATTGAAAATCAATTTAAACACAAAATCAAGGCTCTTCATTCTGATAGGGGTGGTGAATACTACCCAAACGAGTTTGTAAAATTTTGTGAATCTCATGGCATAATCCATCAATTTTCGGTGCCTTATACGCCTCAACAAAATGGATTGACAGAAAGGAAGAACAAAACCTTAGTTGAAATGGTTAATGCTATGTTAATTGATTCTCATTTACCTTATTCTTTATGGGGTGAAGCCATTCTTTCTTCATATTTTATTTTGAATAGAGTTCTTTTTAAAAATATATTTTCTACCCCTTCTGAATTATGGTTTAAAAGAAAGCCTAATTTTAATTGTCTCAAAGTGTGGGGGTGTCTTGTTTATGTTAGAAAGCCTGATCTTAAAAGACCAAAATTGAGAGTTAAAATCTATAAATGTGCGTTTATTGGGTTTTCTTTGAATAACTTAACTTATAGATTTCTGGATCTTGACTCTTTTGATGTTATAGAATCTGTTGATGTGGAATTTTTTGAGAATATGATTAGATCATGTTCTAAGAAAGAATTTAATTCTTTACCACATCATACTCTTACTTTGATTGAGGATAAATCAAGTGATGTTTCTATTACTTCTATTGACATAAAATCAAGAAGGAGTAAAAGAGTTAGATCGGAAAAGAATTTTGGTTCTGATTTTCTAATCTATCTTGTAGAAGGAGATCAAAAGGCTATTTCTAACATTTTCATATATGATTTGCATATAGAAGATGATCCTTCATCATTTGTGGATGCTATGAGTTCTTGTGATGCTTCTTTTTGGAAAGAAGCGATTAATGATGAAATGAATTCTATTATGATGAATAAAACATGATTTTTTTACTGATTTGCCTCCCGGTGCAAAAATCATAAGTTGCAAATGAATTTTTAAAAAGAAACTTAATGTTGATGGTTCCATAAATAAGTTTAAAGCCAGATTGGTTGCTAAAGGTTTTAAACAAAGTGGTGGTATTGATTATTTTGACACATATGCACTTGTAGCTCGAATTTCCTCTATTAGAATTTTAATATCACTTGCATCCATTCATCATTTAATAGTTCATCAAATGGATGTTAAAATAGCTTTTCTAAATAGTGATTTAGAAGAAGAAATTTATATGGATCAACCTGAAGGGTTTGTTGTCTTTTGGTTTCGTTGTGAATTATGCTCATAAATGTATGTATTGTAAGCATGCTGAAAAATGGATGTGTAATTATCTGTTTATATGTTGATGACATGCTTATATTTGGATCAAATATTGCCTGTATTGAAGAAACCAAAGAATTTCTTTCTTCCAACTTTGATATGAAAGATTTGGGAGAGGCTGATGTGATTATAGGAATTAAAATCCTAAGGAAAGAGAAGGGGGCTAGTATTGTCTTAATTTCATTACATTGAGAAAGTACTAAAAAGGTATGATCATTTTGATTGTATTCCAACCTCTAATCCTCTAGACTCGAATATGAAGTTAGAGAAGAACTTTGATCGTGCTTTTGCGCAGTTAAAATATGGATGTGTTATTGGGAGTCTTATGTATGCAATGAATTGCACAAGACCCGATATTGCATATTCGGTTGGTATGTTGTGTCGCTTTTCAGGCAATCCATGTTCAGAGCATTGACAAATAGTTTCCAGAGTTCTAAGATATCTGAAGGAGACTTTACATTATGGGTTGCATTATTAAAAATACTCTGTTGTGCTAGAAGGGTATAATGATGCAAGTTGGAACAATGTAATGATGACGTCTAAATCAACAACTGGATGGATCTTTACATTAGGAGGAGCTGCTGTATCTTGGGGTTCCAAAAGGCAGACCCATATATCTGATTCAACCATGTTATCAGAATTGATTGCCTTGGCAGATTCATAAAAAGAAGCAGAATGGCTTAAAAATCTGTTATTTAATATACCGATTTGGACGAAGCCATCCCCAACTATTATGATCCATTGTGATAGTCAAACAACCATATGGAGAATTCAATGTAAAACATACAATGAAAAATCTAGACATGTGAGTCTATGGCATCAATTGATGCGACAATTACTCAAAAGTAGAGTACATCTGTCAACTATGTAGAGTCGAAAAAAATTTGACTAATCCTTTGACCAAGGGTCTTGGCATAAAGATGATTCAAAATTCATCTAAAGAAATGGAGTTAAGGTCTGTGAAGGAAGACTGATGACATTTAGTGGGAACCCAATCTTTGTCTTGAAAAAGACTAGACAAGGTTCAATGTGGTACTAACAAGCTAAACATGTGATTATGGAAAACTGGTAAATTTTAATAATCTCATTTCCTAGAACTACTGTTGGTATTCTGCATTAATGAGGATGAAAATTGTTCCTTAATAAGTTGAAACAAGTGCTCGCAGAATCATTAATTAAACTTACCTACATGAGTAATGAAGTCAGGCCACTTCATATAGGAAAAAGATCATTTCTTGAGACTCATGAATAAAGGATATATGTGCATGGCCATTAACGCGCTAAGCAATCGGAACTCTCTCTCTCGAAGTTGACATGTGCAATGATTCTGACATTTCTCGAAGCGTACTAAGTTCAAGATTCGTTCACTTAAGCACCTTGATATCGCTTTGAATTGTTGGCACTAAGTGAAAGTTCAAATCCATAAGATACTTCTCATTTATGTGTTACTTTCAACGATGATGTTACAATGTAATTCTTTTTTGTAAAGAACTACGGTGGCTTGATCCCTCATTAACAAGTACGTAGGCAACCACTAAGTGGTGCAGCCATTATTATATAATATAATATTTATTTTCAATATAAAATAATTTTAAAAATAGTGGGGATTGTTGGGTATTTTCAAAAGAATTCAAATATTTGGTTTTAGTGGTCCCCCTTTAGAAGATGAAAGTGATCATATTCTTTAGTCCCAAATCGGTTGTTTGTAAAAGGTTTTGACTATTTATAAAGAGAGCTCAATCTACTCTAGTGAAGTTTTTTTCATGGACACCTTATGGTGGACATTGCGCGCATGCACGCGCGTGTGCGTATTGGGTGTTTTAGGGTGCACTTAGCACGTATGCATCGTCACTAGGAGCTGTAGCCTTTTCTTTTTGTCTAATCGGACTGTGGAGATCGTTTTGATGAGATGCAATCTAGACCATCTAATGAAGGAACGTTCAGATGCAATGTGCACCGTTGGATTGACAGTTGGTGGTTATATTCAGCAAGGGGTGCCATTAGAAGGGATGAATCTCGAGATGGACGATCTGGACTGCACGATCACGTGGAAACGGTGGACCACCGATCGGATGGTTTATGTAACTCCCCATTCATGAATGAGTGTCTTATTTGAACCAAACGGCACTATGTTGCCTATTCATTGAGACCCTTAGATCCAAAACAACAACAACTAATCTTCTCTTTTTAATTACGAGTTATCATCATCAGTGCCTTGAAAATAGAGAGTTCCAAGAGGTTGAAACAGAGAGTACACACTCTGTTTTCAACACCAAGTACAAACTTCATTATATCCTGAAGGCGGTACTTTATCATCCCATCGTGTACTCGCGGTTCTGACCGAAGCAGGAGAAGTCTGTCTAAAAGCATTCAACGTTGTTGATCCTTGAAGCGCTCACACTTGTTTATGTTCTTCCTTTGTCCCGATTTCCATCATAAATAGACGATATATGTCCATCAAAATGCATTTGATGAAATTTGATGAATGATTATTAATTAATAAAAGATTTACATGTGTCATTCATCCAAACACATATTGATTAAATTAATCTCATCACTACGTATTGATATAAATTTTTTTTATAAAAATGTAGACAAAAACTAATAAATTTGACAAATGTGACGGTGCTGTATTATGTATGAGAGTGAATAAGTTCTTTAGAATGTTTGATTCACATTAGACTTGTGATGGTAACTTAATGATAAAAGCCAAAAAAAATTATATTTTCAATGAAAAAAGGCAATAAAATTCAAAGAAGTAGAATAATTGGACACTGTGATGGTAACTTAAAAATTGATAAAATTCAAAGATCTCATATCTCTCTCATTTTCTCTCAAATAGAAGTTAAGATGATAAGAAGTATCTCATTTTTTTTTTCAAACCTCGTGTTGGTTGATTCTCTCTCCTTTTTTTTTAATAGTATCGATAGACACATAAACAGAGTACAAAGAATTGTTGAGGATAATTATCTTAATCAGGTATAAAGATTAATATTTGAAAATTACTTTTTGTGTATATTACTATGAATTGTTGAAAATATTTTTATTGAAACTTAATTTTATATTAATGATATCATGCTATGCATATTTAATTTATGTATGGATTTCATTTTCATTATATTTCCAAGTAACTCTCTCCTATGTCCTCTAGAAAAATCCTAAGTTTGCCACTGGATCGAACAGTGACAAGTCCAATAGAATCTTAACATAGCTTATATGCAAATATTAAATTGTGATAGTTTGTTAACTTATGATTTAGTATTCTCTATAAACGATCATAGAATGGGTATAAGATAATTATATATATAGCAAATTGAAACATGATTGATATCTATGCTATATTTTAAGATATGCGTTAATGTGTGTATTAAGTGAGAGAAATTTTTTGTAAAGATGATATATAAAAGTATTTTAAACTATATATATTTGCATACACACATTTACATGTATATGTATGTGCACAAATGTATATACGTATGTGTATAAGTGGACTAAGTTTTTTTTTTGGACAAAGCATTTTAGACTCTCCTAGAATTGTTATGAAGCATACAGTGGTTCAGTACATCAAATTTGAAAATAACAAATAGAGAAATAGGTGTCACTTATTATTATGAGATATCCAAAACCTAATTGGACATGTTCGCGAAGTTCTACAGTACTGACTCAGCACATCAAATTTTGATAATATTTTCTTATTTTTGTCCCATTTATCAAACTTTTCTTTAGTAGGGTTAAGAGAGATTTTTTTTATTTTTGAGAGATCTAACCACATATATACATGGTTTTCGTTATAAAAAAAATTGAATCACATACATATATGTGTCTTATATATTATGTGATTTTATTTTTTTTATATTTTGGATGGTTAGATATCTAACCTTAAAAACATCAATAACTGAGTGTTCGCGGAACATTCGAGTGGAATCATATGGAATTTTATGGGGACCCACAGATGCATCACAAAAAAAATTTAAATAATTCTTCCATAACATTTCCAAAACTGCATTATTGCATGTCTTTCTTGACTATATGTAGACAACCATATGTAAACCTGGAAAAATGAAATGTGTTACGTGGTGTAACAAAAAGAAAAAGGGAAATGAATACATGACTTTAAAGGGTCATAGATTTCATCCACAATAATGCATTCCCACGTTGCTTTTCAGACACAGTGACATACGTATTGCTGATATATATAATTATTTTTTCATATTTTTCTTGGAAGATTGATGCATGTGTGTAGCACAGGTTTGAACTATATGATATATTTTTTCTTGATTTCTAGATGAAGTTGATGTCTCCGAGTGAGGAACGTTTGACGATTGATTTTACACACTCTTTCTTGAGTGACAAGTCACATTATAATTTTGTGTGAAAAATTAAATATTATATCATATGCTTCATCCAATAAAGTTCATATTCGGTGAAATGCAACTATAATTGGCATCGCGTACAAGACCCACGTGTATTAGTTTCATTAATTTTTATAGTCTTCACTGGAATATACAAGATTAAAAAGACAAAAAATTAAATATCCACATTTAATTCATTCAATCAAATATATGTTTTATTTTTATAAAAGTTATAAAAAATGTGTCTCACTAGATAAATTATGTATTAAAAAAAAAGAATATGTTAACATTTAAAAAAATTGCACGAAGAATTGTTCTTGAGATTTTCCAACCCTAAACTCTCACCTTTTATCGGAGGAAAATGTTACCCTTGGCCTCACCCCAAATGTAGTATGCATCTTTTATATTTGAGGAAGTTAATTAGAGGTCCCTGGGGATACCACTGTAATAATAATAGGTCCCTTAATTTTTTTTGCTTTTCTTTAGGTCCCTCCATCCATTTATCTATCTATTTTGTTTAGGTTCTTCCATCCATCATCAGCTAACCATACCATTTTTTCTTCCATTTTTAACCCCAACCTCATCTCTTCTTTGTTTTCCTTCTCTCCCAACATAACAGAAAACAACAGCCTATACGCATTATGACCATAACAGTGTACAGAATAAGCATAACAATGAATTTTGGAGTTACATATGATATTTAAATCACTACCATAGATTTAAATCATCTGCTGTTTAAATCACCACTACAGATTTACAAAATTACCAGAAATTAATATTTATATATTTTGTTTATAACTTTCACACTCTTTTAAAAAACCCATTATCCGAGTTTCACTCTCTTTTGCTCTTCAAATAACTTTTGTTGCATACTCCCCTAAGAACCTTGAAATGTCATGTTACCCCTATTCTATGCTCGTTCCCTTTACGAGGTGCTCGTCGTATTTGATGACAGATATATCACAGTCAACCCTAAAAAACACTATAAACTAATTAATATTGTATCGCTTACGTTGGGACATAATTAATGATAAAATAATAATAAGTCTTACCCATTAGATTGTTGGGCATTGGTCATCCCTTGTAAGTGACCAGTCAAGAACATCGTGAATGAAATGGTACAAACTAAAATACATTTTCAACCACTGGACCTACACATTAGGGAGAAAATATCTTGGATCTAAATAAGAGTGTGCATAGACTAATAACAGTGTACATGAAGAATTTAACATTGTATAAAAATAATATAATAGTATACAAAAATATTGTAACAGTGCATAAAGAGAAATATTGTCATTTTCTGCAGATGAACCATTTTCTAAGAAAATCTTTCCTATTGTTGGATAATAAGATGAAGTATTATAAAAATTGGTAACAAATTGCAGTCCTGGAATAATCCATGTGCTCTAATCACTACGGCATTGTCCTTGTTTTCCAACTTAAATTCATCCAAGGACTGCTTACACCACTTTTTTCTAATAACTTGCAAGCAGCCTTTGTGAAGCTATCATTAAGAGCTCCAAGAATGCAAAAAATTTATACATATTTGAAAAACACATATATACACATAATTATATATACATACCTACCACCAAGACAGGACAACAACAAGTGGGTTGTTGATTGAGAGAATTCCAAATTCAAATTGTATTGAGAACTAATATGCTTATAAACTAACATCTTTCCATGCTCAATTAGACATTGTTAACATAAATCCTCGATTTTTTTCATAGTTAATCAAATCTCCATAAACAATCAACACATAACATATTCAAACAATTACATTGGTGCTTAAAAATGAAATAGGATGGGTGAGTAATGTTTATAGTGGGCTTAAAAATGAAACAATTATATTTTTGTGTTGAATTATTAGGGGTGTATTCATAGAAAAATAACAGTGTACTCATAATAACGCAGACATGAAACATATGTATACTGTTGTAAATCTGTGTACACTGTTATTTTTTTATGAATACACCCTTCACAATTCAACACAAAAATCACATATTTTTACAAATGATTCAGAAACCAATAAACACTTGCATCTCTACTCCCCAACTTAGCCATAATATTTTAAGAAACACCCCACACTTTCCTCAAAATATATAAGAAAGTGCAACAGATGAGAACACATTCTAAAATCAAGGTCATCATTCAAATCATCATCAAGAACTGTCAATAAATATTACCAAAAAAACAGCTCTGACTGAGCTCGTCCTTCTCCGTGAGCAGGGGAGGCGGCAGCTCTTACCGCAGAGGAGAAGGTGCGCCGCCTTGGGAGGGACCAATAGCGACATTCACCGTGAGCAGGGGAGAGGCAATCGAGGAGGAGAAGCGGTTGACGAGAAGAAGCGGTCGAGGAGGAAAAGCGGCATCAATGGAGAATCTTTTTTTAAAAAAAAACCAGGAACAAACCCACTGATTTTGTGCAAGGACAAACGCAGCTTAAATCTAGCTAAGCATTCATCAAACAATTATCCATAACATAGGATGCCATTGGATGTGGATTGAAAATCAGCTTTCACTTGAACTCAGTTTTATAAACATTAAAATATTAGCCTTCAAAAGCATTTTTTTCAGTTTTAAAAAATTTTAATTTTTTTTTTCTAAAATTTAAGGGAACATGTTTGTTTGCAAATGAGTTTATGTTAAGTTTGATTTTCAATATCAGAATCAACTCAATTGCAGATTCAAATCTTCGAGGGTTCATTGAGACAAACTTTCATGTATCCAATCACATGATGTTAGCTTTTAAGAAACTAGGGTTTTTGGTAAGTTATAAGCTTGTGTATTAGTTTGTCCATGATAATTAGGGTAGACAGAAAAGTTTGTTTACCTGAGCTAGAAGTCTTATTTACATTAATTTTCTTTTATAATCCCCGCAGTTACATACATAATAATTTTAAGAAAATATATTACATACATAATAATTTTTATAAAAAGTATTGTATATGAAAATGGTGGGAGACGGGGAGAGGTCAGAGTTCTGGCATTGTTGGAGAAGATGGTGTAGGCTAGTGGGATTAATTGAAGTTTTAAAAAATATATGATGTTTTTTTTGGGAAAAAACCCATATAAACCCCCCCCCCCCCCCCAAAATTGATTGAAATCTATATAACCCCCTGACTTTTCTTAAAATTCATATAACCCCCCTGAATAAAATTTATATTTACATATAATGAATATTTTGTAAATATTATATTTGGTTAACCCTGGTAAAAAAACATAGTATATCAAAAAAACTCTACAATGTGTTAAAAATGTGAAAAATCTTCTATAAATGTCGATTTTAACCCTCCGGATATGATTTTATAATATATCCAGAAATGGTAAAATTTTCATTTCACAGTATTTTTTACATTTTAACATATTATAGTTGTTTTTTTAGTATAATGTGTTTTAAGTCGGGATTAACTAAACAAAATATTCACAAAATATTCATTATCTATTAACAAATTTTTATTTATGGGATTAGTTGGATTTAATAGATATTTTCAGGGGGCTATATGGATTTTAAGAAAAGTAAGAGGGTTATATGGATTTCAGTATGATTTCGGGGGTTGTAAGGATTTTTCCCTTTTTTTACATATAATTTGGGGTTGTGGGTAAAAACAAAGGGGTTGTGGGAATAGCTTGACCCAATTTTGGTAAGATTTGTTCTCTATTCCTGACTCATTAATGTTGTTCCCTATCCCTTCTTTTAGTAAGGAAAATTTGTTATGTATTCCTGACTCAAAGTCCTGTGAGAATATACTGGTGCTCTAGTACATGCATTTTTACTTATTGATATATATCAGATCATATAAAATGGTATGATCCAATATTATATTAACTTGATTATGGATCAAAGATTGTTTTTCTTCCTTTGACGGTTTGGTCGTTTGGTGCATTTTGTGAGGATTGCTAAGAGCCTCCTTGTAATGTAAACACAGAGTGACGGAAACAAAGAACGAATTGAAGAAGACTGATTCTGATTGTATTTTGTGAGAATGGTTTGGTGCGTTTGGTTGTTCGATTATAAAACTGATTCTACAAGAATCTGAGTTTTAAAACTGATTTTACAGAAAACTCACCCATCTAGCTTTTAGAAATTGTAGCTTTTAGACATTATTTGCCTGAAATTTGTATACATGAAACAACTACAATAAAACTATTTAGTTGCACGATTTCAAAAATAGCTTCATGTAAATGCATAAACTAGTTAATCGTGCAACCTAACGCTGCCTAAATAAAGTCTTTGAAATCGGCTCTTTCATTGTGCTTTAAGTTTCTCACTTATTGGTTTTAATATAAATTCCTTAACACAAAAAATAAATAATAATCTATTGATTGTCAAAGATATTTAAAATACATATAATTTCTCTCTTATATATAATAATCTATTGTTGAAAAATATCATGCCGTGGATGTATGAAAGTATATATTGAAAAAAAAACATGACCACAAAAACAAGATTAACACGGTTTGATAAATGTTGTCTACATCCATGGTGAGAAAATAATTTATTTATTTATTAAATTCCTGAAATACAGAACTTGTGTGATGGGGTTATTAGTGTGACTCTCGCTCTCAAACCCTATCACAATTACTTCTCAATTGTATGAGAAAATCAATTCACAAAATGAATATATGTAGCCTAATACATGACCATAATACCTCCACACATAAATTGTCATTATACATGAAAAAATAAGTATGACCTTTTTCCTTTTTTCTTTTTTGAGGTGCTAGTTGCTTCTGAGTTCTCGGAAAGGCTAGCAATTTCTAGTCAAACTTTTTCAACCACAAGAAAATTTCATTGTTGCAATTCTTCCTTATTGATACTCTGAAACCAAAATATAAGACAAGAATTTGTCCGTTCATTAACACAATCCTGACTTGTCCACACCAAATTATCACCAATAACTTGGATGTGCCTGCAGTGATACCCACTTGTTCTAAGAAAACATCCGATAAAATTAGAATGATAAGAAGATAACATGTTATGTCACAGTAATAATAACAACAAAAACAACTAATGTTTTCTAAGGTATGATAACAACAGAACTAATATTATAATAATATAATAACAACCACCACCTGCACAACTGTTCATGTTTATTCCAATACTTTCAGTAACCAATCAAAACAACCCCACCACCTGATCATGTTTATTCCAATATTTTTTAAGAAGTTGAATAGTAATCTTGTTCAGCCTGTGACGATGATATTTAATTTGTTTACGATAAGTGATAAGTCCAGCGGGTTATTTCAACATAGATGATGTAATTTTCTTTCTATAAAGAATAATAATAAAGTATACCAAATTCAAAACACATCAATAATTTGCAGCACGTTTTGAAAAACATTGGATATAAGATGAGATATATGAACATAAACATCATCTAGTACTAGAGTCTCGCTATCACAGCATTAGTTTCTTTGCAAGTTCATTGAGTCCATTCAACATGGATTATGTTAGTGTTGATTTTGCTAGCTTTTAAGACTTTTCTACTGCAAATTTATATATTGTGCATGAGATTGGCTATCATATATATCGATGTTGCGCGGAAACACTGATTTATGAACCTAAACATCAATTAACAATACTCTCTCACCATCACAGCATTTCTTTGCAGGTTCATTGGGTCCTTTCAACATGGATTGCTGTTGATTTTGCTAGCTTTTAACACTTTTCTGTTCAACTGCCAATTTATTGTGAGATTGGCTGGTGCTGTTGGGCACCATATCATCAGTGTTGCACGCAAACCATTCCTCAAAATTCTTAGATCTAGGTTTGAATGTTTAAGATTATAAAAAAAATCTCATTAAATCTTCTTCTGTCAGTAGAAGTAATTAAGACGACAGACTGTCGATCAGGTTAAAGGGGAGTAACTCTGCTAACATTGATTTTATATGAAAAGTGATGTTAAACAAAAGATATTATACCATGGCTGATACGTTGTTAGGTCCAATTGTTGAAAAAAGCATCATGTAAAATATTCTAATTACATCATATTCAAAGTTTATACTCGTAACTCAATGGTTATCAAGGGAATTTGAAAAACTCTTGCACACCATATCTTTTAATATGATTGTCTATATGACTATGTACTCTTTTAAATAATGTCAACAAAGACAATTAGCATGTGTATATATATATAAATGAGAAGGAGGGGGAGGGGGAGGTTAAGGAGCTCCTCCGCCGAGTCTCCGCCATGAATGAGGAGGGGGAGGGGGAGGTTTTGGAGCTTCTTCAGTTCTTCAATTGCTCCTTTGCAATCTCTATCTCCTCGGCTCCTCCTCCACAATTTGTGTTTAATTTGAGTGGTGAAATTCACTTATACTATGAACCACAGTTTATAGTAATATTAATGAACAGGAACCACCACATGCTGTAATTCAATATATTTTTGAACTTATTCAGTAATACTTGTTCAACTTGTGATGATGGTGTTTGTAGCTAACAATAAGTCCACCGAGATTCAACAAATGGATGATTAAATTCTCTTCTATTAAGATCAAATTCAACACGTTTTCAAAAACATACATAAACATTTGAACATCACCATCAGAGTCGGCTGGCTGTTTGGAAATATGCCTCACCTTCATGACATTTCATTGAAAGTTCATGCTTTCCTAACATGGATTGGTGTGGAATTTGTTGGTTACTTAAAATTAACAGAACATTTTTACTGCAACCATATTTAGTTTATTTTGATGATTTTTCATTTCAAATATCTGATTTATGTCAGGTTGCAGTCTCACTGATCAAACTGTAGGTCATGATTTTATTACATAAAAAATTTACTAGATTTATATAGATGCATAACATGTTTAAACGCCAAAAAGTATGTTACATGATATGAATAATTTGTAACTAGTGAACTAATCTATCTATTTTTTTTACTTAATTAATTACTAATTTATCACAAAACACATTGTTGGGGATTCAACAAGCTCAGAAAAAAGGAATTAAGCAATTCAAGGTATGCTCAGATTCTCAGTCTTTAATTCAGTTGCTTAATAGTTTGAGTGAGAGTCCACCGCAGCTATATCAACTGATGCAGATAATTCGAAGCTATAACAATCAGCACAATTATATACAGTTTGTTAAAGTACCACGTACTGTAGTCCGTTGCTCTGAGGCCCTAGCCCAAGTAGCAAGAATACAAAGGCACAATATACATCAGAAAGAATTGCAGCATCCGATAGTCAGGAGAATATTAAGTCCTTTGGGGTATAGTATAGAACAATGTATAGATCATGTAAATAGGGCCTACTGAGGTAGGCTGTTCTTTTTTGTACATCTTGAAGTCTTACAGTATAGACAAGATGTACTGCCCCATACAGGGCCTTCTTTCTATAAAAAAAAAACACATTAAATTAAATTATCACAAAACACATACATATGCAATACAAAATAAATCAAAACAAAAGTTTAAACTCCATCATATGCATCCACCTAGGACTAAAGGATAGTGTTCTAACCAGCTCCAATTTTAGTATCGGTTCTCGCCATACATGAATATAACTTCCAAATAAAGATATATAGATATGAAGCCACATAGTTCTAAGGTGTAAAACTGGAGCTAAAAGTAGGACCGATTATAATAGCACCTTAGCTAGCCTAAAAGAGGAGAAAAATCACACTCTTTGTCAAAGTCCATATTGATACTAGGAAGGCTAGGTGATCCCCAAAGATTCACATATGAGCAGTCACTGGTGGCGTAGTTTAGATCATCCTTGATTGGCAATGGTGAATCAGGTTTCAACCCATAATTTGATATCATATGATCCAGATTCCAAAATTCACTGCTCAACTCAGGCCATGTTTCACTGGGAGACTGATCATTAATGGTTGTGAATGTCGAATGGAAGGAGGAATTCTCTTCTGAACTGTTCTGGTGATCATTTGATTCAGATATTGATGGATGATGTTCTTCTCTTAGGGGAGTACTACCTGACGCCACGTGATGATCGGATGCCATTGAATTAAGATCGCATGTGTGCTCATTGCGATATACGACATGGTACATCGTACGATCGCTTCGCTCTAGTTGTTGCACTTGTTTCTTGGCGGGGCAGGTTTTTTCATTGGAACATTTGTAGTAGCTCCTGCAAAAATTGATCATGTGCAAGAAATATTTATCAAGGCCTCATAAGAGTCAGTTGATGTTTATAAGTTATAACCTCCCATCTCTGCTCTTTATTGGAGGTGAAAGTCATTGTGTTGTGGATTGATGGTTTGACACTAGATCATCATTAATGAAAGGTTTAGAAACTTAGATAGCTACACACACACACAGAGGGAGACAGAGATTGAGATGGGAAATTAAATTTAAACTCATGAAGATTAAAATTAAGGTTTTCCATATCTTTATCACATGATTAACAGTTCCGATGTTTGGAAGAATCTTCTTTCAAATGCTTCAATTGATCACATCTAACTCTTTTGACACAAAACCTTCAATTCACATCATTCTTTGCTAAAAGTTGTGAAAGAATTGCACAAAAAAAAATCTCTACAAACCTTGGAAATTGAGAACCATTGATATTCTTCTGCCCATACTTATTCCAGCTCTGCCTATCATCAAGCGGAAGGACCAAATTGACCGACCATGTGATCGAATCGTTCGCGCCTCTACAAACAATTAAATCGATCTATTCATATTTAGTTATTTTTAAAAAAAAATAAGAAGCCAAGATCATATTATATATATGTGAACACTTCATTATAAGTAAGAGAAAAATTAACCTACCTCTTCCTTTTATTTCCATTATTAACAGTGGAAGAAGAGCTTAAGTTGGAGACATCCGAAGCTCCATTTGACTTCAAAACAGATAGAGTTTTTGCGAAAGACCGTAAGACGTCTTCAATGAGCATCACAGCCTGTGCTTCCCATTGATCACCACCATTAGGACTCAAGAGAAGGTTTTGGAGCTTCATCGCCGAGTCTCGGCCACGGCTAATCTCTCCTTCGATCAATCCTTTGCGATCGTGGTACGTCGAGCTTCTCGCCTCCATGATCTCCTCTTCCTCCTCCTCCTTTTCTGCAGTAGGTGGTTTTGGGTGTTGGATATATCAAATTCACTTATAAAGTTATGATACTATGAAGTGGGAAAACCTAATAAGGGGAGGAATGTCTATTTATTGTCTATTTATTATGATTGGTGAAGATGAATTTTTTCACATATTGACCATGGTCAATCATGACAAAAAAGAAAAAAAAATCTCTGTTTTTCCACGTTGATGAAAATGCCCTTGTCATTGTTGTTGAAAACCTTGCAAATTCATTATCATAAAAGTAGTTTTTTTTTTTTAATGTATAACCCTCCAAAAACAGGATATTCATTTTAACTGCATAACTTGTATAATTGTGTGCCATTAAAGTATATGGCATTCTATTACTAGTTATAAACAAAATGAAATTTAACTAGAATTAAATCTAACTAAGATTGCTTTTTAATTTTAAGATATATATGTATGGATTTTAGATGGTTATAAAAATTAATATAATTTTTCAATAGTATAAAAAAAATTGTATTTTTTAAGGAAATTTTATGAAAAGAGAGAAAATCAAGGGTATTTTTGTCTTTTTGTTTTGTTTTTATTGAAAATTCTTAATGAGGTTTCAACTTTGTTCTTCATGTTTTGGATAGTGAAATAAGATTAACTAGTTACAATATTTTATAACTTTTTATATGAAAACCTATCTAATTTTGTTATGTCTATCTTGTTGGCCATATACAGATGTATATCAATGAAGATCATTTCTTTAATTTTAATTTTAATTTTGAGATTTTATAGAATATCTTATTATGTTTCAAAATGATAAGATCAGACGTTCAGGAGTGTGTTTCATGTTTTTTTTTCAACTATCAATTAAGAGGGATCAGAGGGGGTTTAAAAAAAAAAGGGATGCTAGGTTGGGGTTTTCATAGGGGTGAAAGCTTTCAGAATTATATATATATATATGAGTGACTAAGTGCGGATTAGGGTGCACTCTGCGAACATGGAGCAACCTGCGGTGTCGCGTATAGTATGCATCATTTAATTACACAAATCTCGTGACTGGACGTTCTAATTTTCCCCAAACTCTTACCGGTAAGAGTTTCACGAAAATATGATCGTCCAATCGCGAGATTTACGCAATCAATGGTACATATCTGATCACAAGAACCACATATTATCATTTTTGTGTGTGTATATATATATATTATTTACTTACTTTGATTGGTAAATAAATAATTTTTAAACTTTTCAACCATATTAACATAAATAGGTCATTTTTAATGCTCTAAAATAACATATATTTTGAAGGGTGTATACCTAAAAATACCTGATATAGAAAAATCAACATTCGGTGGGCCCCCCATGTAAGACAAGATTAAGCCGACATAATGGACGAAATGCTACGCTGCTATACAATATTGGTGATAACCTAATTAATTAATGACAGTGGATATAGTATATAGTATATACATATCATCATGTATGAATTGTACATGTGACTAACTAAAAGTGTTACATAGAATGACTGGTTTTGTATTAAAACACACGTGGATAAAAAGAAGTTGGGTTTGTGAATCTTTTGTGGACACGCGCACCAAAGTCAAGATCACATAGAGAAATATTTTTAGTCTGAATCAGACTTTAGGGTTTGTTGGATCAAGATCTTAATCAATTGAAGCCAGATCTTTTTCCCATGCAATATTAGCTGTGCGTGACAACTCACTCATTGTGTTGTTTTGGTACTGCGCGCTATTATTCAGTACTATTCAATGGTCAATAGATGGTATTTTAGTACATGTCTAAATACATGATAGTATTTGGTGAGATTTTCATAAATGATTTTTTAAATTGATGAAAGATTTATTTGTGTTATTCATTTAAATATATATTAATATAAATCTCATTATTACGTATTGATATAAAAAAATTCACAGAAATGCAAACACGGACTAATAAATTTGATAGATTTGATCGTGATATTTCATATGCGAGTTTTTTAGAATGTTTGATTCACAATAAACTTGTGATGGTAATATAAAAGAGATGAAATTCAAGGAATTAAGTAGAATAATTTGACACTGTGTGGTAATTTAAAAACCGAGAAAATTCAAAGATCTTATGCTTCTCTCATTTTCGCTCACATAGAAAGTTAAGATGATTCAAAGTATCTCATTTTTTTTCAAACCTCGTGTTAGTTGATTCTCTCTCCTTTTTTCAATAGTATTGATAGATACATAAACAATTATTCAACACTTTCAGAGTACAAAAAACAGTTGAGGATAATTTCAATATAAAAAAATTAATCTTTGAAAATCACTTTTGTGAATATTACTATATATGGATTTTTGAAAATATTTTACTTTTGTTGAAGATTAATTTTATATTAATGATATGATGCAATATTTAATTTACATATGAATTTTTTTTGAGTAACTTTCTTAAGTTCGCCAATGGATCAAATAGTGACAGGTACGATAGAATCTTAACCATAGCTTACTTTTTATGCAAGTACTAAATTGTGATAGTTTGTTAACTTATATATGACTTAATATTTGCTATAAACGATCATAGATATAAGATAAATTATACGTATATAGCAAACTGAAACATGATTGGTATTAACGTGAGTGTATTAGGTGAGAGAATTATTTTTTAAAGATGATATAAAAATATTTTAAACTACTATATTTGCATACACACATTTACATGTATATGTATGTGTGTGTGTATGTATATATGTATGTGTAAGTGCACAAATCATTTTTTTTTTTTGACAAACCATTTTAAAGTCTCCTAGAATTGTTATGAAGCTTAGCTTACACCGGCTCAGTACATCAAATTTTATAATGACAAACAAATATACAGGCATGTCACTTGTTCTTATGAGATTTCGTCCATTCTAACATAAATAGTCAATGTTCGCGAAGGTCTAAGACCAGGTCATTTTGATAATGTTATCTCATTTTTATCATATATTTTTTTTTTCCAGAAAAGCAACTATATAAATATAGAACTGATTAGGTGCGGTGAACGGCGAGTGCGGCAGCGATTACGGGACGGTCGGGTGCGATTCACATCGACCGTTGAATGCGATGGACCCGCGATCGGACGACCCACATCGCGGCCGCACCTGCCATTCACCGCACCTAATCGCGAGCGTGTGTATATATATATATATATATATATATATATATATATATATATATATATATATATATATATATATATATATATATAAATTATTACGTGCGGCGAATGGCGGGTGCGGCCGCGACGTGGGTCATTCGATCGCGGGTCCATCGCATCCGACGGTCGATGTGAATCGCACCCGACCGTCCGATGCAATAGACCCGTGATCGCTGCTGCACCCGCCGTTCGCCGCACGTAATAACTTATATATATATATATATATATATATATATATATATATATATATAGGGGCTGATTACCTGTGGCGAACGGCAGGTGCGGCGTCGATCGTGGGCCGTCAATCACGGGTCCATCGCATCGGACGGTCGGGTGCGATTCACGTCGACCGTTGGATGCGATGGACCCGTGATCGAACGGCCCACGTCGCCGCCGCACCTGCCGCACGCCGCACCTATATATATATATATATATATATATATATATATATATATATATATATATATATATATATATATATAGGTGCGGCGTGCGGCAGGTGCGGCGGCGACGTGGGCCGTTCGATCGCGGGTCCATCGCATCCAACGGTCGACGTGAATCGCACCCGACCGTCCGATGCGATGGACCCGTGATTGACGGCCCACGATCGACGCCGCACGGTGCGGCCGACCGCAGGTAATCGGCCATCTATATATATATATATATATATTCGCCGCAGGTAATCGGCCCCCTATATATATATATATATATATATATATATATATATATATATAGAGGGCCGATATCCTGCGGTCGGCCGCACCGTACGGCATCGACTACGGGCCGTCGATCACGGGTCCATCGCATCGGATGGTCGGGTGCAATTCACATCGACCGTTGGATGCGATGAACCCGCGATCAGACGAACGAGGTCGATGCCGCACCGTGCGGTCGGCCGCATATTATCATTCGACTATATATATATATATATATATATATATATATAGTCGACTGATTCGGTGTGGCGGAACGGCGGTGTGGGCAGCGACGTCGGCCGTTCGATCGCGGGTCCATCGCATCCAACGGTGATGTGAATCGCACCCGACCGTCCGATGCGATGGACCCGTGATCGACGCCACACCTGCCGTTCGCCGCACGTAATCACCCATATATATATATATATATATATATATATATATATATATATATATATATATATATATATATATATATATATATATATATATATATATATATATATATATATATATATATATATATATATATATACACACACACAGAGAGGATCAGGGACGGACGTCCGCAAATTCGAATTTGCGGACGTCCGTCTGGACCGTCCGATCGCGCTCGATCAGACGGTCCCCTAAAAACAAAATTTTTTAAAAATGTCCACCACTTAAAAGTGGTGTGTAAAAAAAAAATCAAACTGAAAAAAAAAACCCCGTCACCCTCTCTCGATTCTCTCTCCTCTCATCTTCTCTACCAGGGCCCTAGATCCCCAAATCCTCTGCGACCTCGGCGACCCCCCGTAACCCCCCGTCGACCGCACGCATCTCCGGAGACCACCGGCGAGCCTCCATCGACCACACGCGTTTCCGGCGACCATCGGCGACCACCCGCAACCCCCCATCGACCAAACGCGTCCCCGGCGACCCCTGACGACCATCGGCGACCACCCGCGACCAACGGCGACCCTGATTCAGGTTCCTCTTTCTCTCTATAATTTGGCTTATTTTTGTGGATGATTTTTGTTTTGGGTGTTGATTTCATGATTCTCTTGTTTGGTTGATGATGATTTTTTATGTAGCATTGGAACATCAGTTTGTGATGATTTTTACGGGGTTGACATCTAGGGTTTCTCTTGATTAGGTTTTTATCTAGGGTTTACTCTATTCAAATAAATCCTTCAGTTATACTTGAGACACTCATATGCAGACATTAGGGATGAAATTGAAAACCCTCTTTCTTTACTAACAGGGCTGTAGCCAAATTATGCTGTAGCATCTGTTCAATTTTTCATTGAAAACCCCCTTTCAGTTTTTGAGGACTTTGTATTATATATAGAATTGTAGATCAAATTATGATGTTGCATCTGTTCAGAGGCTGAGCTAGTTTTAGGCAAACAGTTTAATTTGCAGTTTTAGTGGATTCAGGACAGCCAAATTTGTTAAATTTTGCTGATTATTAAATCCAATTCATCACTACTTTAATCATACACAATATTCGCTCTTTTTTGTGTTCTTTAATTTACTTGATTAAGGGTTTTCCATTTTGGGTTTCTGATGATTAAGGGTTTTCCATCTAGGGTGTTTCTGATGATCAGGGGCTTTTCATCTAGGGTTTATCTTTATGAATATAAATACACAATCTTGGAATAATAATCACATATGCAGTTTAATAGGTTCATGTGCCAGTGATGGTTTTGTTTGTAATCTATTCCACCGAAGTATGACTTTCATGTTGTAATCTGTGTTGCTATATTTTCTGATCTTCGAATTAGTACATTGTGGAAGCAAACAATCTTAGCCGATGTTTAATGTATTTTTTCATGGGTTTATAATGGGCATCAGATAGAATAATGGGTGATTGTATCTGAGAAGGCATTGTAATAGATTCTTCTTTCATGATAAACATTTCAAAATGAATTATAAACACTTTTAAAAAAATGATTCTAAAATGATTAAATGAAACATTGATTTTTCTTCAATTGGACATCATATCCCTACTGGTGGCATACTATGATCTCCTTGTTTACCTGATATGATTAATGCTTAATGCAAGTATCATAACTTTATGTTATACTCTGCCTCAAAGCTATCTCTGGAAAATCAATAAAACATTGATGTTTTGTTTCCTACTTGGTGAAATGGTCATACTCAAGCGCAGGTCATCTCTCCCGAGTGGTCCACCACTTATTATCTTTAGGCGGCAGTGCTACACACTCTTGGAATGGAAACTGATGCTCAAGAAACATTAAAGGATGAGACTTTATTGGAAGCCAAAAAGAACAGAAGAAATTGAACATGTATAAGTCTTTGTTTTTTTTTCTCTTTCATTCTTTCCTTCCTGATTCTCCTGTATGTAAACAATATGTTGTATTTGTTTTTTTTTCTCTTCCATTCTTTCCTTCCTCATTCTTTCATTTTTTGTTTTTTTTCTCTTTCATTCTTTCCTTTCTCTTTCATCAATATTAGGTTGTTGTATTAAACAATAGGTTGTATATGTAATATAGCTGCAAGTGGTGGTTGTTTTATACAGGATGTAATGTTATAATGTTTGGTTGAAATGGGATGTTTCCAATAGCAGGGTTAGAATGTTTGTTGTTTAAAACAGGTTGAGCTGCAATTAGACAAGTTAATGGGATTAGAATGTTTTAAACAGGAGTCTGGTGGAGCCTAAAGTGATTCCAGAACAATACAAGTATGGGGATTGAATTCAATTAGAAAATGTGCCTTGGAACCCTTCAAAATGCTGCATTTTGTAATAGCAGGTTTTGATTGGTTGTAATGACTGATTGTGTTGATTGTGTTATTGGCTATGTTGTAATAGCAGGTTTTGATTGGTTGTGATAATTGATTGTGCTACTGTGAGATCAAGTGTTTTCCATCCATTGTGTTACTCTGAGATGAAGTGTTGAAGCCTTTTTTTTATTAATTAAAATGCATGATCCCTTGAGAACACCTGAGAACACTAGAAATAATGAAAAATCCATTGTCATAGATTGTCACATTGTTAATGATATGTTGCAGAGGGTTAAAACTTATTTTGGGTTTGGTGAATTTACAAAAAAATTCATTTCATTCAGAAAAGGCTTGAATTCATTTGAGTTTGAGTGTGATGACCACCAAATTTCAGTCACTTGGCTGATTCAAACAATAGCAACAACAGTAGGTTTTCATTAATTTATTTACATGAACACAAAGTTTATTCATTTGTACACAAAATAGCTATAACAATTATACAAGCAAAATTCATGTGTACACAAAATAGCTTTTGATTTGTTCTTTGGATTCCATTCATGAAGAGCATTTACAGGGACGTTACTCATTGAATTAACTATACTTGCAGATGGACCTTTTATCCATTGTAAGTATTTACAAGGATGATTTTACATGGTTCAGGGAATTATAAAATAAAAGTATGTGAATGACCAAACTCAAACAGTCTCTTTGAAGAAAATTAAAAATTCTCTCTCTCTCATAGATGTGCCCCAACTAGCAATATTCAAATCTCAGTTCAACACTCAACTTCTCCAAAGAATGATAGTCTAAGAATAGGCAAGCCTGAAATAAGGCATTTTATAGACTAAAAGAGAGATTCAGATCTCATTTATTTATTTACATGTACATGAATACATTTTGAATCAACATTTTGAAATACAAAAACAAAACACTGTGAAACCCTAAATTACATAATGAGATTCTAGAACAAAAAACATCAAAACAAAGGAAATATAAACATAAGGTAAACCCTAACATTAATCAAGGAAAATATCAAATAAATCGGCGCGCCGACGGCGTCGTCTAAGGATGCGCGTCGATGTCGGCATCTCCAATCAGATCCAGCGCCTGTGAGAGAGTGAGGGGACGGAGGGGGTGGGGATATGAGAGGGAGAGAGAGGTGAGGGGGTGAGGGAGAGTGTGTGAGAGAGTGAGAAAGGAGAGGGAAGAACGAGAGAGTGACAGAGAATGAGGGGTGAGAGAGAGGTGGTTGCCGGGTGGTCGAGGTCGCAAGGGGTCTCTTTCTTTTAGCTTGCCTTTTGTTCGGAGAGAGAGAAGTCGAGAACTTGGGGGGATGGGGGTGAGTGGGTTTTTTTTTTGTTTTTCTTTAAACCGTCTGATCATATATGATCGGAAGGTCGGATGTTTTCATCGGTCATTTTTTTTATTTTTTTACTGTTTTTTTTTTAAACTTGGACCGTCCGATCACGCGCGATCAGACGGTCCAGACAGACGTCCGCAAAAATACGACTTGCGGACGTCCGTCTAAGAATGGGCCTGTATGTATATATATATATATATATATATATATATATATATATATATATATATAGTCGAGTGATTCAATGCGGGAATGCGGGAAACGATGTCGATCGTTCGATCGCGGGTCCATCGCATCGGACGGTCGGGATGCGATGGACCCGTGATCGCTTCCCGCACGACCACATTCCCGCACCGAATCACTTCCCTATATATATATAGTCGAGTGATTCAGTGCGGGAATGCGGGCGTGCGGGAAACGACGTCGATCGTTCGATCGCGGGTCCATCGCATCTAACGGTCGAGTTGAATCGCCCCCGACCGTCCGATGCGATGAACCCGTGATCGCTTCCCGCACGACCGCATTCCCGCACCGAATCACTTCCCTATATATATATATATATATATATATATATATATATATATATATATATATATATATATATATATATATATATACAGCCCGGATCTCCGACGGACGCCCGTAAAATTCATTTGTGCGGACGTTTAAAAGCCCATCAGATCTACGGCTTTGATTCACGGACCACCGAAAAAAAAAAATGAAAACACTGTGCAATATTAACCACCCCCTTAACCCAACCACACATTAATAAATAAATAAAAAAACAAATGTCACCACTTCCTCGTCTAACCTCTCACCCTCCCTGACTGAAAACCTCTCACCCTCCCCGACTGAAAAAAAAAAACAAACCCTAACCCAAATCCAAATTCCTCACCCTGCCCGATGCCCCTCCCCGACGCCGCCACCTCTCACTCTCCCTGACGACGCGCAGCCTGCCGCTGCCGCCGCCTCCTCCCGCATTCCCCGAGAGGGTTTGATTTTTCCTTTTCAAGTTGGTGAAGAAAAACAGAGAGGATATAATGAGAGGGAAGAGAGAGGGTTTGATTTTTCCTTTTCAGGTTGGTGAAGAAAAACAGAGGAGATGGTGAAAGGAGAGGGAAGAGATGCATCGAAGGTAACAAAGCCCTAGATCGCAGGAGTTACTCCTCGGCTTCGCTCGGCGGGAAGAGGGCGAGCCACAACAAGGCGAGAGGGGATTGCACCGCCTCCACCTCCGCCTCAACCTCCCATTGCCGGAGCCTGTTTTAGCACCACGCCGCCGCTGAGAACCTGTTAGATCTCCACCTCCCCACGCCGATTGATGACGAGGACCTCAGCCTCTCCGCCGTCTAGGATGCAGAGTTCCTCCGTCGAATCAATTGATCGGCTCGAACTTCGAGGTAAAAATCTTGTCTCCATTTCTGATTGATAAGTAATACAACAGTTGCTCATGCTTTAGATGGCTCTTCATTTGTTTTTCTTTTAGTTGTTGATGCTTATTTGTTTATATTTTGGGGGATTTTTTTTAAAGCTGTATTCACTCACTGTAGCATCTTCAGTTGGTTTTCAGTACTTCAGAAATTCAGTTTAATTATATTTTTTTATTAAAATTTTATTTGTTTGGCTGTTCTGCTGCTCCATCAAAATCACTGGAGATTTTGAGACTGGTGAGGTGTTTCCAGTTGTTTATTTGAATTAATGTGAATATTAGGGGATTTGTTTTTTTATTTATGTTTCTCACGCTATATGGTTATTTGGATGATTATGTGATATCTCAAATGGTTAGATTTTTTTTTTTTGAAAGGTTGGTTTGTTGTTTACATCAGAATGATCAATGTGTGTATTTGATCAAAGGTTGGTTGATTTGTTTACTGTAAATTAATATTTCATGTGGACTCTACCCTCTGTTTTTTTCATGTCATTGTTGTGAAGCTAGTATTGCCCAATTTCAGATTATTCTAGTTTACTTCAATCAATTTGTTGTACCTTAGTTTGTAATGTTTGTTTAACTTTATGTTTGTATCTTTTTATTAGATGAAGGGGAGAGGGATTACAGTTGAAACCATGGGTTCAAATATTGCCTTCATAGGTAAGAGGATTCTTCCAGTAATAGTGTTGAACTTGGTGAAAAGAACTATTATGTGCTTTTGATTATCTAGGTGTTTGTTTAAATGAATATGTTAACTAAAGACAAGTGACTTAAAGACAATGGATCCTCTATAGAGGAGAGTTTCAATGGATCAGTGCTGGAAGAGTGTGGGAATGTAAGGGTGTAGGGAGTGTCTGTTGAAACAGGAAAGGTGACAGAGGATTGTTTGCCGGCCAATGAACAAATGGGGCTCAAGGCCGGGTGTTACTTGCCGTACTCCGACCAAAAGTTATTCTGCAACAGACAGGGGTTCACCTATAATTTATTTTGTTGGATTTTATTTTCTTGTTAAAGGAAAATTGCAGTGTTGGTGATTTATTACAAGGAGATCTCTATCAAACTAAGCACATTACATAACCATCAAACAAATTCAACAGGCAAAACAAGATTAAGATTTCACAAATCTGATATTGCAAAAAAAATGATGAGGTCACATGAAAAAAATTTAAATTACATACAGAAGAATCAGGAAGGAAGGAAAGAAAGAAAAACTAAAAAGATCTATACATGTTAGTTTCTTCTGTTCTTTTGGGTTTCTAATAAAGTCCCATCCTTCAGTGTTACTTGAGCATCAGTTTCCATTGCAGGAGCATGTTGCGCCCTCCTAAAGATAATAAGTAGTGGACCACTCAGGAGAGATGACCTGTGCTTGCATCGTGTCTCCCAGAGTTTGTTGGGGCATGTGATTCATCAAGTATGACAGGCAACACCGATCAAACATGGCAGGGGAGATCATCGCTCCACAGTTGATAAACTAAAGAACACAATAACAGTTTTTTTAAAAAAAATAAGGTTGAACAATGACAAGTGATCATGAAAATAGGGATGCTGAACCTGTGTGTAGTAATCAATTGCTGTAGTAAACAAAACATTAATATTTTATTGATTTTCCAGGGATAGCTTTGATGCAGTGTATACAATAGAGTTATGATGGAGTGAAATACTTGTATTAAGCATTGATCATTTCAGGTAAACAAGGAGATCATAGCATGCCACCAGTAGGGATATGATGTCCAATTGAAGAACAAATGAAAAATATTGCTGTAAAGTGGGAGAATTTGTACAAAATGTGCAGACTGTTCATTGGTAATCAAAAGTAGTATTGCTGTAAAGTGGGAGAATTTGTACAAAATGTGCAGACTGTTCATTGTTATGTTCAGTACTTCAATGTGCATTCTTTATTTATGTTTTGTGCTCATGCTTTGTATTTCTGTAAGATTTGTTTTGTATTTCATTTATATCAGGTGGCTTGTGCTTGTGGTGTATTAGCTGTGTTGTTTGAAAGGGTATTTGCTTGTGTATATTAAAATCTGGTGGAGTTTTAACATCAGATGGAATGCTTAAAAAAGTGCACTTCATTGATGCATAGAGACTTCACAAGGAACAGCCCGTACAAACTCATCAAGGAACAGTTGGAAGACAAAAGCAGTTTGCTCAACTAAAAAATAAAGCTGTGATAATCTAGGAAACTTATATCTGAGAACGGGGTCCACAACAGGATATAAAGTATAAACTTCAACAACATGATAAGGCAAAATTCAAAGTAGTACAAGCAGCTTCATCAAAACATTTTAAATGTGGAATCATAAATAGCATACATACCCACCAATGAAATCTGAAGTGGAACAGAACATACACAGACATAAAATTTGAAGTGGAAAAGAACAGCTACACAGATTTAAAATATGAAGTGGAACAAAACAAACACACTGACTTAAAATATGAACTTGAAATAGAACTTACACACAGACTTAAAATCTAAACTGGAACAGAAATTACACACTGACTTAAAATATGAACTTGCAATAGAACTTTCACACAGACTTAAAATCTGAACTAGAACAAAACATACACACAGACTTAAAATCTGAACTGGAATAGAACATACACACATATTTCTAAATCTGAATTGGAACAAAACACAGAGCAGTTTGCAAGACAACATTAAGTAAAAATATGCAAAAGTAAAAATCTGAGCCTGAATATGTTTTCCATAGTGTAAAAATAACAGTGCAACCTTAGAGTAGTTTACAAGACAACATTAAAGCAGTTTACAAGACAACATTATCTGAACTGGAACATAATAATACAACCATTAAATTGCAAAAAAGTAAAAAAGTGTGGAGTTCTTTCTTCAGTTTTCTTCAGCTTTCTTGGGATAAACCTACATTAAAAATTCAAATAGTATGATGAATCAATTTTTTTCAGTTAACATTGAAACAATAGAGTGCAACAAATTACCCATGGATGAAAAACTATCATCATCTCTATTGCAGGGACTTGGATTTCCATATTCATTGCACGGAGAAGATCTACATGAAAACAAATAATACATATTAATCATTCATACATTAAATAAAAATAAAGGAATAATAAATTACACATTCCTACCGATTAATAAGCATTGGACAGTTTCTTTTATCGTGTGATTGTCCAATTTTTCCACATCCATGACAACGCCTCGGTTTATCATTTGCCTTACTTTTTGCAATCTCCTTTCCACCTTTTAGTCTCTTTCCACACCCTTTGGCCCTGACTTGATTCGGTTCATTAAAACTGCATTGAGTATTACTTCTTTTCTCAGAAACTACTGCATCACTACCACTACCAATCACTGATTTGGTCTTCTCGAGCACACCATCCAACGCATCAGTAAACATCTTACTTGCATCTTCACTTAACAAGACCTTATCAATTACATTTGAAGCATGTTGGAATAATTTGCTCCGCCTGACAAGTAATGATCTGTCATCAGTTATCTCCGTACTATCATCAGGTATGATTCTCTCATACTTTGCAGTTTTAGTCCATCTCTTCAAAATATACTGATTTGGCAAAAGGGCAACATCTGCAATTTTGTTCAAATAGGCCAGAATGTGACTACATGGGATTCCTCCACTCTCAAATTTTCTACAGCTGCATGAAGCAAAATCCAACTGTTTTTCATAAACTACATCTCGCACTTTGTACTTCTCATCATTTTTTTTATGAACCTTATACAAGCACTGATGTTCATTCTCTCTTACAAGTTCAAATCTAAAATTAAAGCTTCCCCATAACTCATCCTGAACTTTATAAAAATACTTTCGCGTATAAATTTCAGACATTTGCATTTCCATCTCCATTGGCAACTTCAACATAGGCTTCTCATTTACATCAACATGATCAGCCGCCAACTCTTCATGGCGTTGGCGTACTAGTGCCCTGTTAAATTGAATCATAAAATCCACTAATGAATTTTTCTTTGAAACATACCTCTTGAAGAATGAGTGTGAACTTTCTGCTCGTTGGCTACTTGACATTCCAGCAGAAAAAATATGATTCACATATGCAGGCACCCATGCTGTACGAATTTCATACATTGACTGCAGCCACTTATTGTCATTTAACCCACTTTTCTGAATAGCCTCCATCCATGTCGATTCGAACTCTTCCCTCGTCTCTGATTCCCATATGCATTTCTGGAAGTCCCTATAGAAATCCCTATACTTGACAGCATCTAGCTTTTCAGAGAATTTATTGAGGATGTGCCAACTGCAGTACCTGTAAAACATGCAATAGATATTTAATTAATCAGTGTCAAATCTATGTACAATAATTGATGGATGCGATTACTGATTAATATATGGAAGTGATGAGTGACTGAGTTGAAGGGAAAGGGAGCAACAATAATAATACTCTCTGTCTAGTATAAATATGCACAAACTATGACACTTTAAAGGATCCAAGTTTTCAGGATGAGCCAATTGTAGTACCTGTGAAAAGTTTTTGGAAGAGCTACAGAAATTGCTTTTGTCATTGCTGGATCCTGATCAGTGATGATCATTTTGAGGGAATCGGTTGGCATAGCTTTCTTAAATTGTTCAAATAGCCAAACAAAAGAATCTGTTGTCTCATCACATAAGAAAGCACAAGCAAAGATGATTGTCTGGCCATGATTATTAACCCCCATCAATGGTGCAAAGATCATCCCATACCGATTCGTGTTGTATGTGGTATCGAATATAACTACATCACCATAAAATTTACAAGCATGTCTAGAGGTTGCATCAGCCCAAAAACAATGAGTAATCCTCTGCTCATTATCTGTCTTGATTTTAAAATAGAAAGACGAATTCTTTTCATGTTCTAATTGAAGATGCTCATACAACATATCTCCACCATGTCCTTCATCTCATTACGTTGATCTCTTTCATAGTTATAAATGTCCCTCTGTGTACACCCAATATTTTCTATTCCTCCTGCTTGCATTTCAAGAATATTAAATTGTTGATGTGTTGGTATATTGACTGTGCCAAGCTGTTGGGTTAAAGATTTTTGGACACTTGAGACACTACGATGAGATCTTAATAGATGCACCTTTCGAGGGGTTGCCAATGGATGGTTGTGACCCTCAACAAATACGCTCACTACAAATGTGCCAGATTTTGACTTCACTACTGCAATTTTTGCCTTACAACCCTCTTTTATTATCCCCCGACGCCTCTCTTTCTGCTTAACCCCTTCCCTAGCACATGCCCCTTCTTTATAGCACACAAACTCCTTCCTTAAGATTTCATTACCGTCCCTACTCTTCCTACTAGAATGAATTCGAACACTGAATCCAGCTTCTTTTGCATATTTGTTGTAGAAGTCATGAACATCATCCAGTGTTTCAAATTCTTGACCTTTTGTGGGCTTCAATTCATGATTTACTTCAGGAGTGTAAACAGCATCAGAAGAATTTGAATCTAACTCTTCATCATGTTGACTAAATTCAATCCCAACTTCGAAGTTCAAATTGTCCATTTCAGTATAAACTGAAAAATCAAACAACAAATAAAATTTTAGCATAAGCTCCAAAATAAATAATTAAATCCAGTATATAATCTCTTCCCATTACAGAAACCCAAGATCGATCGAAAAATGTTTGATAAAAGAATCAGATTTTGATTCATAATCCACTAACAAAAAAGCATAAATAATAAATTTCAGCACTTAATAATAATAAAAAAATCATCAATTACAGGCTACCACTGTAAAAAAACTGAATGTTGTGGGTGACCTCTGTTACCAAAAATTTGAGCACAGCATGTAAACATTATTGTTTTTGGCAACACTATTAAAAAAAAAGTATGTTTTTGGCTACCTCTGTAACAAAAAATTTGATCACACAGAGACAACATATATGAAATTCTAAAATAACCAGGGGAAAAAACTCTAAATCAACAAAGCTAAAACAATGGAATCCAGTAAAAAAAAAGAAACCCTAGATCTACAAAATAAATCGTCATAGAGGGACTAGGACGAACCTTACCAGTTTGATCGCGGAGTCGGGGTGTTCGCGGGCTGCGGTGGTGATCGGCGATTTGAGAGTGAGAGGGGGGGGGGAGAGAGGGGGGGCGAGAGGCGTCGGGGAAGGCGAGAGGCGTGCGTCGGGGAGGGCGAGCGGCGTCGGGGAGGTCGGATCGTTAGGGAGTTTTGTTTTTCTCTTTTGGGGAGGGTTTTAGAGTGTTTCAGGTGAGAGGCTTTGAAAGAGAAAGTGAATAGTGGTTTTTTCATTTGACTTGGGTTAAAGCAGTGGTTAAAACTTTTGATTTGGTGGACTTTAATAGGAAAATCACCACCATGCATTTGGTGGACTCGTGGACGTCCGCAAAAATGAAATTGCGGGCGTCCGTTTCAGATCCGAACTGTATATATATATATATATATATAGTAAACCGATAATATGCGGTCGTGCGGTCGCGATCGCGGGCCGTCCGATTGCGGGTCCATCGCATCCAACGGTCGACGTGAATCGCACCCGACCGTCCGATGCGATGGACCCGTGATCGATGGCCCGTGATCGACGACCGCCCGACCGCACGACCGTATAGTATTACGAGTCTATATATATATATATATATATATATATATATATATATATATATATATATATATATATATATATATATATATAAATGATTGCGTGCGGCAAACGGCAGGTGCGGCCGCGACGTGGGCCATTCGATCGCGGGTCTATCGCATCCAACGGTCGACGTGAATCGCACCCGACCGTCCGATGCGATGGACCCGTGATCGACGGCCCGTTATCGCTGCCGCACCCGCCGTTCGCCGCACGCAATCACGTCCCTATATATATATAGAGGGCCGATTACCTGCGGCGAACGGCAGGTGCGGCGTCGATCGTGGGCCGTCGATCACGGGTCCATCGCATCGGACGGTCGGGTGCGATTCACGTCGACCATTGGATGCGATGGACCCGCGATCGAACGGCCCACGTCGCCGCCGCACCTGCCGCACGCCGCACCTAATCGCCCCCGTATATATATATATAATATAGTCGAGTGATTCAGTGCGGGAATGCGGGAAACGACGTCGATCGTTCGATCGCGGGTCCATCGCATCCAACGGTCGATGTGAATCGCACCCGACCGTCCGATGCGATGGACCCGTGATCGACGGCTCGTGATCGCTTCCCGCATTCCCGCACTGAATCACTTCTATATATATATATATATATATATATATATATATATATATATATATATATATATATATGTTTATTAAGGTTTCATTTGGATTCTTGATAAAGCGGATTCCATGTTGAAGAATCCGATATAATGCCACCACGTATCCAAAAGTTCATTTTTTCAATATTGGCCAATATAATAGAACATTTTTATTAGACTATTTTCACATTTGAGAAACTCTGGAAACAATGTTTCTCTACAGCAGGTCGTGACCTAATGCGGATGTCTCCACCTTGGTCCCAAACAGGCCCTAAGAGAAAGAGAAGACGTTAGGAAGATAAAAACTAAGCTCCTTTTTCTTTGGATAGAGGGTTAGTGATGGAATAGATTAGAATAGAATAAAAAAGCTTGTTTGCATAGTTGGTATTGGCATTTGGATGCTAGTAGATTTAGGTGGTGTAGCAATTCCACCTCCTCTGGTATTAGGCTATTCCAAATAATAAAATCAGTGGACTCCACTATCAAATCAACTGTTACCACCTCTTATAAATCAATAGATACATAAGTCACATCATATTTTTACTTTTTATAAATCTTTATCAACATATTATTTACAATTTATCCATGATCAATCAAACAACAAAAAATTTTATCATTACGTTTTCTTAACGAGAATAATTAAAAATACAACTAAATTAAAAATCACTTATTCCACTATTATATTCATTTATTCACATAATAATCATGAAATCAATTTATACATTTACTATGAAGATGTAATCCAATATTTATAAAAGATCTAACCAGTGTTCTTGGAACATTACGAACGGAATAGGGACCCACGGATGCATCACAAAATTTTAAACAATGATTCTTCCATGAAATTTCTTAAACTGCATGCATGTCTTGACTATACACACAAGGATATGTGAACCTTGGGAAAATGAAAATGTCACGTGGTGTAACAAGAAAAAATATAAAATAAAAAAGCATAACTTCAAGAGGTCATAGATTTTATCCACAATAATGCATTCCAACGTTGCTTTCAGACAGTGATGTAGTGGTGACATAATCATTTCTTCTTATTTTTCTTGGAAGATTGATGCATGTGTGTAGGACAGGTTTGAACTATATGATATATTTTTTCTTGATTTCTAGATGAAGTTGACGTCTCCAAGTGAGGAATATAAGAAATGAGTCACATCAAATGTTATACTTCCTTGATGGTTCAATTCTGGGAATGAAATTCTTGAATAATATAATGTTACATGCAGTTTTAAATAGGGTGATTTTCATAAATAATTCTGAGAATTATTTTAATTTTACTTTTAATCCTCCCGTTTTTATATGCAGACCCAATCAGCGCTGACTATATTTTTTTTACGGAGACCCGATTCAGTGTTTTTTTTATAGGAATACAAAAGAGACATGTTATACGTCATTCAAAAATCTGGAGACTCTCCATTAATTTTTCTTGGATGTTCTTTTTTATTTCGTTATATTTAAGGAGACGTGTTAAATGTCACACATCTCCAATATTAAACAACACATAATAGGTAATATATAACACGCCTTTATAAAAAATATAGGAAAATAAAAAAAAATTAGTAAACGTTGACAAATATGGCAGCATTGACCAGGTCCAGGATTAGAATATACTTAAATGAATGAATCGTATGAACTTATTTATCAAATGTGTAAAAATAAAATTTCAATGAGGTATATACATACGTAGAGTGAGTATATGATTTAACTCAATGTATAAGACTGTAAATCAGGCTGTAAAATGGGCCGTGTAGTGGCGATCTTTATAGAATCGTCTGGGCCGGATCTCTGGTCATGCGGAGCCAGTTCATCAAACCTTTATTACCCTTATCCGGCCCATCAACAGCCCAGATCCCATCTCCAGCAGATCAAATTACAACCGTTGGATCAGTCGCGCTGACGATAAAGAATGGAACCTTTTCATGTCCCGCGCGAAGCATCATAAACCCAGATGCTTCTCTCCCCTCCGTTCCGTAGGTGGTGTTGCTGCGGAGCAGCCGTAGCCGCAGCCGCGGGTGCACTGAGAATGTTATCCTGTTCCCGCCCTAACCCTAACCCTAACCGCTCGATCGTTCCGTCAATTGCGACCGGAGCAGGGGAAACCCTAATCCCGCCAAAACCTCGCTCGAATCCGTCTCGAACCCTTCGAATCACCGGATCCCCTAAAATGATGTCCGCGGTCAGTCGGGTCTCGGAGGCTGGCCCTCCCGTTGCGGCATCGGAAGTCCCTGATCTGCCGCCGCTCGTGGTGGTCTCCTTCTACAGATTCGCGGATCTCCCCGACCACGCTCGGTTGCGGAAGCCATTGAAGGACCTCTGCGAGGAAGAAGTAAGTGAAACTGTAACTGATGGTTGTAACTACGTTTGCAATCACGAAATGAGTGTTCATTGAATGCGTAATCGATTCATTCGCGAGTTCTTGAGGGAAACCTTTTCTAACACTTTCATATGCAACAGTTCATAAAATGAAGGGGACTCAAAAGGGTGTTTTGGATGCCAATTTTTTTTAGGATAAGAAAACACTTTTTAATTAATGACTCCTGAATGTGTAAAGTAGTGTTCTTTGTTATAAAAAAACTGAAACCTTTAGAAATTTGAGATTGAGAAATGGAAATATGAGCTTCTATTTTGGCAGTAGAGTTGAGTTGCATTTGATAATATTCAATTGTGGTGTTCTTGGTAGATTGTTTGTTTTTGTAACTCTTGTTGATGTCCACTCTTTTGTGGAAATGAAAAAAAAATGAAAGGAAAGTCTTTTTGACCCTGACTACAAATTAGATCACTGACTAAGGCCCTGTTTGGATGTGTGATTCCACAACCAAATTTCTGAAATTGTTGTACGTTTTTCAAAAGCAATGATTCAAGAGATTCTAAAATGCCAGACAAATAACAAAGATAATGCAGCAATTTGTGGGGAATGCTGCTTTTGTCAAAAACCATTTGGATTCACGTTTGGCTTTTCCAACCAAATACGCCGAAACACGGGTCCAAATGGAGCCTAAGACCACAATTTCCAACAGCCATACTTGATCCTTGTATCAACAAGTTAAGAATTCTCTATGCACTTTTTTTTTTTTGGGGGGGGGGGAAGAACTGGTTGGAATTGTACCACCAATTTTTATTAATGATGATTGGGGTTCAATTCCAAGAAAGAGAAGGAAAAATAAAGTAGATGATTAATTTGGTAAAGGCATCCGGCAGGTGCCCTCACAGCTGCAGCTACATAATAATCGCCATCAAATATTTTATATCAGTTATATAAGATAACAGTTCGGATGAAGTGCATTGAATATTAAGCTCTTTCCATAGCTGGTTTTTTTTTATATACTTCGTATTTTTCCTTCTTTTATGGATTTCCACTGGGTGTCATATGTTCCTCACCAGGCTGATGATTTTCCAGCGTGTTTCAGGTGGTATCATTCTTGCCCCCGAGGGGATCAATGGGAGCATTTGTGGGACACGAGAAGCGGTGGATAAGGTTTTGGGGTTTATTCAAGCCGATGAGAGATTGAAGGGTCTCAGAATGATTGAATCGCCTGTCAGCCCTGAAGAAGAAGCCATCCATCATGGACATACCAGCCACTCTCCGGTTGGAGCCGGGGAAGATGCGCCATTTCGATGGGATCATGTGCGGGTCAAATTGAAGAAAGAGGTACTTCTCATCACTGTAATCCTCACCTTTTTTGTGTGTGATGATATGGTATATTGAATATCTGCGCTCAACTAATTTAGAGAGCTTCCAGAAGATTTTTTCCAATTTGTTTTCAAATCATGTGATTTTGGGCCTTCTTGCCCTTTTAATGTTATGTTTTTGCATGCAGATTGTCTCCTTTGGGGATCCAAATGTATCACCCATGAAACAAGTTGGAAAGTATGTTAACCCGAAGGACTGGAATGCATTGATCACTGATCCAGATACTGTAAGTAATGCTATATTCGGTTCACATAAAGAAAGACTGTATCTATGAAACATATTGTACTTTGTCATATTGATAATGTAGGTGATTAATTTTTTTCTCACGCGTAAAATACTATTAAAAGCTCAGGCAATATATTATTTGGTAGAGGAAATCAATAACAATGGACATGTTTTGCTAACGAATTGATTGATGGAGGCATGGACCAGGCATTCCGTATGCCAAAGATTTTTAGTCTAGAAGAATAATCACATACTGGCTTGTCAGTATTAGATTCATATAAGCTAAACTATTTGTTAGAATTAACTTATAGTTTCTCAACACACAACAACTCACAATAACTTACGAGTAAACCAATTAAAAAAAACTTACAAATAAATGATGATCTAGTTGTTGGGATGCATATAAGCAATGGTCTATACCATTTCACCTACAAAACATTATGAACAATCATTACTTCTTCATCAGGCAAATAAACTAAGATCTTATTATTAATTGAGTTGGAGGCTTGTACCATGGAGACATTGTTAAGTAACTTAGATCTTGTTTACTCATGTAGGTGCTACATGATGATCTGTAAATCTAGAAATCCATGTACTCACTGATTCCATTTACTTGTCCAGGTGGTAATTGATGTTCGTGACACATACGAAACCCGCATAGGAAAATTCAAAGGAGCAGTTGATCCACGCACCATTGCATTCCGAGAATTCCCAACTTGGGTTGATGAACACTTTCCCGAGTCTAATGGCCATCTACTAGAACCAGATAATAACAATTTGATTGAGAGCACATTCCCGGTGTGGAAGAACGAAAGCAACCACCCCGAGTAGCAATGTACTGTACCGGTGGAATCCGATGTGAGAAGGCGTCCAGTTTTCTACTCAGCAAAGGATTTAAAGAGGTATTTGCATCAAGTCTATAAACTTAAATAATCTGATTTTGCAACTCTTGAGGTTCTTCAATGCACATTTCAAATTGATCGAGGACTGATAGGATTTTTATGTACGTGTTTGAATGGATGACATGTGTCTCATATTTTTTTCATCTTTAATTGATGAAGGGTTTGTAACTCTTCAACGGAAATGTGCCTTCATGTAAGTACGTATCGATATGAAAAATATTTCCAGTTTGGTAATCATTCTCAAATGGCTTCTGCTGGAGGACCCAGATAAAATGAATTCGTGGTGGCCAATCCTGGATGGCCCAATTTTTAAGGAAAAAGAAAATTTTCTTTTGTATAAGAGTTACCAAACTGATTCTAAATCCTATACTTCACAACACCGGTACAGGTCTACCATTTAAAAGGCGGAATACTGAAATACCTGGAGGAGGTGCCAAAGCCGGAGAGCCTGTGGGAGGGGGAGTGCTTCGTCTTCGACAAGAGGGTCTCGGTCGAGCATGGCCTCATCCAAGGGACGTTCAAGCTCTGCTATGGTTGCAAGCAACCGGTGAGCGACGCGGACATGGAGTCCCCCGAGTGGGAGCACGGCGTCACCTGCCTCTACTGCTTTGCGTCCAAGTCCGAGGAGGAGAAGGAGCGCGCGAGGGCCAGGCAGAGGCAGTTCGAGACGTTGGGCGTCATCGGCGGCCCCAACAAGGGTCGCCGGCCCGATAAGCCCGTCGGAGAGGGATTCAACGGTCATGATTGATTCAGAGTTTGTTTCGTGTGTTTGACTGACTGACTGAGTTTTTGTTTGACGGGGACTACATGTCTGTTGTGGTGATTGGGATTTTGATTTGGTTTTGGACCGTGTGATATGAAATGGACGGTTACGGAAGTTTCTGATTTGGGTAGAGGAATACTGAGGAATAAAATAAAATAGGGGGAATGAGTAAAAAATCATGTTTGTTTAAAAAGAGTGGTGGGTATAGTTATGTCAAAATGAGGTGATATTGTTATATTGTTATTATATGGCTTCAGTAGAATTGTGTTATTTTAACTAATCTATTTTATTAGTACAAGAAGATATACATGTTAAATCATTTATCATTACATCTTATTATAATTTATTTTATTTATTTTTTATCTATCATTTATTCATGATCAATCAAATAATAAAAATTTCATATTTATGTTTTGAAAGGAGATTAATAAAAAATTATAATCAAATAAAAATTTATTTGTTTTTTATTTATACTGAAATAATTATGCATCATCGAATAACTTATGTAGCTATTCAAACGGGGCTAAAAAGTCTCGGCCCGTTCAACCCGGAGGGTGTTTTCGTCATTTCGACAATTTCGTTTGGTTTTGTTCTTGTTTTCGGGCGAGTGAACCTTCGTTTGCAGATCGAGAGGAGCTTTTTGAAGGATTGTTTGGTTTTCGTTTTTGGGGGGTTCTGACTTCTGAGAAGAGAGAAATGGCGGCCGCGAGTGGATCTGGACTTTTCAAGTTCCTTCGGCCGGGGCTCCGCCCGCAGGCGTCGGACGTCACCGCCGCCGTTACGTGGGGCGTCGCCGCCACCTCTGGCGCTCTCTGGGTCGTCCAGGTTTGCTCTCCCTCCGATCTCACTCCTTCGATCTGTTGTAGATGAATTCCATGTGTTCTCTGTTGTTATCGTGAAAAGATTGTGAACATTTCGTGTTTGATCTGGATTTTTTTGGGATTTGTGCTTTGGTTTCAATAGTGGTCCTTTCGGATCCTTGTATGATCTGTTATCAATTGTGGTGGATTTGTGAATATGAAGTTTCTTTGTATTATCATTTTGACTGGTCATTAGAAGGAATTGATCGGATGTTTGGATGACTGTGAAAACAGTTTAATAGAAGATTAACTTAAAGTTCACCGTTGATGATATGCTTCTGTGAATTGGTGAAATTTTAAATGATGGAATGAAACTATGAAAGTAGGGAAGGTTTGGATTCTGAATAAAACATGAATGTAATGTTCTTATATTGGGTATTATTCCTGATTGCTGTGTTCAGATGAAGAATTCGATGAAGTCATCTATTATTCAATGACAAGGAACTCCAACATTTTTTTCCTTTACCCACCAGTGGTCATAGCACAACACAACGGTCAGGTAAAACGTGTGTTAAGGGTAGATCTTGGTATCGAGTCTTGACGTTAATTTAACCCCTGTGGGTTTGGGGGTATACAAGCGAAGGTAGTTTATCCAGCTCGGCCATAAGGTCAACTACGGGGGTCCGTCTGTCATATAAAAAAAAAACATTTTTTCCCTTAATGTTGGAAATCTCCAGGATGCACAGAATCACCCATAAACCTTGTGCATCGAGTAAACCCGGGAGGATTAGAACTCCAGATATGGGGAGCATACCCATGGCTCTGGCCAAAGTGCCAACTTCGTGTTGGTTATGATGAAGTCAATTTTGTTGTTGAACATTTGTGTGTCGATTATCTCCCCATTCAGATGACTGGGGAATAAAAATGCACCACATTTTCTTGATCCTCGGATAATGAGGACTGTAATATCTATACGGTAGATGTAGCATAGTCCTAGGAATGTTTGTGGGCCTCTGGCCAGAGTAGTTGAAGTGGCATATGTATATTGGCTCGGAGGGGTGCCCAGTGTGCGTGCATATGGGGTTTGGAAAAGATACTGAATATCCAGAGAATTTAGGAAAGATATGTACTTAACCCCACAGTCAATTCATGGAACTTGTAATGTCTGAATACAACCTAATATAACAAGTGTTGTAAAATATGTTTAAAAAATATGAAATCATACAATGGTATGACAGAACTTTCTGAAATGGCATATGTATGACATGGGCATATGTAATAGCATTTCATCCACTTTTGTGGTATATTTCTCTTCTTTTTTATGCTTTATCAATTATTCTAATTGTCTGTGTGAAAAGAAAACTAAAATGTGTTCTCTTTAGTCAATTTTTTTTTAAGATGTATTTTTATTGGAAAACAAGAGTGATATTGTCTGTCACTCCATTGTTTTTGTTTGATATCCCTCCATGATCCATTTCAATTCTTGAGAAACATTTTATCAGTCAGAGCACTAACTGTTCACTGTGGGTATATCATCTGTGTTGCAGCCTTTTGATTGGATAAAGAAGCAGCTTTTCGAGAAACCAGATGCACAAGCATGAGTTTTGCTTAGTCGCTTGAGGGGAACATACGAGTTTTGGTAAGATTGATCGACGTTATCCAAAATAAGAACATATAAGATTGTTCATTTCTGTTTCCCCGTTATTTGTATTCTCTTGAATAATATAACATGAATTCGTTTTTTCTTTGTATAGAGAAGAAACAAACAATTAAGTCTTGTTAAGATTGTGTGGGTTGTTTTCCTTGGGAGGCTCTATTTCTCTGATATAATGAGAAGATTTGTTCTTGCTCTCTCCTCTTTTGTTTTCAAATTTGCCACTTTAGTCTGTTTGAGATACTTTTGAAACTATTAGCAATACAGTTTTGGATAACTCCAATAATGGGATGTTTCTGTATCAATATTCATTATTCTGTGTATTTTATTTTATTTGATGGCAAGTAATGCTTCATGAAAAGAAGCCCCCATGGATAGAACAGGAGTACTTCAGAACTTTGTTTCTTCTCTAAGGTTTTTCTTTATTAAAATGCATCTTACTATTTTATCAGTAACTGAAATACTGTCTGTCAATTTACAATCTTCCCTATTTATAATCGACCTGAATTTAAGGAATCCTTCCAACTCCAATATTTTGAAGTATATTGAATCCTAGTTTGAACTTCAATGTCACTTTGTTAACTCAGAGAGTTTCTTCTTTTAAAATAATCTATAATATCCAATAATGAACACGGGAATGAAGAATTTCCAAGTCAATTTTTTCCAGTGTTCCAACAGAATGTGACTCTTTCAGAGGAAGTATGTGTAAGGAAAATGTTACTCTCGTCCATTTTACAGTCCTCACATGTACTTTTCATATGTTTTAAAATCATAAATCTAAATTATTATGGTATATATTTTTATAAAACATGAATCGAATATATATCACAATGAATCGATGAATATCATCTATAGAAATTGTGAAAAAATTGTATTAGTGAATGTCGAAAAACACAGTAACAAAGCTCTATTCAAATAATGTCTTCATCATCATCTTCTCCTCTCATAATCCTTTCAAGAACCCCCAACATAAAATCAACCTCAATTGCTCTAGCAGACGACGACTCCCCAGAAAAGAAAACCTCAACCCCTCCCTAACCTCAATCCAACTACACCCAGCCCTCCTCTTCACCCCCCTCTCCCTCATCCAAATCCTAACCTCCTTCACCCTCCCCCACATTCCCTCCATCCCATACATCTTCACCACCTCCCCCCACCCCCTCCCCGCCTTCATCACCTCCCTCGCCGCCACTTCCCCCACCTCCGCCACCATCGCCCGACACCCCGAACAACAGACTCGACCACACCCCCTCCTCCACCTCCATCGGCATTGCCTTTATGACCTCGCACGCCTCCCTCACCCGTCCCGATTTCCCCAACATGTCCACCAATTTCACGTAGTGTTCGATCCTCGGCGCGATCATCATCGATTCGAAGATCGCAAGCCCTTCCTCCACTAATCCTGTATGCGCACACGCCGACACCAATGCAAGGAACGTCACCTCGTCCGGCGGAGTCCCCGTCACCTTCATCTCCTCGAACAGCTCCATCGCCTCCTCACACCGCCCATGCATGCTGTACCCGTTGATCATCGAATTCCATGCCACTGTGTCTTTGATGGGCGTTGCATTGAATACACGGCGCGCGTAGTCGAAGCACGCGCACTTCGCATACATGTCGATCAGTGCATTGAGAACGCGCTGATCGGGGTTTGTTTCATGTGCCGGATTACGTATCCGTGGATCGTCTTCCCTTTACAGAGCGCAGAGAGAGATGAAATTGCGACGAGAGCGCTGGTCACCGAGGCGGAGTCCGGCGCCATCCCGTGTTTGGGGAGCTGGGAGAAGAGGCTGATGGAGAGCTCCAGCTGAGCGTTGCGAACGCACCTTCCAGACTACGAGGTTCTTGTGTCTTGTGTTCGGAAACACGGATTTTGCTGATTCGATCGAACCGCATTTCGAGTACATGTCGATCAGAGCGCTCCCGATGAAAACGTCCGATTCCGCGCCATTCCTTATTACAGATCCATGGAACAGGCGGCCAAAGAACAGAGAGCCTTCATCGGCGCAAGCGCTGATGAGGTTTACGACGATATCGAGATTCAGTCCCTCCGCCCGCATTTGCTTACACAGATCCAGAGCTTGGAAGAACCTGTTGTAATGACAGAAACCTGTGATCATCGAACTCCAGGCGATCAGGTCTTTGTCGATGATCGAATCGAACACAGCTTTCACGTCTTCGATGCTACCGCATCTCGCATACATCGTCAGAAGCGACATCTACGTCCCCACATTGATCAATGTCGGTCTCTTGATCAGCTCCGCGTGAACGCTCCTCCCAAAATCGATCAATTCGATCACGGACAATACGTTTTAAAATCGTGAAACAATCCGGTCTCATCGACCTCCACCTCATCGTATTAGAGATCCCCAACGCCTCGAGAGAGCGATCATTGCAAACAAACGCCGATATCATTGAATTCCAAAGCTCGATCACCTCGTCGGGCGCATCGCAGAACACCCCGTACGCGTCATCGACAAACGCGCACCTCGCGTACATCCCCACCAGCGAAGTCCGCACGTAAGGATCGCGTTTGAATCCCGTCTTCACCGCATCGCAATGGACCCTCCGACCGAAACCCGCTATCCCCCCCCCCCCCATCGAACACGCCGCCAAGACCGCCGTGAACGTAGCCGACCCGGGTTCGAACCCCGCGAGCCTCATCGTTTCGTACTAGCCCAAGCTCCTCTCCCACAACCCGTTGCGCGAGAGCCCGCCGACCATCGCGTCCCACGCGAACGCGTTCTTGCGCACCGTCGCGTCGAAAACGACACACGCATCGTCGAAGCGCACATTTCATGTGCGCGTCGACGAGCGCGGTCTTGACGCCGAAGGCGTGGACTCGGCTAGCGCTCTCAGGGCTCGCCCCGAGAACGATAGAGAGGGAGAACCCGTCGGGGCTGGTCCCGGAGGACCGCATCCGGCGGAAGAGGGCGAGCCCATGGGTGCGACGGCCGTGGCGGATGCAAGCGTCGATGGCGGAAGTTCCACAAGGCGGCGTCTCTGTGGGGGACTCTGTCGAATACGTTGAGGGCGTGGGAGAGGAGGCCGTGGCGGGAGTAGGTGGCGACGAGGGCGCGGGTGATGAAGGGGTCTGAATGGAGGGCCATGGAGAGGACGAGGGCGTGGAGGTTTGGGCATGGTGGAGGGAGGAGGAGGAGTTGATGAGGGAAGGGAAGGTCAAAGGTGTACTTGTTTGGTGTTGGTGTTGATGTTGAGAGTCTTTTTTTGTTGAGGTGGAATGGTTTGGATTTGAAGTTTATGCATTTCATTTTTTGTTAATGCGTTCTGTTATGCTTAACAAGCCATGCAGGGGGTGCAATTGGGCTGGGCTGGGCTGGGCTGGGCTATCAAGAAGGGATTCATTAAGGAGTTCCTGTTACATCCCCAATTATAGTACACACCGTTTTTTTTTTTTTTTTTTTTTTTTTAACTCACTCTCTTCAAATAAAGTGTATGCTGTTTTATGAAATGAAATATATATTAAAATACATTAATATATTTTTTTCAAATTAAAATAATAATATAAAAAATTTCCATATACTACGATAGAAACTTCATATACACTTCATATTAAAATTAAAAAAAAAATTCCTTATACTACGATAAAAACTTCATATACATTTCCATATACTACAATAGAAACTGATTGTATCCGTGCTCTTTAGAAAAATTGGTACACCGTTTTTATTCTAGCCCTACTTCCAATCTTATATGTATCAATAAAAAATTATAAAAGCATATACTCATTTAAGTGAGGTATATCCTTCAATAAATTTTTTTCACATTTTCTTTAAATATGTCCATACAATTAATTGAAGTATATATTTTATTTTTTATAAAAATATTAACTTAATTAGATGAGATAAATTATTTTTAAAAAGGGTTAAAGACATTAAGTCCCTAAAACATAGGAAAACCCATATAAGTCCCTGCTAAAGTTGGGACAGACGTACGAAAAAACACGTAAATGTTTTTAAAAAACATTATTCATCATAACACGTGGTGGACCTTTGTTTTTAAAAAAACAAATACACACATCCATCATAACACACATCCATCATAACACGTCCACTTGTTTTCAATTTCAAGCCATTGGGCCCGGGGCGACAGAGGTCGGGTCGGGTCACAAATTAGACGGATCCCGTGCAGAAGATATAGGGCCACAAGACCCGGTTTGCCCAAGGTTCTTGGGTCGGGGGAATGTTTTAGGGGGGACCAATGTGGGATTCGGGTCCGTGGTTCACGGACCTCCTTGGGATCCGTTACGTTCAGTATGCTCAAGTCCCTTGAGCCTGGGTTCGGCTCCAGAGAAATTAAATAGTAGAGGATCTTGGTCAAAGTGCAAAGATAATTCGGGACAAATCTGTTGGGTTTGGTCCCCCGACCCCTCGCGGGGTGGTTCACCGGAGGCATGTTCGCCAGTGGAGCGTTGGTGTTCTCTTGGGTCGCCTGCGATTGGATGGTCATCATCTTGGCACCCAAGGTCACCAAATGGGCTCCCGACTCTGGTTGTTGGCAATCCTGCAGTGGAGGAGAGTTTGCAGGAGGAGGCAGCTTCCCCGTCTGCCGATCGATTGAGGAGGGGTGCTTTCAAGGGTCAGGGGAGCACCGGCGTTGCGATGGAGGCGGCTAGGTTCTCGGTGGGGACGTACTGTGGGTATCCTCTTAGCCCCGCGGAGGAGTTCTCTCTGTCACCGGCGAGTAAAAAAGGAAGGTTCATGGGCCTCAACATTCAAGACTTCAGGTCGCATGGTCGGTTCAAGGACTTCATCTCGGAGGACTTGTTCGACCAGGTGTTGGTGGATCGGGAGGAGGAGGTGGGGGAGTAGAGGCTTTGGGTCTGCATGGCGGGGGTGAGCAGGGTTTTTCACAAGTTATTTATGTTCAGATGCCTTAGTTGGAATATCAGAGGTTTGAATGATAGAGGGAAGAAAGCAGCGGTCAAAGATCTTATCTTCGCGCATGATATCGACGTGGTGTGTATTCAAGAAACGAAAATGGCGAGTTTCTCGCCGGGGGATATACGGGCATTAGGGGGAGGGAAACTCTCTGAATTTATCTTCAAACCATCAGAAGGTGCGTCGGGGGGGATTCTTATTTGTTGGAATACTGGTGCATGGCGGCAGGTGGACTCTTGTATTGGTGTGCACTCAATTTCAGTCGTATTGGAAAATAGAGGCACAGGGTGGAGATGGTCGTGCTCATCGGTGTATGGCCCGTTTGAGGAAGCATCGAGGAGGGTGCTCTGGCAGGAGTTGAGTGTTGTAAGGCAGACCTGGTCCTTACCGTGGTGCGTTCTTGGTGATTTCAACATTACCAGGTATGTTGAGGACCGTAACAGAGGTGGTTCTATTACACCTTCTATGGTTGATTTTGCGGACTGGATCGCTTCAGAAGGTTTGCTGGATCTTGATCTTTTGAACCAATCCTTTACGTGGAGCAATCTCCGGGACTCGCCTTCCTTGGCTAGGCTTGATCGGGTGCTCATCGACCCAGGGTGGGAGGAGTCATTCCCGTCGTGTTCCTTGCGTGGCCTACCTCGCACGTGTTCTGATCATGCCCCTTTGATTCTGGATGCTGGTGAGGCGGTTCGGTCGCGCGCGCACTTTCGGTTTGAAAACTGGTGGTTGCTTTGCCCGGGTTTCACTGAGCTCGTTTCGAACTCTTGGCGTGAAGAGGTCCCGGACCTGGGGGGAGCTGCCAAGCTTGCTTTTAAGTTGAAAAGGCTAAAACTGGTGTTGAAAGGTTGGGGCAAACAGGAACGGCAATGCAGAAGGGCGCGGAAGAGTGGGATCGAGTCGCAGTTGGCGATCTTCGAAGCATGGGAGGAGGCGGGTTTGTTGACAGAGGAGGACAGAGTTACGCGTGGGCAGTTAAACTACTCTTGGATGGCTATCACTCGGATGGAGGAGGTGGAATGGCGTCAACGTGCGAGGGTAAATTGGCTCAAAGAAGGTGACGGGAACACAAAGTTCTTCCATAAAGTGGCTAATCAAAGGTATCGTTTGAATAAGATTGATAGGTTGTTGGTAGACAATAGGTTTCTTGAGCGACCACAGGAGATTGAGGAGGCAGTGGTGAGTCATTTCACCAAGGCTTTTGGGCGACAGAGGGACTGGAGGCCGTTGTGGGTTGACGAGGATCTCCGGAGGCTACCTGACCATTGCTTGGGTGATCTGGAGAAGGAATTCACAGAGGAGGAAGTTAAAGCAGCGGTGTTTGGTGTAGAGGCGGACAAGGCACCAGGTCCAGATGGGTTCGGGCTGCGCTTCTTCCAGGAATTTTGGGCATTAGTGAAGGAGGATGTGTTGAATATGACATCTCAGTTCTTTGTCTCGTCGGCGGACATTGGCAAAATTAATGCCACCTTCCTTGCCTTAATCCCGAAACAGGCAGTTTCTGTGGAGATAGGTGATTATAGGCCTATTAGTCTTGTTAATGGTTGCTATAAGATCATAGCCAAGCTTTTGGCGAACAGGTTGAAGGGTGTGATTGGTTTCCTGGTGGAAGACTCTCAATCAGCCTTCATTCCAGGAAGACTTCTTCAGGATGGCTTTATGGCAGTTCAGGAATGTATCACAGCAGTGCATAAAGATAAAAGGGAAGGTGTGTTGATTAAGTTGGATTTCGCTAAAGCCTACGACAATGTTAATTGGGATTTCTTGTTCCATCTGCTCAGTTGTCATGGGTTTGAACCCAATTGGGTTCGAATGGTGAAGGCCTGTATCTCCACAGCTAAAGCTTCGGTGCTGGTTAATGGCAAGCCTTGTGGTTTCTTCCACATCAACAAAGGACTACGGCAAGGTGATCCATTATCTCCCCTCCTTTTCGTTATTGTTGCAAATGTTTTTAGTCGGCTGATGAAGATGGCTGAGGAGGGAGGGTGGGTGGTGGGTCTGCGATGCAAGATGGGAGGCACTTCGATTTCGCATGTTCAATACGCAGATGACACGATCATCTTGAGCGGGGCAAATGAATATGTAATCAGGGGAGTAAAGTTTGTGTGCAAGTGCTTTGAATTGTTATCAGGACTCAAGATCAATTATTCCAAGAGCTCCTTAGTTGGTATTAACTTGGATGTGGGTTCGACCCAACGATTTGCAGCTATCCTGGGATGCGGAGTCCAGAACTTTCCTTTTAGCCATCTGGGGCTTCCTCTTCATGTGGGTAGGCTAGCGAATGCTGAATGGTTGCCTTTGGTCAGTCGGTTTGAGAGACGGCTTGGTGGTTGGAAGGGTCGATTCTTGAGTCTTGGTGGCCGCCTCACCCTCATTCAAGCGGTCCTCTCTAATCTCCCCATTTATTTTCTTTCCTTGTTCAAAATTTCTAAGGGGATCCTCAAAAGACTGGATGGGATTCGACGTAGGTTCCTATGGAGCGGGATGAAGACTCAGGGAACAAAGTACATTTGGCTCGATGGGAGGTGGTGTGTGCCGAGAAACGCAGAGGGGGTGCTGGCGTCCTTAACCTTTCAGATATGAACAATGCTCTTATGTGTAAATGGCTATGGCGCTTGTTGTCCCACCCGGATCTGATGTGGTGCAAACTTGTTAGGGAAAGATATAATTGCACTGACATAGTTCGCGACAGGTTTCCAAGAAGGACAGCGGGGCTTTCTAACATCTGGAGAGGAATACTCTCGTGTGCAGAGGACTTCTTGGGGGCGATTCGCTGGGTGGTGGGATCCGGAGCATCAGTGAGGTTCTGGCAAGATGTGTGGTTGGATGACTCTTCACTCATGTCTAAATATCCACAGGTATTCGAGATGGCCTTGAATAAGGAGGGGGTGGTGCAGGAGTTTTGGGTGTCCAATGGAGTCTCGAGCTATTGGGAAGTACTAGTTCGGCGCAATCCAAGGGGGGTCGAAGCTGATATCTATCTTGCCTTACTTGGTGACTTGCAGCGGTTGAGCATTAGACCGGATGGGTGGGATGCCTTGGAGTGGATACCGAACCAGCGCGTGGGCTTCTCGGTGCACAGTTGTTACAAATGGCTTAGAAGGGATAAGATGGACATTGTGGAAACTGCTCCTAAGTTTGGAGAGATTTGGTGTGGTAAATTCCCTCCAAAAGTTAAAGTTTTCCTTTGGTTGTTGTATTTGGCTAAGCTTGTGACAAAAGATAGGCGAGCTCGATGGGTGCCGGACCAAGACTGCCGTTGTGCCCTCTGTGGAATGGAAGAAGAAACGGTACTGCATCTCTTTGTGTTATGCCCGCTTGCCTGTGAGGTGTGGGATTGGTTGGGCAGTGTCACTGGTTTGTCTCCCAACTTTTCGTCCATCGATGATATGTGGAGAGCGGGTAAACGCCTCCGCGGTCGGGGAGACAGGAGTTGCCGGGGTAAAGTGTCTCAATGCTTTGTCCCGGCGGTGGTTTGGTCAATATGGAGGGTACGCAACGCGGCAGTTTTCCAGGGAGTAGGCCGTACGTGGAGAACATTTGCGACATGTCTTTGCGTTGCATTCAAGATTGGGGCATGTTTTGCACGGGAGCGAGCTCGATTTCTCTATCCAATGGGCATCTTTATATCCAGGAGTAGTGGGGTTTGGAGCCTAGGGGTGGTTGTTCTTGTAGATCCCTCTTCTACATGCATGTGAACCTCTTAACTTGTAATCCTTTTTCCTTGTATTTTTTCTTTGGGCTTGATCCTTTTTAATAGAAAAGCGAGAAGGCCTACCGTTTCCATCAAAAAAAAAAAAACACGTAAATGTTTTTAAAAAAATTAACTTTCAAACACTACTATAATACATTGTAATAGTTACAATATAATTGCAATATAATTGCAATATCACTGTATATAAGTGATTGGGGACCGCATCTAAACAACAAACAAAACTATAAAACGAATTGAGTTTACCAGCACTCTTGATGCCCAATATGAACCAAATTCAACTCAAATCGAACTCAAACCCAACCTGAAAGATTAGAATCGAGTTGAGCTTTGGGTTAAGCTCAGATTGAGATTCAACATAATCCAACCCGCTGAGTTGTACCCCAAATATCAACTTATCAAGGAACCAAAAATTTAAAAAAAAAATCCCTGAGAACAGAGGATCTACATTTCATTTAGAGAAGTAGCAATGATGAATTCAATATCTAATCACTTCATTTAATCGAATGAAATTTCTCATGACAAATAAATGCCTGAACAAGGGTTTGAACAGACAACAATCACAAAATGTTAGCTTCTACCTTTTCATTTTTTTCTCCCTTTTGGTGCAGAAATCTGATGCAAAGCGCATTTACTAAAGCTATCTCCTTGTTGGGATAGCAAACAATTTTGTGTGTGGATGAAATAAATAAATAGCCCCATTTCAACACTCCTTTCATGGTATAAATGTATTGAGAGAGGCAATTCACCCAAGGAGCTCCATTAGATGTATCAATGTCGGTATTTATACTTCTTCAACCTGCGAAATGGATGAAACAATGTAACTTACAATAACAAAGCGATATATCTTTCTAATGTTCCTTCTCAGAGGAATGATTGGATGGCATCAGCTTTCAAAAACCCAAATGATTTTTTCAATGTGGGGAAGTATGAAAAGTTGCCTTCATTAGCAATTTAGCGGTTTGTTTTCTTCCTAACTTAAGCCAGGACACACATTTCTATTACACACTGGGATAAACTTGTTTGTACTGAAAATGTGAATAGATTCCTAAGTTCATGAGCAATAACAAATTAAACTTTCGGATTGTGAATCCAAACTGTTCAGTTTCAGAAATAAGATAAAGGGCATTGGAAATAACCTGGGGAAGGTTCATCAACTCAGGAACAGCTCTCTTTGGGGTGAGTTCATTGTCAATTATTCGAGCAACAGCCGTCAAAACTGGCATCTTCACTTTATATTTTTGTGCCAATGCAATCACAGCTCCAGCCGTTGATACACCTTCACCTACCTAAACAAAGTATACCATCAGTTCATAATAAACGGCATTCCTCTAAATAGAATGTATATTAGACAAGAAATGCAAATTCCGAGGAACCTGATTCATTGAGCTCAATATCTCATCAAGCTTCTCCCCTGAGCCAAGACGCTTTCCAACAGTTCTATTTCTTGAAAGATCGACGAAACATGTGAGCATAATATCTCCACTTCCTGATAAACCAGTAAGCGTTGTTGCCTTCGCTCCCATCTTCCACCCAAGTTAAAATGAAACAAAAAGCATCAGGTGTATAGTTTTGTGACTGGGAAACTATATCATACACAATGATTACTTAAAATGGCAAAAGGAGCAATAGATACAATGGGAGTACATGAGTGCATGCATATCATTGTGAGAGATGAAATCCTACAAGTTGACTAGAAGGCTTAGATCAATGGACAACTAATAAAAAAGTTGAAGTACCTTGGTCGCCAACCACCGTATTTCTGAACAACCTTGTGCAACAAGAGCTGCCATACAATTATTTCCAAGATTCATTCCCTCCACTATTCCTGCAGCTATGGCAAGAACATTCTTTAAAGCACCTGCAATTTCCACCCCTGTCACATCACTGAAATATCATAGGTTATATACTAAGGTCGCACAAGCATCTTACCAATTCGAACAGTCTAACAGTAACAAACAAGCAAATTAAGATGCAAATGAAAAAGAAAAAGAAAAAGAAAATATATATTTAAGATAAGACATTGAAGAATGAGAGTATATAGTTTCTTAAGCTCTAAAATTCTCTTGCAAAGAACAAGAGGTTGCGGTATAAAAGATGCAAGTAAATTCCAAGATTTTACATTTATCAGTGTTCTCCAAAGAAAAACAGGTTGCAGTAAATATAAATTCTCGATCTTTCACTCATGACTTTCATCATGCTTTCTTTGTTTTCCATTATATTGATATGATAATTTAAAGATGCAACCTTAAGTCAAATCAAAATTCATTCAATTCACATATGGTTCCTCATGCAATTCTTTGGTATATTTAAAATGCATTTGTGAGCAACTGATGTCAGAAATAATAGGAGTTTCCTACCCTGAAGAGTTTATCCTCAGATGGGGAGAAGCTAATAGCTGTTGAGCGGCACTAGCCAGTTTTTTGTCTTTTGATGCCACCACCATTGCTGCAAGGTTGTAAGTCAACTATAAGAACAATAACCCCAATATAATGAAGTAGTTGTGCATACTTAGTAACTTAAATCGCACCAAAATGTAAACCATGTACACTCCACCCAATCCATGAAACCGTATAAACTATAAAAATAAAACCTTTTTTTAAATGAGCAGTCAACCTGTGGGCAATTTTCTCATCAACTCAACCGCAAAGGAAGGCCCCGATAAAACAATAAATGGTTGGCGAGGATTTCCCAATGCTTGTGGAATGATTTGTGACATCGTTCTTAATGTATTGAGCTCCAAACCCTTGCTAAGCGATATGAATGGCAAGTTTGGATCAACATATTGGGAAATGCCTACAAGAAACGATGAACTGAACTGCGACAGAAAAGACTTGATTATTATCTATACATGATATTATTAATTCAATCCAAACAAAAAATTCATCTGAAATCACATAAAAATGGGAATTCGTGGTTTAGATTAGAATTGGATTTTGGACAATTACCTGGACTGGGACTGCATGCAAGCAAAAATCAGCTCCCTTCATTGCGTCTTTAGCATCGGTTGTTGCTATGATATTTTCTGGAAGTTTGTATTCTGGGAGGTATTTCCTGGAATATAGAAACTCAAGAAATATATTACGCATATGTAGAAATTATGTCTGGCTTCAATATTAACTAATTTCTTCTTAGAAAACTTTAAAATGGACAATATAACAAGCGGAAAGAAGATGTTCAATTCCACACATTGAAAAAATATACCAACCCATGCATACATACAAAATAAAAGAAAGACATATTGCATTGAATGATACTTGAAAGTTGCCCCAGATATCGCTTCCACTTCTTACCGATTATAATGGGACTCGTTGATCGACCGGCAAACAAGAGAATCTCTAACAAGCATGTTAACTTCCATTTCAGCTTTCCTCTCTGCAATATGAGCAGCCATTGCCGTGCCAAAAGATCCTCCTCCAAGGACGGCAACCTTGAAAACAAACAGTTGCAATACTACAGTAAAAAAATATGCAACTTATGCTCAAACTGCAATACATGATGATAAGCAAAATCTCCATTGATATATAAAGTAAAGCAAAATGGTAAGTTACCAGCAACATATAACATATCTTTTTGGGTGACAGTAAACCCCAACAACAATCGGAAAACCCCATGCGCACAGAACTGCCCCCCAACCCTGTGCATGAGGTACACATAGGAGAATTCGAACTCGAGACTCGTGGAGAGCAAACTCACGCCTCTAACCAAAGAGCCACCTCATGTGGGCATGAACAATGAGTTTGCTCCTCCTATGTCTCAAGTTCGAATCCCCAAAGGCTAACCTGACACCCAGGGCTCGTGGGTGATTCTGTGTGTGTATCTGGGGTTTTCTCAACTCGTCTCTGTGGCTGAAGAAATTTTCCAAGGCAAATCATTGGTTTGTTAGACATGCATGGATCACATTGTTCGTGCAAATGACTTGTCCAAATCAATGATAAGTGGGTGCAGTATATGAACAAGACTTTTTTTCCATGGGACTGGGGCAAACAAGTGAAAGTAGCCTTCCTAGTTCGATCGTAAAGTCAGCCATGGAGGTTTCCTCCGATATCAAAAAAAAAAAAAACACTTTCATTAGAAATGAAAAACAGTAATACAAGGACTAAAATTAATAAAAACCAATCACATGTTCCGAAAGCTTGAAAAATAATTATTCAAGATTATCTTTTGCAATCCAAAGTGTTTGATAAACAAAAAAAAAAAACTAGACTTAAAAAACGAACAAGAAGCACTTCAAAAATTCAAAAAACACCTATTATTAAATACAGGCGGCCTGGGCGGGGAGTGGCGGGGGAGAGGATCTGTGGCCTTTGGATATGGTTGTGGGTGTGGGTGTGGGAGTTGAAGGGAGAGAAGATCGTCGTCGATGGCTCTGCGAAGATTGCCATGAAAAGCGGGAGTGACAGGTTTTTTGGGAACTGTAGAGTGTAGAGAGTGTTATCCGTTCATTGGGAATTTTAGGGGCCGTTTGGCTGGCGGAATAGGGGAGGAATAGATTAAAAAAAAAGTGTTTAAGTAGACGGAATAAGGGGGTATAGTTATGCGGAATAAGGAGAAAATAAGCTGGTATTTATATTTTAAGTTACCATGAAATTGTGTTATTCTTCCACTGGAATAAGGAGACCCACCTATCAAATCATATATCATCACATCAAATCACATGTCATCACCTTTTATACATCAATGGGATCCACATGTCAAATCAATTTTTTACATCTTATTCTTCATCAACTAAACACTTCAACCTTTATTATTATGTTTCTCAATGAGAATATATAAAAACACAACCAAACACAAAATCTCTGATTCTATTTATAAAGTCAACAATTCCTGTAATAGGTATAAACCCCAAAATAGTTTATGTCTCTATCCAAACAGGTCTTAGTGTCGGGTCCCTAATGTATTTTTTATTTAAAAATAAATGCCTCATACTTTGGTTATCCAAAAAAAATAAGTTGATCTGGAAATATAATAGATATACAAAAGTTTTCGGAGTAGATTGCATTTTGGACCAATTTTGTCATCAGTAATTACTCATATATTTATTCATAATTTAATATTTTTATATTAGAATTAGAAAAATTATAAATATATTTTAAGTTTTTTAAATTAGGTTTTAACTAATCATATTCATATATTCAAATTTTAATCATTCATAATTAAATTCACTAAATCTATCTCAAATTATAAGATTTGTTAGTACAACGTATATGAAACTAGTATTATATTATTATTTATTGTAAATATATTTATGTTTTAGGATTAGTATTAACAAATTGTTATTTTTCTATGTTAAATCATACATGTAAATGTATGTTTATAAATTTAAGCTTTGTAGTTGGTAGTTATTGAAATTCATAATCCGTATATCATATATGTGAATTTTTTTTTATATATGATTGTCGGATAATTTGTTTTGTTTATATTTATATCTATTTTGATGTTTCATCTTTTTATATAATTATCCCAATTTAATTCTTATTGTTTGCTCGATTTTAGATATTCAGTGCATATCTGCTCCCTATTATTATATATAAAACATAAAATCTAAGCCAAGGAGTTGTTTTGAAAATTTAAAGACTTCAAAATAATATAAAGGAATTGAGGGTCTTACTTTAAAACTTAGGGAAAAATGCATATAACGCCCTAAAAGTTCACCAATTTTCGTATACCCCCTTATTTTTTATGAAAATCTATATAACCTTGTGCAACTTTCTCTGGTTAAGCAAATACCCCCTGATTTAATTTACCGTTAATTTGCTAATACTATTCATGGAATATTCTGTTATCTAATGTCACTCTAAAAATTTGGATGTCGAGCTCCTTAATTGTGATTGTAGTGCGTCAACTTCTAAACAATTAACATATTTTAAAAAAAAGAAAATAGATGTTGTTATCACAATTTCATTAAATATTTCAAAGTATACAACTCTAAAAGAGATAAGAGGAAATTGAGCAAAGCAGTAAAAATGTGAAGACAAAGATAACGACAGAGAGGAAGCTATCTCGGTAGTGGGTGCCCGGTTAAAAGAGCTATTTAACCGGAGTATCGCCACCCTATCAAACTCCCCCTCTATATTGTAATTGACAAGCTTATTCACGTTTGCATTGACAAACTTATTTTCATTATCATCCTCACATGGATATATCACCATTATATTATGGATGAATTATGATATATGATCCCATCATAACATCATCCACACAAGCGAAATAACAAAGCTAAATAATCAACACATGAGAGACCAAGACATATATAGGTCTAGCTCCTCCTTGTAGACCTTGATGGGCAGGTCCGTGGCCGGGTAAGCGAAGGGTTTGCGCACCACGGGCTCGCCCGGCTCGAGCATCGACCACCGGTAGTTCATGACTAGGTGGTGTATGATGAGACAGACTCACGCGGGCGTAGTGGCTCCCCGGGCAGACTAGGGCTGGTAAATGAACCAAGTCAATCGGGGTCGGCTCGGGCTCGGGCTCGGGCTCGGCTCGGTTTGAGCTCGTTCAAGTTCGTTCATTTAGACAAATGAGCGAGCTTGAACAAGTTTTAAAGCTCGGTTAGGCTCGGGACTTGGATCGAGCTTCATTTTATGTTCAAATTCGATCCATTTGTGTTATTAAAACTTAATTGAAGCTTGACTAAACTCCTTTATAAAATCAAAATATTAAATTAACACAAAGTTATGCTCGTTTAAGCTCATGAACTTGGCTCATTCAGGCTAAAATTTTATTTTCAATCCCTAAAAACCCTAAAATGAAGAAGAATGTTAGGCTTGTTGAGGCTCATGAGCTCGGCTCGTTCACCAAACGGCATGTACATGTACGGTGGGAACGATTTCGATGCACCCTCGAAACAGGTCGGGTTGAATTTCTCTGGCTTTGGAAAGGCAGTCTTGTCCATGTGTGTGTAGGTCACCCAATGAACCTACATTAACAATAATAACTATATATTATATATATGGTTAGACCAAGCAAAAAAAAAATTTACATCATTGAAGCATGAAAATCATATGTACATTCCATCCTTTGGGGATAGTGTAGCATTGAAATCGATGTCTCTGACTGCTTTTCTGAAGTTGCCAAGCGCAGGGGGGTCTATTCTCATGAGCTCTTGAGCCACACTCCATGTATACTTCATCTTCTGTATATCACTCCACGTTATCACTGAGGATTTGCATATGCTCTAAAATATATTTATAAAACATAAACATAATAATTTCATCATTTAATCAATCTCCAATAAAATACTGATAACTAATAAGATTCAACCTTCGCGTATGCACTCGAGAGTGCCATCGTCCATGGCGAGGCGTCGGACGAAGGAGGCGTTGAGAGACATGCCAGTGTCATGGCTCGCAAACACGATGGTGATGAGGTTGTCGATGATCTCCCGTCTCGACAACGCTCGCCCATTCACCCTTCATTTGCACATACACAACAACTAGTAACACCAAAAAGGTCTTAAAAATATCTACCCAGTTTGGACACGAAACAAAAGATCGCAGTTTCCATTACTTTCAATTCATCATCGCTCATTTGAATGTTTCCTTTGCGTGCCAAGGTGGGGATTTGGACAGCAGTTGATGTTGAACATTATTAGTTGGAATATTAGGGGCCTAAAGAAAGCAGCGGTGAAAGATCTGATTGTGTTGCATAAGGTCTCGGTGGGTTGTTTTTAAGAAACTAAGATGGATTGTTTTACGCCAGGGGATTTCAGGGAAATTGGGGGTGTTGTTCTCTCTGATTTCCTATATAAACCTGCGGTAGATGTTGTTGGAAACTTGGATCTTGATTGGGTCTTGACCAAGCATACTTTGGAATAAATCAAGTTAGGATTATTGGTAGTGGAAAGACATTGGATTGCGTTCCTCTCATCGAGAAGATGAACGTAGTATATTTACATTCTCAAAACCGTTTTTGGATGAATGAGAAAATTGGATCCAAAGTTATCCCAAAACATGTTGGAAGTGGTTAGTGGTTGAGGGGAAAAGTTTTAGTCCTATATCGATTATTTGAAAAAGTTTTGGTGTATATATATGGAAGTAAGAATCCTAAGTTGGGCCCCAAGGAGCACCCCTCTTTTGTAGAAGAGGGGAGACCTATATCATGGTGGGCTTGGCCTAAAAACATACACGTGTGCGCCCTGCCCAGCCCAGTTCAATTCGCGTGGAATAATTTTTTCGACAAATTTATTTAATAAAAAAAATTTGGTCCATGAAATTTAATGTTTCAAATAATTTTTGTCATGATGGGCTTCTATGCGGATCAGATAGTATGTGGGCCATTCGGATCTGTCTGTAACTGGCCTCCATTCAAAAATTTGATAGTTAACAGTTGCATGAATAGGTACTTTCACACTCTGTTTCAGTAGAAACTGAACAGTCCAAAGGGTGTCTCCAACAACCCCATCAACTAACTTTTCCCACTATAAATGTCATATGAATCTACATTGTTAATCATCAATTCATTCACTGCAATAGGCATTCACAGACTGCATTTCGAGTCTCCAATCCAATTCATTTGAGTGCATACATCCAGTCAATAAAACAGAGAGTTTGTAAATAGAGTTTGTTCGCTGTCCATACGGTTTGAAGTGCTGCTACCATAAGGAGTTCTGCCGTTGTATCTTGGGAGAAAGTTGCTACATCCATGGGCACCTGTGCGGGGCGATTATTGTCTTAAGCACATAGAGTCCAACTCTAGCATCAGCTTTAGGGATGGCAACGGGGTGGATTGGGACAGGTTTGATCAATCCCACTTCTAAACCCGCTAATAAAATTTTATCCCAAAACCGTGATGGCCAGTTGGTCCAGGGACCACTTGAAACTCACCTATTGCATCAATGTTGGTTTTATCCCAAGGACTACTAACTCTTTTCTTTTGTATGTTTGCTTATTTATGTATATTTAAGTTCTTGTCAATCTCATCTTGTTTTACTTATTGCTCATCTATTTTCACAAATTATTGTCATTGGTTTCATTTCGGTTTTGATTATCTGCATTTACATTTCCTTGTGTGCTTGCCGAAGTTATTTCTGTGTTTGTTGATAACTCCATATGGACGGCTCACAGAGGAGCCGTCAGTTTTTTTTTTTTTTTTGTTTGCTTTCTTACCACTTTTGAGCACTGCATCTCCTTTTTCTTTTTTTTTAGATTCTTAAAAAAAATAACTACAGATCAACGACTCACAGAGGAGCTGTTGGTTATTGTTTGCGTTGTTACCACTTTTAAACATTGTATCTCCTTTTTCTTTTCTTTTCTTTTTTCAGATTCTTAATAAAAACCATATGCAGATCGATGGCTCACATAGGAGCCGTCTGTAGATACCCCATTTTTTACTGATCAAAATAGCATAATACTTATCGCTAGTAATATCTGATTTATGCAGGCTTGAACTATATATTCTCTCACAAATAATCGCCCAAGACCAGAAAACAACAAACAATCCAAGATCAGGGTGGTTTGGCCCAAAAAGCAGAAGGAATGCCCCTACACAAACTGTCAGACACCTCTCACAAGATTGGATCATAACTTGATCAATACAGCTCCGATTCTTGATCCGTCAGCGGCGTTGGAAAGCTCCCAGAACGAGGGTCATGACTTCTGAAATTTATGGCAAGAACAGGATCCGTCGGTGTTAGGCGACGGTAACAAGAGGAGCCGTCAGTTTTCCTTTCGCAATTGGACACCCCCACAAGATCGGACCATAACTTGAGCAATACACATCCGATTCTCGATCCGTCAGCGGCATTGGAAAGCTTACAGAATGAGGATCATGAAACATCTTCAAATTAACATTCTATCTGATGGCTGGGAGAGCAGCCATCGATATTGGGTGACGGATATACTAGGTGCCATCGATTTATCACGATCAAAAAGCTGGTGAAACTGGCAGTGGTGCTCCCTCTCTCGACTACAGCTCCAACCAGTCATCTTCATTTAAGGCTCCTATGTGTTGTCTAAACATGGTTGGTTCAAGAACACTATAAATAGAGGGGTAGAGTGAAGAAGAAAGGATCCCACATCCCCAACCAAGCAAGGAAGCCAAATAAAAGCTCCAAAAAATCAGCCACTCCCATCCACTTTTAGCCTAAAAGAGAGGAGAGATTACAGAGAAGAAACTCCCTATTTTACATTGCTCATTCACCTCCATCTCCTTCATTTTCTTTTGTTTCTTTTAGGGATCCATTAGAACTTCCATAACCCAACCCAAGAGGACACCTTGTAAATCAACTCTTGTAAACCATTTTTTTTAAATCATAAGAAGATAATTTAAAGAAATTGAGTGTTGGATGTTGTATACCTCTTGGACTTAAAACTCCTCTTTTGGAAAGAAGACACAGCTGACGGACGGCCTACACTAGGGCTGTTAGCCAGTTGGTCTTAAGACCATTTGAGAAATCCCCCTATCTCATCAAGTTTGGGTTCATCCCAAGGACTACTAACTCATTTACTTGTTTTCTTTTGTGTTTTGTTTTGTTTAATTGTCATTACTCTTTATCTATTTATTGTTCTATTTATTCACTTCTTACTGTCTTTCCATTACTGCTAAGCTACTATGATATTATTTTCTTGTTTTAGCTTCTCACAGACACTCTTATTTTGCTTCTTGTTGCTTTTTTCTATCTAAAAAAAACCTGGAACTGTCTGGCAACGGCTCTTCATAGAGCCGTTGGATTGTTATTAAAAAAAAAATTGGATCTGGCGACAGCTCGTGGTAGAGCCGTCGGTTTGTTTTGTTTGATATATAAGTCCTGGTGCATTTTATTTTTATTTGATTTCCTGGATCAGATTTTGGACAGCTCATACTGAGGCCATCGGGTTTCTTGATACATTCATTGGTGTTGCTTCCTGGCTCATCAAATTATTTGAATTCGCTACCTTTTCTTATTATTGTTAGACCCTCCATTTGGTTGTGAGTAAGCTTTGGATATATTAGTCTCAATTTCTTCTTCTTCTTCTTTCCTTTTTATTTATTTGATAAGTTTGTTATTCAACTCATCAAATCACCTTTTTTATTTCATAATTTGAGACTTTTGATTTTATTTAGAATTTACTTTCATTGTGGACAGTCCATTACATAACCAGATCTTATTTTCTTTTCAATTTTTATTTTAGAATAATTTACTACACCTTTTTTTAAAAATCAGATCTTAATCATTTTGTGTGAGGTACCTGAGCTTCACCGCATTGCGTGGCCGGTTACGTCAACGTGAAGAGAATCCATAATTTTCTGGTATGGGCGAGTAACAGAAGAACATCCTCTTTTCTTGCTTTTGAGGAAAAGCAACACAATTAAGTCTCAGTAAGCGGTCGAGCGAGCTCGGATTATCTCTCAGAACGGTGATCCGATACGCCGTGTGTGGATCGGAAACAAGTTCGAAAGAACCCAGATTAACGACCTTTATCGTCAGAAATCCACATCGACACCGTCAGTTTTACTGACGGTCCATAGGAGAGCCGTCGGGTTTTGCTTTCCCATTGATTGTGGATTTTCACTCTCTTGACATTTTCGTTCATTGACTAATCGGTGTGTCGTGTTCAAAATATTGGTTTCAATAAATTTTGGGTCATTCACTCTTCCCTATAATTGATTGCATTTCATCATATTTACTACTGTTCCTTTACTCATTTTCTCTCTCTTTGGGTTTTGAAAGGCTAACTGAACTTTAATCACCTCAAGGCACGGCCGGCCTTGATCCTTGAGAGGAGAACCCACATTTTTCGTGAAGCAATCATTCTCTTTTCTTGCTTTTGAGGAAAGAGCAAGTGGCGATTACTACAACTATGTCCTCGGGAGCAGTCAAGTGAACTTAGACGATCTTTTGGACGGTGATCCGGTACATCGCGTACGGACCGGATCCAAGTTCGAAAGAACCATATTAACGACGACCCATTGTCAAAAATCCACATCGACAACTTGGTCGGTGTATTTGAGGCGTATCCTTACGAAGACATACCGAGCTCATTGGCCTCCCAATGCGGATTGGCTTTGTCCTTTGTGTGGGGAGGCAGAGGAGATTGTGGTTCATCTTATGCTACTGTGCCCTATGGGGAGGACAGTTTGGGAGTGGGCAAGGGCGGCCACCGATCTAAAGGGCTCGTGGTCATCGCTGGAGGACTTGTGGGAGGCGAGGAAGTGCCTGAAGGCGGTTGGGGATCGCAGCAATAGAGCGAAGATTTCCCAATCCTTTATTCCAGTGGTCTTTTGGTCCATATGGCTCATTCACAATAAAGGCTCTTTTCAAGGTGGTTCCCCTGATGCGGAGAGTATAAAGGAAACGGCGGTAAGGTTCATCCTGGACTGGGGCATTTTCTGTGCAGGAGTCTCTCAGGTGTCATACGTGGGGGACAAGTTTCTTATCGAGGATTAGTCATCTAACTTTGTATGGTCCTTATTTGTTTCACTAGACAAGGAGTCCAGGTTTTCTTTTTTCCTTTTTGTAATTTCTCAACTGGGACACTCTTTCTTTTAATAGAAGGTAAAAAAAAAATTTGATAACATATATAATTATATTGGAAAAAGTGCATATACCCTCCTCAAAGTTCATTAATATCCATATGCCCTGATTTTTCTGAAAATCCATAAAACCCCTTGAAAGTTTTCCTCGTTAAACAAAAAAAAACCTTAGCTAATTATCGTCAACTTTAGAAAAATATTTGTGAAATATTTTATTACTTAACATCACCTTGAAAATATATATCCATCTACCCCCTGAAAGATTGTAAATATACATTGACCCCTCATTTTACCGAATATCTATATAACCTCTTGAAATCACACACTTAATTCATATCACCCCCTACCGTTACCCTGTTAAAACTTATGTGTGGTAACTGAACAATATATAATAATTTATTCTTAACACGTTTAAGAAGAAACAATGTGATGTAATTTTTTTTATAGAAGACATTTTGGTAATTTAGAGGGATCATATTGAATTTTTTTTTAATCTTGTGAGGTTATTTAAATATTATATGCATTTGCAACATTTTTATATGGATAGAATATGCCCAGAATTTTCTAATTCAAGGGACTAAATCTTTTATAAGAAAATATAGGGGGTAATATGGATATTTAGAAACATGAGTGGCCAATATGGATATTCATAAAGTTTAAGGGGGGTTATATGCATTTTTTTTTCTTAGGTGTGGATGAAAGTGTTGAGGGTAAAAAAATAATTTAACCATGATTAAGTTAACCACAACTTGGTTTTAAAGTGTTAAGACATGGGTTACATCAATATAACCCAAACAATCAGGGGGTATAAGGATTTTTGAGAAAAATAGGGATCGATGTGGATATATGCAAACTTTCAGGGGCTACATCCATTATTCCGTAAAAGTTAAAACTCAAAAAAAAAACTTTTCGATAACCCTTTAGCACGCGCTCGATCTCTAGCGCGACGCGGACCGTCCGATGGAAGTCTATCTTGCGGACGGACAGGATCGAATATCTTCGATGTTTTTAGTTTTTAGTTTCTGATGTTTCAAGGTCGGTGATGACTCTGAAAACGTGTCGTTAGACGGCTCCATCCTGTCAGTACTGCCTGACTTCCTTTGTCGCTAAGATTCAGCCAAGCATTGAAACCATATCAATTCATTCTTTAATAAGATTATTAAATATTTTGATTTCCTTCTTCTTCTCTCATAAATACATATCTCATTTCAAAGTATAAGGAATCCTTCAACTGGGTTATCTTGAAAAACTCTCTATTGAGGTCTGTGATCCAATTTTTTTATTGGGTGTTCTTTTTTTATCTAACAGTGGATTGGAATATATTGTCTGCCATCTTATTATTCAGATATTTTGATTTTGATTGATTGGTTCAACCACCCAATATGAGTTGTATTTATATTTCAGTAAAAAATAAGAAAAAAGGATGCCTTCTTATTTTGATTGATTTTATATTTATATCTCGGTCTGCATAGAATTCTAATTTTGTTCAGTTTTGGATGCTCCATTGGTCATTGGAAAGAATGGTTTGTGCCCAATTTCAATTGGGTTTTCTTGAAACCTCTCTCTTGAGGTCTCCTATTCAAAATTTTCTTTTATTTGGTTTTTTTTTATTATCTGATAATAGATTGGAATATATGGTCTTTATCTTATTATTCAGATATTAATCTTGATTTGTTCACCCAATATGAGTTGGGTTTCCTTGGATTTTGTTTATTTTTCTAATATATCAATATTGCAATACAAAAAACATTGGGTATAAAAAATCCGCACTACACTCAATCATTCATATAATCCGCACTTCCCCCAACTTACTAGGTCTAAAAAACTGTGCATTTCATATAATATGCACTTCCCCTAACGTACTAGGTCTAAAAAAATGTGTATTTCATATAATCCGCACTTCCCCTAACTTACTAGGTCTAAAAAAATGTTCATTTCTAATATATCAATATTGCAATACACTCAATCATTCATATAATCCGCACTTCCCCTAACTTACTAGGTCTAAAAAAATGTGCATTTCATTCATTCAAATATATAAACTTCATTTTTTTAATTAAAGATATGTACTATATTTATACAAATATATATTCAAAAAATAAAATCGAAAGATTGAGAGCTGCAAAAATGACTAGAGGAATGCCTGTTTGTCTTAGCTGATTCTATATGAATATCTTTTTTTTTTTAATATCTGTCTATATAAAATCCTAATCTTCAATTTTGATTGCTCCATCTGTGACCTTTCATTTTCAGGGGAAAAAATGGGGCACCGCCACCAAGACCATCATCACCACTACCATGATGTTGATGGTCCATATAATGATCCACTGATGGCTTGTTGCTGCTGCCCCTGTTTTCTGGTCTCCAACATATTCAGTATGATTGGGAGGTGCTTCTTTGTGGCCTGCTACCCTTTCATAAGGTGCCTTGGCCTGGATGAGCACAGGCACCACCACCACCACCACCACAGCCATTTCAATTGATTCTCTACTAACATATTGTGACATCAAATAAACCAGAACTTGTATTAGAGTTACCAATTAAAATACCTTTTGCACCATCCATCATGTCTTGGATTTTTTTCAAAGGCATATACTTGTTTAATAAGTACATGTGTATTTGAATGAGTTGAACGCGTATATTTGTTTCATTTTATAATCTAATATATTCTAAGTTCGGGAAAAATGAGGGTTGCAAAAAGGAATGTAAGAATGACTGTTTGTCTTTCATCTAATTGATGTTGTATTGTGTATAGGCAAGCACAAAAACCAGAAATTTATCAGCACACAAAAGTCATGAATAGCATGTGTATTGTATGTTTTGTTTCTTGTGCTAAGCTTTATACATAATGGTTGGCACACTTTTTAATCAGTTGTTCCTTAAGCAGATTGAAACATCATTTTATTCAATCATAGTGCATAAAAAGAACATGAGAATGGATGGATGCATAGGCTTGAGATCTTCTAAGGTTGAAGTAATTTACATACACCAAATTTTGACCCTAAATTGGATTTTAAAATTGATGCAATGACTCGATCATGTCTATGTGTAGACAACAGTCTCTTGAGTCAGCCTCGCATGTTTAGTAAGAGCATATGTCATCACTATACACTGGTGAGATACTTTCTTACCTAGTACTTGAATAAGATTAGAGCTCACAAAGCCACCAAACCCTTTTATTTCAAATAAAGTGTGATGGAATAATTATTGGAAATGCAGTGGTTATAAAAAACTAGAACAGTTGATTGATTTTCATCACATGGCATCTCAACCTCTTCACATCAGATTGTTGGAGTGGCTTCAACATGAACTCTTCTGCTCCTTCTTCCAGGCACCTATAACACATCAAAAAAAAATATTTGAATTTCATTTTGATTGAGCAAAACATAAACAACCCCCCAAAAATAATATAAATTATATATTAAAATCACTTTTGTTTAAAAGAATTACTTCTCAATTCTAGTGGGGATGTTCTCAGATGACATTATCACAATTGGTATGTCCTTCAGGCCAGGTGATTCCTGCTCAAAGAAATAATATATTTAATAGTTTTTATCTCCAACATTAGCCAAATAATAGTATAAAAAATATAAATGAAAAAACTAATAATATTGACCCTAACTAATAATCTTACCTTGATTTTCTTCATTAGTTCATACCCTGTCATTCCTGGCATGCAATAGTCTGTGATGACCAGACTGATCTTTGAAATCTGAATTTAAAATTATATTCCCCATATAAGAAAAAAATTAATAATGCCCAAATTGTTCTACATTTAGGAAAATAGAAATCAAGACATAGCAAGAACTGTTCACTAAAAACAAATTATTTTAAAATGTTATAAAAAGTGAATCAGAAGTTACATTGCTTTTCAGAATGACATATGGCTCATCTCCCAAACCAAGATACTCTAAAGCCCTAAAACCATTATCTGCTGTGGTCACTGCAAGAGAACAGATCACAAAATTAATTTGTATATCAGCAACATTAGATTATTAAATCATTATAATATATATCTCATATTAAGAAGCTCCAAATTATCAAATGAGTGATAAAAATTGGTTGGTGTATAGCATGATTTGTACAATGGCAGCCAATGAAGTTGCCAAATCAAACAAATAAAGGGTGGAATAGTATCACTACTCAAACAGTTGTGCTTAGATGAAAAAAATGAACATTATCATAAGAAAAGTTTGATATGAAATTGTTTGATTCACTACAATAATAGAGATTGGTATCATCTTAACACAAAAATATTATACCAGTACAACATCATAGGAGTAAGAGATTCTCAAACCAGCATGAGATCCAATCAAGACCAGATTCAATTAGCTCTCATGAATTGACATATGATTAAAGATATTTCATCATCATTAATCAGACACACGAGGTGTCACATGTATATCTATAATAAAATCACATTTTGAAATTGGAAAACCTGGTGCCAAACATGAAAGGAGTTTTTGATGCAAGCTAACAATAAAATAAATAATAATAATTAAAAAAAACTGAAAAAAAAAATGAATACAATACTGAAGAGGGAAAAAATACCTTTGTAGGCAGATCCCTTGAGGAGTTTCTCCACAAACAACCTCTCAACTATATTGTCATCCACTGCCAATATGTGAAGCTCATCTCCCTCTTTGGATAAACCAGCAGCAGAAGAGGAACCCATACTTTTATAATAAAAAAATAGCAAAAATAAATAAATAAAAATATATTTTTGATATTCTAATATGTGTAGAGAAACAAATACACCAAAAGAAATGTAAGACAAAAAAAAAAGCACACACAACAAATGAATGAACATGGTATGGTGGATCATTTATAGGTGGAATTTTTTTTTTCAAAAACAAATATGATGGACAAAATCATGTAACAAATATTTGGTAATATCTACATTGTTTGGTTATCTCCATATCCCTTGGAGCATCTTCAATGATACTTCAAATGGGATGTCTATTTTAGAGATCTTATTTTGTCACCATATTTGGAGACTTCATAAATATTATCCAAGTTTGGACACACACTTTATTTTAAAAAAATATTATTTTTTAAAATTAGTGTATCTTTTTATTATAGAAATTTAATTCTTACAAAATTGAGGCCATTTGAAAGATATGGTACACAAGTTAAAATGAAATCACTATTGCATTTGTTTAATATATTATGAAATGGTATTTTTTTAGGATCATCAATTAACTTTTGTATATTTTCCATTAATTTTGATTAGATTTTTTTTTTGTATCTATGCTAAAAAAATCCTTATTTTAATTGAAAATGATGATAATTAAAAATGCTTATATTGGAAAAGAAATATTATTATAAAACATAATAGAAATTTGGAGTTGCTTTTAAACACTTCTAAAATATATTTTGAGTCCCTATAAATTAATTATTTTCTTATGCTTTAAAAGGCTAAAAATCTCAAATGGTATATTCATTTTGTGACAGGGACGATGTTTTATTTATTTTTGGTAGTAATTCAAAAGTATGATATTATATGATTCGTTACCCAATTAAAAAGAAATATTTCTCATCGTAGATGATGAACTGTGTAAATTATCTTTACAACCTAATGAGATATTTATGTCCAATTTTGGTGTCATTTGGTGTTCAAAATCACATATCTTGGGAATCCATTCAAATATGGTTTGATTTAATATGTGGTCTAAGATTTTCTTCTGTAATAAATGTATTTATATTTATATGTGATATCTGTCCAAAAAGAGAGAATGTTAGGACCTAAAAGAGAACATGTTCATTAATTTATACGTGCAGCCGTATACATCATCCCTCACGAGCTTTTTTATTAAAAAAAAACAGTAAACTCACTCAAAAGTATTATATTGTTATATGAGTTAAAAGTATATATTAAGATATATTAGTTTTTTTTTTAAAATAAAAAATATTTACAATCTCATACATTATGATAAAGACTATATACTAAGATAATGTAATATACAGTGCATCAAGGTATCAACGCAAAATAAGATAACACACACCAAAGATATTGATTTAAGTGGTCCGCATTAGCTGGAATAACTTAAATAGGATGACATACACCAAAGATATGGACCTCATCCTTAAAAGAAGATCATAAAAAAAATAAAGGTGTAAAATATATAATTTAATCATACAATTCTAGCTACAGAGGTTCCAAGCAGAAGGAAGCCCCATCTTCAAGAACTATCCATAAATATGACAGTTTGGCACTACTAAATCAAGCTACACATCACTTTATGAGGATGATCACAAAGACAAAATAATGTCAATGCTACTACTACTACAGTACTACTACTAAAACATGCAAAGAGAATAAACACCCTTCAATGGGTTCATGAAGTAACTTCAAATATACAATAAAATGAAGCAGAGCAAGGCCTTCCTAAGCATAAAATTTTGGGAAGAAATAAAATGAAAGCGTCGTGTGTTCTCTTTTTTATCCTGAAGCTCAGATATCTGCGTGTTGGACATGATTCGGCAGCTCACCTTGATTGTCCAGGGGCATGTATTGAGCCATGATAGCTCTTATTTCCGAATCCATGTAAGTCTGTTTAACAAAAAAAAAATCCTGTGAGAAAAACTTTACGCGGAATTTTAATTCAAGTTTAACAATGATAACTATCAACAATGTGATGCGTGCATTTGAAAACTAGAATATGCAACCAAATTCTGAAGTTCTAAAATAACCACTTAGAACCGAATTTTGTCAAAGCAGAATCGATTTGACAATTGGTTCCAAACAGGGCCTAATGGGAATTGTTTCTGTACTTTAGAAGAACTGGATGGTGGGATTATAACAAGTGATGATGGCTAGAGTTTACCATGAAATATGATTAAATTATATGGCCAATACAGGGAGAAATCTCAGAATGATGAGCAATGATGTCTTATGGACACCATTGAGTCCAGTTGATGTGAAAGCTAAATCAATGGCTAAGTTTTTGAAGGCCATTATTGTAAAGGGGCATAAGAAATACAGTATGGAGGAACTACTAATTAATAACTAACCCGAATTCTGTATTTGTATACTGCATAGCCTCCAACACCGGCTGCAGCCAAGCCAAAGAAAATAACCCACAGAAAGCTCCAGCTGACTTCCGTTGTCGACTTCTTGCCTGTTATTCAAATAGCACACAAAATGATTACTAGTGTAACTCAATCAAACAAGTGTAGAAAAATATAATTACGGAACTTATCCAACCAAAATAAACTCACTTATGCATGTGTCATGCTCTCTCATGTACAATAAATCACCACTGCAGCTGCACTCGTAACTTCCATAGGTGTTTTTGCATTTGCAATCAGGGCATTGACAAGCAACTTTTTCTTTACATTCGTCTACATCTGCGGTGATTGGAGTACACATGTCAATGGGATATAACTACATCATTTCCATCCATGTTGGGATAAAATATAAATCCATGAAGAGAAGCCTGCTGTAAAGCATCAACAATATAATGCCAATGGTGATATCTATAGAATTCCTGATCTTCCAGTAAATGGTTACCTTCACATGAATTGACACCATCACCTTTGAATCCTTCTGGACATCTGCATGCCTTCGATTTACCTTCCTGCCGCCATTACCAAGCCAGTTATATAAGGTCATTATAACCAACTACCGATACTCCAAGAGTATGTTGATTTGCTGAAAAAGTAGGCAGATAAGCATTTTTGCTCTTCTCCTATATGGGGTGTGTTTGTGTGTGTGGGAAATTTATGAAAGCAATCCATTTGACTATTTAAAAATCTGATGTTTGTGCCAAACAAAAGGAAGAGAAAAAAAATTCCCCTTGCCTCTTTTATTAGAAGAGGGGAGAACAAGTGAGATAAAGTTTTTATTTTCTGTCACCCATCATGCAGACAAACAACAGTTTTTATTTTTTGTAATTTTCCATCACATTGCAGAAAAACAAAAAAACTGGTTAAAGTTAAAATGATTCCCTTTTCATCAATTTTCCTTTGACCCATATTCAGTCACTTTTCATCAATTTCCATACAAGTTTGTGCACAAACACACCAAAAATAAATAGACAGTGATTCATAGATAGATGGTCAATATAAAGATCCATTATGCTCCCCACCAGCAAAAAAAAAGGTTAGAAAATCAATGTAACAAACCAACTATCGGGTTAATTTTTGTTTTTTTCCCAAGAATCACTATTCCAGTGAAACTTATCCAACCACACACATAAAATTTCCCAAGTCACTTACAATGCAAGCAGAAAAGGTCTTTCCATCTTGGGTCTTTTTCCAACAGCCACCATTATTAATTGCACATCGCCCAGCCCCAGAAGCTGTTCAAAAAGGAATCATCAGTATGGTGAAGACTAGACATATGAGGTGATAAATGAAACCCTCACAATAAAGTAATGATAGACCATCATATTCTCAGGGCATAACTCAAGTATAAACACCTGGGGGTGGATTCAGCTTTCATGGGCATATATACAAGAAAATATATGGTCATCTCAAGATGATCAGCATGTCCTAAATGTCAATTGAACTTCTTAAGATGCAAGAGACATCATCTAAATATGGTAGATAATAATTTCCATTTCCCCGAATTCAAGATTTCCCACTCAAAAAAGCAATATACCTTCACAATGGGTATAACCATCACCCACAAAATTTACACCTTGCACCGTTGGACATTCACAGACTCTTCCCCTAAAAGTATCCTGCACAAAAAATCCAAATGTTGAGATACATGATGAGAATATGATGATGTCACAAAAACCGAACAAAATACCTTGCAGGCAGTGATGTTGACAGCCTTATCTTGCCAACAACCCCCATTATTTTCCAAACATTCATTTGTTTCAATTCCTACATGTAACAACAATCAATTATAAATAATCCACATCATACATAATATTGATAGCTCTTTAAAACATGTGATATGGAACAATACACTAGAACGATAACCAACCATCACTCAGACACACGGCAGGCTCAGTTGTCTCTTCAAAGCCTGCACAGATGGCCTTAAGAACTGCACCTTTATCCAACTTTCCTGTATGTGCTCAAAATATAAAATAAAAATCTCAAGGAACAACATTGGATTTGGAGGAAAGGAGGTAGTTGCACACCTCTGTACTGTCTGTTGTTGATGACAAGAGTAGGTAATATAGTAACATCTCCACGCGAGTCCTTGCCAATCTATAATAAAAATCATAAATATTTTGAATAACAAGCAAGTGTAGCAGAAGCTAATGTCAAGTTTCAAAAAAAAATATGAAACTTAACCTGTGCATCCTGTTCAGCTTTAAGCACAGGGTTGTCTTCATCAGCCTCTGGATCTCCAATACATTTATCAATCTTCTTGACATCGAGGCCTGTTGGGGTATACCCAAGGATAAGATAATTACATACATAGTATAACATAGTATAACCAAAGAAGAAGAAAAATCATATATGTTATAAGGAACGATACCAAGAGATTCAATAACTTGATTCGCACATTCCTTGGTGTACTTCTTCTCTTTCATAGGGCATCTAATTGCAAAGTCTGTAACATAGTCCCACCACAGCCAAGGCTTCTTACTCTCATTAGCCACTTTAAACAAGCAAACCTGACGCAAGTTTTGGATAACCACATCCCTTCCATCGTACCCTCTGCTGAAATCCTGCTCGGGATCGGGAGCACAATATCTCCCATGGTTGATACACTGTGACTTGCATTGTTTGCTCAGTATGAACGCTTCGGGACAGTACCACGTGATATAATGAGGCGTGAACTGCGTACAACCTGTCTGCTCGAGTATCTGAGCCGGCCCTTTGAAGCTCTTGACGAAATCTATTTGCATGTCACATTTGGGCCCACACTCGTCATTGCTGTTTGTCCAAAACTCATACTCCACACGCTCATCGGGATGGGGGAGTGATTCTCTCCAATCCAAATTCACGTTAACCATGTCGCCATTTGATAAAGCTTTCTTGAGACTATCACCCAAAGTTTTAGTAATAAGGGCCGAAGGGATCGTGATGTTTTGCAGGTACTCTGCACTGCTGTTCTCTTCCTCCGGGTTGTCCATGGTTATCAGAGGTTCTATCGTATCGTCGGCAACAAGGATAGCAGCAGCTCCGGCATTCTGGGCATTCCATGCCTTCTTTGTGAAGTAGCAATCTGTCGTCACATGTTTTTTTCTTTATCAGAAACTACTTTACATGTCTTGGCTAGCAAAAATTTTATATAACTACTCATTTTTGTAACATTGCAATATCTTATATAGATTAGGAAAGACACGCTATCCCCCATTTACTTGACGAATAAGCAAGTGGATTAGGGAATAATAGACTAAAACCTAAAAAATTCATTATTGTATTGCATGGATAAATTGCAATATTTATGTCTTGATAAGTTAGAAATTAGAATACATTCTGATAACTACAGCTGGGAAAGCCAGGCATAGTTTATCCATGTTCATCTATCTAAAGCTATAACTATATTCTAACAAGACAAAAAAAATTAACCCAAAGCGAGAAAGGAATAACAATTAAACAGAACATCATCCAAGTCTCCTCTATCACCATATAACTATTTTACGCCCAAATAAGCTATCTGCAAACCAAAAAAGTAGGTACTTGGAATTAAAACAGCCATAGATAAACATTAAACCAATTTAATGAAAATTAGACCAAACTTTGTTTGAAATTGATCCAAAGCGTTACTATATACAATACTAAAGATCAAATTGGACAATATAAATATATACCTCCTCGGTCGACAAGAAGGAAGGTGGGGAGCCCACCAGGCTTGGACTTGAAAGAGATACCGAACTCATCGAAGCTCTTACAAGACTTCACATTCGACTTCGGATACACGACGACCCCGACCATCGTCCCGCCGTATTGCGGCACTCCGAAGTTCCCGATAGCGCACTCGTACACATCCTTCAATGAATCCGGCGATGTCACTCTCAAGCTGTTCTTCTCAACCACAAACCTCCCCAAAGAAGACCCCCAAAGGAACAAAACCCAGATTGCAAACCCCAATTTTCCCCTCATATTTGCGTATCCCACAAATCCCAGATCGAAAAATTCAATCTTTTCAATTGGGGACACAAACCCAGATAATAAAAAACTCCGAATTGAAGGAATCAAAGCAGACCCAGATCGAAAAATCGAACCTTTTATTCGAAAACTCAATAATCTGAGGAAACACAGTTGAATCAAAACCTATGCGTCTCTCTCAAACGGTCTATTGAGAGAGAACAAAACGTGAAAAATGTTTTTCTTCAGCTTTGCTTCGGAATTCTCGAGTTTTCGATTGTTTATATAATTTTCAATTTTTTTTTAGGGAAAAATCCATACAAACCCCTGAAATCTGACTAAAATCCATACAACCCCCTAAAAACGCCTAATAAATCTAAATATAACCCCCTGAATAAACAATTTTGTTAATAGATGAATATTTTGCATATATTTCATTTAGTTAACCTTACTAAGACACGATATACTAAAAAATCACTACAATAGGTTAAAAATATAAAAAATCCTATAAAAATGATAATTATACCCTCTCTAGATATATTATAAAAGTCAATCTAGAAGGGTAAAATCTTCATTTGTAGAATATTTTTCACATTTTTAATACATTGTATGTTTTTTTTGTATACTGTGTTTTCTACTAGGGTTAACCAAACATAATATTTATAAAGTAAATGTAATTATTTTCAAGGGGTTATTCAGAGAGTTATATGGATTTTAAGAAAAGTTAAGGGGCTATATGGATTTCAGTCAGTTTACAGGGGGTTATATGGATTTTCCCCTTTTCTTAATAACAGAGTTTTCAATAGATCCGATCTATATCAGGACACCTGTCCGGCTTTTAAATGAATCGTGACCGTTGATCTGAAAACCGACAGTTGAGCGTCCTTTAAGAAGTTTAAAGGAACACCGATTGGACGGTTTAGATTGGATATTATATGCAAGACTTAGGGTCCAATATATTATAATCATAAATAACTTGATAAGATTCAATAATGTTATAATTATGAATGGATCAGATGCTACAAATGTGCTTTAATTGAGACTGTCACCAGGGTAGTTAATATATATTTTGTCTTATAATTTACACGTGAAACATATATGTATTTTGAGATTATCAAATTTTCTGAATTGTGATCTCAACCTTTTAAGCCACCTTTGGAGGTTGTTAGGATTTTTGGTTAAATATATCACAATGTAAGTTATTTATTCCATTTTTATCTCCGAAAGCTTAATAATTTGATTTATATATATATATATAACAACTTTATCTTCTTCTGGTCTTTACTATAATTATATATATTTTTGAAATATTATTTTTATCTTTAAATGAAATGTGTCATGTGTGGTAAATAGAGAGAGAGAGAGAGAAGGGTACTAGGTATTAATTATGGGGGCGGATATTTTCACCACCTTATGTTTCAAAGACACCATCTTATTAAACTCACACCCTTCACATTTGGTTTTCTCTCATACCCACTACCCTATATATATCCCTCAACAAAAACACTAGTCTCACCACCTATTGGTTTTTTGAACATATCACACTCTTCTCTCTGCTTTAATTCATATCATCTCCTCTGCCACCTCTCCACCATCTCCCACTACCTCCTCTCCACCTCTGCCGCCTAACCCTACCTTTCCTTCCTCTAATCAACTCCTCCCACCATCGGTCCCTCTCTGGAGATTGCCCTAACATGATCACGTTCATGTCGGTGATAAAAAGGTTCTACGAGGTGAGGAGGTTCGACGATGCGGAAGGCATCAAGCGGTTGATGGAGGCGCACGGGTGTTCCCTGAACGTTGTCTAGAGTTTCAGGCGGATTTATAGACGATGCCATATGGAAGACTATTCGGGTTGCGCGTGATGTTGGAGCACAAGGTGATCAAACGGAGCCCATTCACTATGCTGCTGCTCTTCGTGGTGGGGACAGTCTCGCTCGTGCAGATGATGGTGGGGGTCATCGTGTGGAGGAAGAGGCAGAAGACTGTTAGGGGGATCCGATGGCAGTTCTAGAACCTACGGGTTTTTTTGTTTCCATCGACCAAGACTTTGTCTATATATTACATATATGTAGACACCTCACGTGTCTAACTCCTTCCAGAACCTACATGTTTATTTTTTCTATTTTCCATCGACTGAGAAATTGTTTAAAAAATACAAATATGTAGACACCCCACGTGTCTAACTTCTTTCATAACTTACAGGTTTTTTTTTTCATGTTTCCATTTACTGGGCCACTATCTAGGAAATACAAATATGTAGACACCCTATGTGTCTAATTTATTCTAAAACCTACAGGTTTTTTCTGTTTCCATCGACTGGTACATTGTCTAGGAAATACAAATATGTAGACACCACATGTGTCTAACTCATTTCAGAACCTACTCGCCGCCAATGAGAAACAGAGGATCTGCTCTTCGAGGTGCTGAAGCACGCGGCGCACTAGGAGAAATCTGGGATAGGGTCTGACAGGTGGAGATCATGTAATTGAGGAGGCCCTCCTAAGAGATGTTGTTTTCGGAGATGTCTAGCTGTCGGAGGGAGGCAGTGAAGGGGTGATTTCACAAGCTGAAAGAGGTTGCGGTAGAAGGAGTTCTAGCTAAGGTTGACGTCTTGTAATTCCCACAGGGGCATCAGGTCGTCGATTCAAGAACCTACGGATTTTTGTTGTTGTTTCATGCGGAAACATGATTGATGAAGTCAAACACATTACTATAACTCATTACAGAACTCCCAATTTTTGTTTTCTGTTCCCATCGACATAAAGGTGGTCTATGATATATAAATATGCATTATCTCATGTGTCTAACCCATTCCAGAACCAAATTAAGGACTCTTCTGTTCTCATTGACATGCTTATTGTCTAGGACATTTAAAAACTTAGACACTACATATATCTAATCCATCCCACAACCTATGGGTTGATTTTTCTGTTTTCATAGATAGCTGTAATGTCTAGGAAATTTAAAAACTTAGATACTACATGTGTTTAATCCATCCTAAAACCTATGGGTAGATTTTTCTGTTTTCATAAACAGAAGTATTGTCTACAATATTTAAAAACTTATATATTTCATGTGTCTAATCCATTCCAGAACCTAAAGGTTTTCATACTATTCTCATCGACAGGAAGAATGTCTAGGGTTTATAATTTTTTAGACATTCAATGTGTCTAACCTAATCCAATACCTACAGGTTTTTCATACTGTTAACCTAGACAATTCGATTGTCTAGGTTATATAAATATATGAACATCTCATGTGTTTAACCCATTCCAGAACTAAATGGAGGATTTTTCTGTTTCTATCGACAGAAGTGTTGTCTAGGTAACTTAGGGACATAAACACCGCATGTGTCTAACCCTATCCAGAACATACAGGTGTTTTATACTGTTTCCATTTACGAAAAAAATGTCTAGGATTGATAATGTTGTAGACACTTCATGTGTCTAACTCTATCCAGAAAGGTGGTACCCTTAATTATCATACCTTTGAAGGGTTTGAATGCCTCTGGTTAGTTGGGGAGGTGGTGCCTAAAGTAGCTTAGGTGGTGGCAATATCTCTCCCCATTAATTATAACTCAGCTATCATGTATATAATGTTTAACTATTATTATAAAAATAATATAATTTTTATGTTTAAATAGTGATTTTAAATTTGTAGACAATAAAATTTATAACCAACAGATTATAAGTTTTAGTGCTATCATTAACTATTAAAAATATATCTATATTTTCAACATCTAGTTATCAGTATATCATTTCAATTCTTATCTAAATTTTTCATCAGTTGCACCTACGTTTTTCCCCACATATTATCAATTATATTTTTACTTGCCATATTTTATCACACAGACATTGTGTAGTCTTCTTCCACCAATATATCTTAATACAATAATGGTTCATAAGCTCCATTTTTACAGGACTCATTAGGTGGTATAAGAGCATCTCCAAAAGATCCATTACACCACATTTTTCTCTATACAGAGAGTCAAAAATCTTAAAATTTACCTCCAAAAGCCTCCTCACACCTCTTCCTACCATATTTTTTCCCTACAAGGCTCCATACCCTCCCTACCATATTTTTTCTGAAGCTTTGTAGGGAAAACTACAATGCAAGATGACTATATTGCCCCTTCAAAAAAAAATTTCAACCAACTCTCTCTCTTCTCATTTTTTTTCAACCTCCCCCAAATGTATCTTATCTTCCTTTTTGTCCTACATGTTAAGACTGTGTCACTTTTAAAGGTCAAATATCGCGTTTTATTTATTTTAATAGTTCGGGTATTCAGTTTCAAAATCTAACTGCATATTTGTGGTTCTGGTGTTCACTTGGGCTTAAATGAAAGTTTTTGTAGCATTTTGAGGTCTTTTAGAAATTATGCAGTTTCGATTGGTATTTGGATTTAATTTTGTTAATGCCCAAGATGAAGTAGTAAAAATCCGATATTATCACGAGATGTTCAGTTTTGAGATAGCTTTCATACAAAAGTGGAATTAGATCAATTGGATTTATGTAATAAAAGTTATGTGTATTTTTCCAAGTATAACCCGGGGATGAGAAAATCCTGGCAGCAGCCCTGTTCGACGTTAACTCACATTTTGAAATAGCTGGAGGGGTTATTTGATCTGAGCATAAACATGAAAGTTGTAGATAATCTTCTTGGCTTTCCAATGGCTTTTGAATTGAGCAATTCGGAGCTATATTGAAGAAGTTATGGCTGTTCTAGTCAAGGCCGCACAGTTTTTTTTAGGGAGGGCAGTTTGGTAATTTTTCCCGGACTTCAAAGTTGCATTGGATAGGGTGAGTCGGTGAGTTGTTGCTGGTTATGTGTGTGGAAAGAGAGGCCGAGAGCACTTCGGCGAGAGAAAAACAAAAGGGAAAAATTAGGAAAAATTAGGAAAAGCTTCGTGGAGTATTTTTCGTGCTATACTGGGTAAAGATTCTTATTCTTTTCATCGTTATTCTTTATATGGGGTTATTCTATTTTAGTTTTGAATCAAATTTGTGATTTAGGGCTGAAATATAAATATATTTTTGGGGTTGAATGAATAGGAATTTGAATGTTGTTTTTATTGTATCAGTTTAGGATTGTAATGTGGAATATCATGTTTGTCTTGGAGAGATTGAGTATTGCCTGATTTATGGGGTTATATTTAATATCTGATTGAGTATTATATTTTCATCAGTGGGTTCCTATTTGCATGATTTAGGAGATGGATTAGGGGCAGTCCAGCTTGGATTGTAAGTTGTGAGGTGAGTAAATTCATCCCTTGTTGTCCTTACGTATAATTCTACTATGTGTGTGTGTTTTCAAATTTAATTCATGTGGGTGTGGCTGTGGTGGATATATGAATGGATTATGAGTGTTGATTGTGTAGAACAAAAAGGAAAGATTGGAAATGATATAGTGAAGGAATTCCATGTTGCCTAGCCTTAAAACTTCTTTTACTTGCTGTTGTTATTTTAGCATATCATTTGTTCATGCTCATTGAATTAAATAAAGATTTAGGGAGATGTTGTACGAGTAAAGGCATGAGAAGAACTTCATGTTTTATCCGTTTCTATGTATTTTGTGTTTTCATTTCGTGGCATGAGTCTCTGCTGAATTCAAGTAAAATCTTTTCTTATTGATACATGGTTAATCAGGATATGATGTCTTCATGGATTATGACCCCAACATGTCCAGGAATGTATATGATTTATTTCAGATTTTTTTGGATAAATATTTGGTGTGGTGAAGATCAATCAACTAGGGGTATTTGCTACAGATGCAGCAGTTTTGTTTGATTGCTTCAATAAGTTAATTTACATGTTGGTGCAATATTAAGAGTTGGTGTCTTCATGAAGTAGGTTATATATGTGTCAGGAAGCTTCATGTTTGATTTGAGAATCATTGGTTGTGTTTTGCAGCTTTCATTGGTGGAAATCGCGATGAATGGGTTTTTAGTGAGTGGTTTAATCCCCCACTAGAGGAGCTCGTATTATGGCTATATCTATTTCTTTTTAGTACTTATAAAATGCCATAGTCGTATCATACCTTGTAGAATAACTTATATCTTTGTAGACCATTTGTTAGCATAATTGTGATATCTTATATATATATCATGAAGTATAGAGTATGACATTCTATATGTAGTCTTTTGTAGTATTGTCTTCTTATTAGTAAATGTTTAGTATGATTGTGTTATATTTAGCTAATGGTATGACATTTATGCTAGCTTACTAGCAGGCCTATGTTGGATTGTATAAAGGGTGCATATTCAAGGTTGTTCATAGCTTATTCAAACAGGTGGTCCTTATATCTCTCTTGTGATAATTGTGCGTATGTTGAATGGTTCAATCAACTTATTTATACAACGAGCATCATATTATTTGGTAGAAGTTTTATTATATACAGCATAAACTCATAATAGTCTTATTCACATTAATGGATGGATTTTTCCATGACTAAAGCCATTTAGTCTTCTATGTGAGTGGTTGTGCTTGTATAGTATGAAATGGATACTTCAGATTACTAATATTAGTGAGGTGTTGCTTGAATGTCTTATGGGACTCTTACACCTCAAAGGTATTAGAATTTTTACTATCATTATCGCACTCATGATAAATAGTTTAGGCCTATCTGAAATAGGCGGGTGTATGACCAATTTTTAGGGTCATGCCTTCTCATTGTTAAGTGCGAGGACTTAACTGTTTTTCCTTGCGTCCGAGTGATGCATCCGTATGGCAATTCAAGAGGACTCATTAGCATTGTTAATTGCTAGATGATTATAGTTGATCCTTGAGGATCGTATTGCGAGCGTTGAATGCTTCTCCCCTACCTCGTATCCGCGTTGAAGCTACCCGGTGTTGAAGCTATCCTGGACTATGCCTCCACATCGTAGGATGCCCAAGGTGTATTTCAACACCGTTTTGGCATCGGACCTACCATGGATGGTTGCTAGGAAGAGGGCTACCCGGGAGAGGGCTACCGGAAGGTTAAGGGAATTAGCAGGTTGGTTTCTGTGTCTAGATGAGTATAGTTGATCCTTGAGGATCGTATGCGTTGAATGCTTCTCCCCTACCTCGTATCCGCGTTGAAGCTACCCGGTGTTGAAGCTATCCTGGACTATGCCTCCACATCGTAGGATGCCAAGGTGTATTTCAACACCATTTTGGCATCGGACCTACCATGGATGGTTGCTAGGAAGAGGGCTACCCGGGAGAGGGCTACCGGAAGGTTAAGGGAATTAGCAGGTTGGTTTCTGTTTCCAATAGTCCAATTTCACCCCCTAGGGGTGAGGGTGAGGGTAAGTTGGGGTCACGTTGTCATGTGACATTTATATTGGGAATGCTCAAAGTATAATACATCTGCCGAATGATGTGAGACATGGTAGCGTAGTGTACCTCGATTCGATTAGATTTATAGTACTGTGTTATCCAGTAATGATATGCATTATGGTTAACCGTTTGGCTCCTCTCCAAGAGTTCTAAGAGATCCCCCTACGGGTCGAGGGTTAAGGTGAGGTGAGGTCACGTCTTCACATGATATTTATATATGTTGAGTTTCATCCCATTTTTCTTTTTCCTTGGAAAGAAGAATGAACTAATATCATATGATTATTATAGAGCTTGGATTCTTGCCACTCACTGAGTTTGTAGCTCACCCCTCGTGTGTTATTTTCCACCAGGGACTGGGTTGGCGTGGAGTTAGAGTAGCTACTTGGCGTGGTTCGTGCTTGGAGTGTCCCACCTTTCGGTTGGTGAGTGTGAGGCTGTCAGCAATCCTATCTTCTTTGTGTGTGTACTAGACTAGACTTAGACTCTCACAGGACAGTGATTGTGTATTCGGGTCTGTAATAATGTTTTTGATTTACAGACTAATTTGTATATTATACTTCCGCATCATTTCTTTTCATTGGCTACCACTTCCCTGTAGCCTTGTTATCCTATTTGATCTCTGATTGATTATTGTATGATTGGTAACGCTTCGGGGACGGCCGCCTCGGGGCGTAACACTACAAACCCTAGAAAAAAAAATTAAAACCTTTGATTTCATTTGCGGTCCATCCACCGTCCGTCTAGCCCGTCATCGGTTCGTCCGCCATCCGCCCCACCCGTCGTCCTTCCACTATTACCCCCACACCCTTGCATCACCTTCAGCTTTGACAAGTGATAGGCGGCGACCAGAGTGAGCACGCGAAGCAGATAGGAGCCACGACCATTCATGCCTTCGCCATGGGCGACCGATTCTTGAGAAGAAGATGAGATTGTAGATATGAATTGGGGTAAAAATGTCATTTGGAATGAATACATGGTAAGAATGAGAAAGCTTTTAGAGTGATAAAAAAAGGCTTCCTACATGTCATAGGGATTCCCCACAATGTAAGGAAACATTGGGGAGTCTTTCGGAGATGTTCTAAGTATTAATACATATTTTGTCATTTTTATCTTTTTCAATAATTACTCCACATAATCAAGAAGAAGGTTACAATGGCTGATGTGTCATTTAATACCTATTTTGTCATTTTTTTTAATTCGTTTAGAGGATCAAATTCCGTAATTTTTTGTAATTAATAATATTCTCTCTTTTGCTTTATAAGATAAAAAAGAAAAAGAAAAACATGATCATCTTGTCTGTCCATCTACGGCTTCTTTTTCTTCTTCACCTAAAATAAAATTTGTATTTGAGTTGCATTCCTTGTTTTGCATTTGTTATAATTTTTTATTATTGAATTTGATGCTAAATATTAAATTCAATAACTCTTTTACAACATTTTTTTTTAATAATACATTGAATGTTTTTCAAGCATTGATTTATTTTTTGGAGGATTGGAAGTTTTTCAAGCATTGATTTGTTTTTTGGATGACTTTTCAGCCTCCGATCATATCATAAATCATAATTGAATTATTAGATATCGTTTTGTCGATTCAGGTGCGGCCTTTTATTTTTTGTTTGTTTTGCAATTGTTACAGTTTTTATTGAATTCAGTGCTATATGTTAAATCTGACAGCCTTAAATCTAGGGCATTTGATCTTTAAATTATTTAACAATTTTATCTGGAAGTCAGTTGCATTGTAGAATATAACTAACTTTTAATTGCTTTATATAAACGAAGTCAATTACATTTTCAAATGTAACTGACTTCTAATGTAATTTATTGTTAAATTAAGTTACATTTTATAAATGAAACTGAATTTTAGTCCAAACTCTAATTTTATACTGTGATTTGTGTTTCATTTCTACATTTATTGAAAAAAAAATTGCATCAATCACAAATATTTTGTTTGATGATTGGAATCGAAAAATTATAAATTAACAGTGTTTTAAAAAAAAGTTGATTATTCCTTATCGCCATCGTTTTCTAGTTGAATGAGAGGCCGCAAACAAAAATTTGGCCTTTTTTGTGTTTTTGATGAAATGGATCTTTTAAATGATTTCGTTTTTCAATTTCTTTTTAAAAAACCTAGAAGATTTGAATTTCGGGGATGAATTGAATATGTTGATATGTTTTTCAAAAAAAGTGAAGATAAATTTAATGAGGGAGAATCGTGGATTTCAAATGAGGATAATATTGTATTTTGCTTTCTTAACCTTTTTTTTTAAGTCAAACAAACAACCATGAGATATTGATACTTTATAAGACTTGTAAATGAGACCTAAATAGTGGGGCGGGCCTGTGTAGCCGGATTCATCTGAATAACATTAATAAAAAATGGATACAGACATGCTAAGTCATTTTTTCAGCTCTATTGGAGTTGCCACATTATAAAAACACCAAACACGGTGTATATTCCATTATGCTATTACCTAAAACTCAAAAATACACATTAAAATACCATGCATAATATTTCCATAAAACATAGGTCAAAATTACAGGGAGTCAAATTTGCAGCTAAGATTGTGCTCACACAAAATATTATTGCCAATCAAATCTCATCAACAGATTTACATTTCAGATATCTACAACACCAGAACCCCCCAAGTCCTACAATAACATAATCGTGTACAATAACTGTGACAATCAAAGAAGCTTTATCACTGCCTCAGATAGAGCAAGCGGGAACATAGAGTGTAGACAATATAAAAGAGTGCACAGCTTCCTGACCATGGAGTTACTTCTTCTCATCTTTGATTCCTGATGTGTTTCTCCAAGCAGCCCAACAAGCAAATATACCCCACACCAGTAAGAAAAATAACATACAGTGAGACCTATCGTTTGTCCCTCGCACATTCAACGGTAGAAAAATATCTTGTTCTACCTGATGCAAATATATAAAGAAAAGAGTCATGTTGCATTAAGTCTCAAATGCAATCGCATATATCTCGTTAGTCCCCCCCAACTTATTGTAACGAGGTATATATCTCATTAGAAATTTTTCACATTTTCTATAAATGATATCATTCAATCCATTAGAGTATATATTTCACATTTTATAAAGTACATAGCTCGTTATATGAGGAATATGATTTTCAAAAAAAATGAAAACATGGGCGGACTGCGTTTGGGACTGGAAATGAGAGTGCGTGTAACATTTTCCTATTAAAAAAAATGTAATGTCAGAGGGTCGATGGGCCAAACGCGGAATTAGGAAACAAGTCCAATTTCGAAAACTAACATGGTTCTCTGTGACTTGATTTTTATGGTTTTCTTGGAAACAGAATGCTTTCACAAGTTAATTCATTTCACCCTACTAACCTTTAGTTGTCTGTGCCACGTTCCAAGCTCGGGCCTGTATTCCTTCCGTCTAATATGATCCTATACGCATAGAACACCAACATGGCTCCACTGCACATACAAGCAATATGTCAGATTCATGAATCAAAAATAAGCAAGCAACACCAATACCAAAGTACCACATAGTTTATACAAGCCAAAAAGAGATTCTTTTCGGTTAGTAAAAGTATGAATAAGGTTCTGAGAAATTGTACACTTTCTCTTATTTAATTCATATTTTCCTTTTTGAGTTTTGACACTGTTTAAAAAAAATTAAAAGAAGAAAATTGCTTCTTTTCAGTTTAGTTCATCGAAACAAAAGTCATTCCATAGACATTTATTGGTAGAAAAATGCTAGTTTAGTGAGTTTGGAAATTGACCTCAAAGGTTCTGTGAATTGTTCTAAGATCATTTAGAGAAGAAATGTGATTGGAGAAACCAAAATTAAATGTTGCTCAAAGTGTTATGCAGGACCTTAATTGAATTTTCATGTTCGTTTGCACAAGTCAAAGGAGAGGTTCCAAACATCTTAATTGTTCACAAACCTCTATATATTAATATGCCCTAAATTGTAGTCAATTAGGGAAAAGTAAAAAAAAGGTGAAATAAAGGAGAACAATCAATATACGGCATCAAATATAACAAATATGAAAGAATGCCAGGTAACCTGATGAGGGACATTAGAAAGCCTGGAAATGAGCCTCTCTGCATGAAAAATGATGCAAAATTAGAAAAATCTGGCAGGTCAGCAATTACTATATATAACCAATAAAAAAATTCATCACAGAATGATCTTCTGTTTGAACTATAAACATGCTTGAACTAAAAATCTATTACCTGAGAAAACAACCCCAACTCCCTTATGAAAATAACAAATGCAATTGCTGCACCACAAAGAGATTAGTTAAAATGAGCAGTGGAATATGTGAATGGACAAACAGTCATATACTGCTATGTAAATCTTTGATAATAGAAACCATCAGTTGATATCATTCTTCAATTCTACCATTAAAGCAACAATCCCAAATGTTGGACCACAAAGAGATTAGTTAAAATGAGCAGTGGAATATGTGAATGGACAAACAGTCATATCTGCTATGTAAATCTTTGATAATAGAAACCATCAGTTGATATCATTCTTCAATTCTACCATTAAAGCAACAATCCCAAATTTCCAACATTTTCTGTAAGAACAAAAACTGCGAAGGAAATGCGTCCAGAAGTTATCACAGTTAATACTGAACCTTTCAGTATATTATGTATCCCCATTTACTAATTTGATTTCTCCGATTCTTTGGCTTCTCAAGAACCAACCCTCTAAGGTTAAAGGATTCATGGATATAGTATGAATCATAATTCAAATAGGCTCACTGGCTTCCCAATGTTTTTGCATATCGCACGCTGATCTGGTTACAGTCCCAAGAAAAGATGAACTATCATATCCATTATATCATTTCAGTTTTACTAGATATCTTTAAAGACTCCAAAAAAATTATAGAAATTAATCATTCTGAGTGTAGTTTTGTCCAAAAATTGCCTCATCTTACTATCATGACATCTCGAATCAGCCTGTGACAGATAGATTTCTTGCAGGTAAGTTATTCATCAGTTATTCTATGCAAATGCACAGCCATGACAGTAAGAAGCTAGCTCCCTTTTATCTCATACCTTCCGCAGTTAATTTTAATACATGGCTAGGCATATGAAAAGGTGCACATAAAAATCTACCATGAGGACCATGTTTGACATATAAAAGCCATGCAATATACGAATACAATAAATGAGCATCCATCTTTCTTTCACAAGGAAATTCATTATAAAAGTGAACCAGGTTACATGGAGAATGGAAATTGATGTATGGACTAATAAAATATTAAAATGGTCACAACTGAAGAATACAGAATCAAATTCCTTTGTGCTTTGCCAAAGGCTCAAATACCACACAATGAACTTAAGCTGAGGGACTAACTGACCTGCTTGACCTTTCAGATGTACAGAAGATGATTGTCCACTTTTATATGATCTTAAACTCAAAATGCTCAAAGCCAATAATGCACCACCAAGAATAACACCAAACCGAATTGCAGATGTGCTTCCAGTTAGCATGAAGGACAAAAAGCCTCCAACAGAGAGAAAGGCCCCTGCATGGTAAAAGCAGATTTTCATTACTGAACATCAGCAGCCAAAAAAAATTTCTTTCGCCAAGTTCAGTCATGTCTTGGACTGAATAGCAATGACGAGTGGTATTGCAAATATTCTTTTTAAAAAACTGAACAAGATGCTTACCATAAGGGATCCCAAGGTAAAAATCACGTAATTCGGACACTTCTTTCAAATCATCAGGATAGGAAGCGAAAGTCTCCACGATATCCTTCACCTCCTCCGGAGAATTCTCTGCTGCAGCAGAGAGATATACTTTTCCTTCTTCACTAATTTCTTTCGCTATTCTAGTCAAGTCATTCCTAGCTTTCTCAGATTCAATATTGAATTTCTCAGATGCATACCCCATAATAACCATCGCCTTCTTGGAGTACTCTTCATAAGTTTTTTGTGAAATAGCTTGCATCTTTAAGGCTTCCTCTTTGAATGTTTCCAGCACACGTTTCCATTCTTCCTGCAACTCAACAGCTTCTTTATTGAGCTCATTTCGACTGTTCTCCGCTTCAATCTCTGAATGCTTCTGAATGGTAGGTAGGATCAACCATTAAAAACCCAAGACACGATATTTCACATTGGATTGGAAAAAGACATAATCGAAGTACAGGACACTGTCGAAAATCCATTACTATCCAGCATCCACCACCCCAATATTTAAAAACATAATGCCTCAAGCCATGTGATGGGCTATATGCGATGTGATAGGCTATCTGGTAACAAGAAACGAGAAGCTCTTCAAAGGGACTACTTGCTATATTAAGTATACTTGGAGAATAGTAGTCTCCTTTTTTTCAAATCTGGCGTTCACACATCGTTAAGGCCAGTAAGATCAGCATACTAAAATAGGTTCTTTTTTCTGGTTGAGTGAGTCATATTGTGATAGTGGCTTCTTGGGAAGGGTTACTTTGCATCTCCATCATGTAATCCATCAAAAAAATTACAAAAAAAAAAAAAGCTTCTTTAACTCATTGTCAACAATACAAGTATCAGCTCGACTTCTTGAACTTGATGAGAAGAAAAAAGAACCATTTTGAAATGATTTCACTGTCTTTCTAGACAAATTGGAAGTTACACACGATAACAGACATCGACGAAGTGCAAATGGAAACCCATCCCACCCACAAAATGTTTAGATTCGTCGATCAAACTCTCATTTCATAAATTGCCTTAAATTCAACATCACCCTCTGCACCCAAATCAAATTCCATTCTCCAACACATCAAAAGATCTCCCAAAAAAAACCTAATCATTAACAGCTCTAACACTCAGAAACACGAGCCAGAGATCGACTCACCGATTCTTCATGCGAGGCCGCGAGGGCGACGAATCCCCCGCGCCCGACCACGGGGGCGCGAATCCCGAGGCATCTCCGGTGAAGCAGCCGCGGCAGGATCGACGGAACGGCGAGCGAACGAGGGAGGCGAGCGGGTCCGGGTCCGGGTCGCGGCAACGGCGGCGAGAGGGGGATGTTAGGGTTTTGGTTTGAAACGAAGGTCTCCAGACCGGCCATGGCGAGAGGAGGGTCCCACACGTGTCGATCACACGTGCGAAAGAGAGCAACTGAAGGGGAATCGATGGGGGAAGACAACAATCCACAAGCGTCAGTGACAGCGATTTATGGGGGGCTGAAACGGACGGACGAGCCCGCTCACACGTGTGACTGATGCGAAGCGAAGCTCTGTTGGTGGGACCTACTGTTTTGTTTGTTTTATTTTTGTTCGTACGAAGGACAAACCTCCGCCGTTGCTGAATGTCGGGCAGACTCTACAACGGTCCGCGGCCCGGTTTCCCGGCCCGAGTCGTTTCCACCGGGCTGGACCTCGGGTTCAACTCGGCCCGGCCCAGCATGGTTCCAAGTTTTTGGTACGATCAGTTTTTTTTCTTGATCTAAAATACAGTCTTATATATCTTGTTGGAAATTCAGTTAAACATATACTTCGTTGGATGTTAAATATTTTTAAATATACATTATTATATACATTATTAAATATTTTTTTACATTTACAAAAAATCGATTCATTCAATTCGGAATAGAGAGATATATACTTCTTATCAAAATATATACTTCATTAGATAATGTTTACTATTTTAAAAAATAAAAACATTTTTTATCTGAATTTTGATTGGTAAAATAAATTAAGTCTAATATTTTCCTTGAAAGAAAGAATATGGTGCCTTCCCCCTTAGCAAGCAAAGTGTGAGAAGCTCCACGTGTAGAAAAGGAAAAGATGTAATATGTGTGAGCTTTTTATTATTGATGCAGCACGATCATGGATCATTAAGGAGCATCATATGGAGGATCATAGATGATTTATACTTATTAGTATTCTAGTTTTATTTGTTAGATTTATCATATCTTTTCTGGATAATTAGGATTAGTTAATATTCAGATATGATTTTTTTATATTTTTAGTTAGAATTTGAATTTAAATTCAAATTTGAATATTAGTTATGATTAAATGGAGATTAGTGATTATTTGAAGTTTATTTATTTTATCTATTGTATTTTGTTAGGAGTACTAACATTTACATAGAAATACCAAATTTCTGGAATTTCTTAGGAAATTAACAGATATTTAAAGTCCAACATCTCTGGTATCCTTCTATTGAAGAATCAACAGCCTTGTTGGAGCCTGCAGATCTCGCATCCTTGAAAGTCGATCAAGTCAGCAGAAGAGCGTGATTTCCCACACTGCATCAGTTGGTATCAGAGCAAGGTTCGACCACCACCGCAAGCCGCCGTTGCCGTCGAGCCGCTGCCTCAGAGCACTGCCGTCGCCGTTGTTGTCGTCCTGAGCCGCTGCCATTGTTGAACCCATATCTCATTTATCTTTACCCGTCCAGATACATCCCATACAAAAAAAAATCATTAGTTCATTATCCTTCAAATTCCAGCCAACCCAAATAAAAAAATAAAATAAAAACCTCATATTCCTTTCATTTTAGTCCACCATAAATTAAACAAAATAATATCCATGGCTACCGGGGATCGAAAGAACACAGACGTCATCAGCTTCAATCGATTGAATGTCCTTGAAGTTATACCATCAAAATTCAGTGGATCACGTCATCAATTGCTCGAGCTTCATCACCAAGTTGTTCAACTAAACTCGAGAACGAGTTTTTCTAAAGAGAGAGAATAATGCAGCACGATCATGGACCATTAAGGAGCATCATATGGAGGATCATGGATGATTTATACTTATTAGTATTTTAGTTTTATTTGTTAGATTTATCATATCTTTTGTGAATAATTAGGATTAGTTAGTATTCAGATATTATTCAGATATGATTTTTTTTATATTTTTAGTTAGGATTTGAATTTGAATTTTTGAATTTAAATTCAAATTTGAATATTAGTTAGGATTAAATGGAGATTAGTGATTATTTAAAATTTATTTTTTTTATCTATTGTATTTTGTTAAGAGTACTAACATTTACATAGAAATACCAAATTTCTGACATTTCTTAGAAAATCAACAGATATTTGAAGCTCAGCATCTCTGGTATCTTTCTATTGAAGAATCAACAGCATTGTTGGAGCCTGCACATCTCGCATCCTTGAAGGTCGATCGAGTCTGCAGAAGAGCGTGATCTCCCACGCTGCATCAATTATTCAGTTTTACTTTTAATTTTATTTTTAGTTTGATGATGATCAATCCTAATTTTGAACAGGTTAGATGATTGTCTAGAACCTTCATCGAGATACAGTTGTCACATTTAAAGTATAATATAAAATTATCTAACATAATATATATTGTGTTACTTCAAAATATATTATATTATGAAAATGTAAAAATATACATTCAATTTGTTAATCAATGAGTTCACTTTTCTATAGAAAAATGTATATTATTAGTTAAATATATATCTTAAAATAATCAAACATATGCGGACTATAAATGTACAACAAATGATCATTTTGTATCCCCGATTATTTACTCCATTATAAAAAAAACATAAAATATATAAATTCAAATCATAATAACATATTGTAGGGCTAAAAAATTGAAGCCTACCAACTATACTCCACGTATCGGCGGCCAATGACCAAATTGACGAGGGCCCACGACCCTAATCACCCACCATTGGTGGATCCGGCCCGTCGACCGATTAAAATCTTAACCTAATCAAACCTATCAAATATGATAAACCTAATAAATCTATATCCATCATTATCCTAACCCTCTAAAAAACACAGGGGAAGGATTTAGGACTAGATCAACATTTGATATCAGTAAATCCAGTAGTAAACCTCTAAGGAGCCTAGGATGAGATTTGGAACTGGATTAACCTGGTCAATCTCTATTGATGATCATAAATCTGAGATCTCATCTAATACGCAAGATGTGATCTCCAGATCCCCAAGAACACTATAAAAGCGAATCAATTCTCCCTATCAATGGGGGGGGGGGGGCGTCCACTGGATCCATAAACCAAAAGAGGAACTAAGTCTGACTTGATCCCTAAACAAGGGTACGTAGACAGTCTGAGAGGTCACATCAAGTTCAGTCCAAATCTAACCAAACTCAGACTTCCCTCGAGTCCGGTCCATTCAAAGATGAGGATCGCTGGCAACCGGACGGTGCCCGTCGGAGGAGACAGGAGCAGACGGATTCTGACGACCCAAACCCAATATGTCATTTTTTGTCCCTCCAGTTTAACGCGCCAGGTAGGGGGCGTTGTAAGTACAAGAGCATACTCGTGATCATGCCTCCATAAAAATAAAAAAACCTCTGATGACACTGACTCCGGTGACCCAGCCGATGTGAGGGGAAACCTCGTCTCTGCCTAGCGGAACGTCCGCAGGGGGGGGGAGGGGGTTTGATTCCATTCAATTACAAAAAATAGTCAATGTTCCTGATCAACTCCTCCAATTCAATTGCCTCCAAACAAATGGCACACGTCACGTGCAATCTCCACGTCCTCCACCTTCTCCTCCGCATGGGACGACGGTCGACGCATCAACAACAATGACCTATTCGAGGAGAATGTCGCTGTCGCAGCCTCTCCACGTGTCATCGTCCTAATGCGTGGACTTTGACATTATTCATGCACTATTGTCTACATTTGCGTCGCCATTCACATCACAGTTCATCTTCTTCTCCGTCTGCACGCCTCCTATTGCGCATCGTCGAGTCGGCCCGCCGCCTCTATAGGTCGTTGCCTCATCAGCCGCCTCCTCGGCACATCCCCTGACACGCCACCTCGGGTTGTCTCCTCGGCATGCCACCACGAGACGCCTCCTTAGCACATCACCTCGGCTGTCCTCCTCGTGCCCATTAAAGTCCACGCAGCATGCTCAGGGCCACTGGGGAAGGCCCTTATGAATTAGTTGAGGCATACGGCAAAGGGGCACAAACTCTGCGTGGACGGTCAATGAAAGGCACACCGCAGCGAGACAAGTCCAGCAACTTGCGCCCCTATTCCCCGTACACCCGGCCATGTACAGACCAAATTAAACATCACCCCATCCTATGTGCACAAACAGTAGTGTAGAATATCGATTATTCCCCTATCATCAGTACGGACGGGATTGCTGCCAACCAACTTCCCCCCAAATGGTGGCGCCTCTAACGGTTCAAGCCCAAGGGAGGAGAGAGTTCACCCCATTCAGCCACACTGTGCAAACAACTCAAGCCCAAGGCAACTCACGAATTCGATTGCTCCGATTCGGCCACGTCGTCCAAATGACTCAAGCCCAAGGCGACTCGCAAATTCAATCGCCCCACTCGGCCACGTCGTGCAATCAACTCAAGCCCAAGGCGACTTGCAAATTCGATCGCTCCGTTCGGCCACGTATTGAAAACGACTCAAATCTAAGGCAACCCACAAATTCGCTCGCCTCGTTCGGTCACATGGTGCACACGATTCAAGCCCAAGGGGGTCGGACCGACCTACACAAGGTGACACCATCTTAATGGTTCAAGCCCAGGGGCAACACGTTGTCACGCCCACGACTCAAAGGCCACGTCCTGCAAACGACTCAAGTCTGCCAAGAAACGGACCTCTACAGGTTAACGCCTTCCTGACGGCTAAAACCTATGTTCAAACAAGACCAAAGCATCATCTCATCACGATAGACAAACACCAAATCTCCACAAAACCCTACCAGCCACCAAAGTTTTATTTATGGCGCGCGCGGAATGATGATCAAGACCGGACATGCACCGACCGGTACGTGTCACCTCAAGTATGTTTTTCCCACCCAACAGGAGGATCTTCGATCCCTATCGGATGGAAAAAAAAGGGGCATCTGTAGGGCCCAAAAATGAGGTCCACCAACTATGCTTTACGTACAGGTGGCCCATGACCGAATTGACGAGGGCCCACGATCCGGATCACCCACCATTGGTGAATCTGGCCTATCGACCGATTAAAATCCTAACCTAATCAAACATATCAGATATGACAAACCTAATAAATCTAGATCCATCATTATCCTAACCCTCTAAAAAACTGAGGGGGGGGGGATTTAGGACTAGATCAACTTTTGATATCAATAAATCCAGTAGATTTAGATGCATCAATATCCTAAACCTCTACGGAGCCTAGGATGGGATTTGGAACTGGATCAATCTGATCAATCCCTGTTGATGATCATAAATCTGATATCTCATCTAATACACAAGATGTGATCTCCAGATCCCCAAGAATATTATAAAAGGGAACCAATTCTCTCTATCAATGGGGGGCCTTCCACTGGATCCATAAACCAAAAGAGGAACTACGTATGACTTGATCCCTAAACAAGGGTACGTAGGTCGTCTGAGAGGTCACATCAAATTCAGTCCAAATATAACTAAACCCAGACTGCCCTCGAGTCTAGTCCATTCAAGGAGGAATATCGCCGACAATCGGACAGTACTCGTCAGAGCTGACAGGAGCGGACGGATTCTGACGACCCAAACCCAGTATGTTATTTTTTGTCCCTCCACATATATTTCATCTTTTATAAAAAAATATGTACTTTATTTGCTAAATGTGTGCTTAAAAAAATATTTGAGGACCGCAAATCTTTCTATAAAGAAATTGTTACACTCGGTTCATTTTATAATCCAAAATGTATATAAACAGAAAAGTTATATACATTTTTTTAATTTTTGTAAAAGGTGAAATATATAATTCAATAAATTAAATAATATCATTTATAAAAAATGTAAAAAAATTCTATCGAGATATATACCCCATTATAGTGAGTATACATGGTTAATAAGGTATATATGACTGTATTTAAGAATGTGAAAATGATTGAATGGAGCGGCACTCATCAATTTAAGAGTGAGATGACAAAATTGTTGTAAAATCAGTCGGCAAAAAGTCTATTATGTAGTTTTTCCAATGGAACATCTCATCTTCTTTGTAATTTTGGTCACTTGAGTGCATGAAAATTGCTTTTCTTTGATCTATGACTCTATGAGACCCTCTTCATTGCATTCATCATTCCCACAATGTTCACCATGTTTCTCGCATTGTTTATAGACAACTGACCACATTGATACATAATTGCTTTTCTTTGATCTAACTAATACCATGCTAGGGCTTGTTTTCTCAAAGTTATGGTACAGGCTGGATGTTAATTTATCTTATAAAATTGCAATATCATTATAATATAAGTGTTGTTATATTCAGTCATTTTCATAGTCCTAAATACAGTCTTAAACTTTGTTAGTCATATATACTAACTGCAACGAGATATATATATTGTAAGAAATATTTTCATATTTCTTATAAATGATATTATGTAATTCAATTCATTAGAATATAAATTTCATCTTATAAAAAAAATACATGCAAAAGGTATACAATTTTTAAAAAAATGTGTGATTTTTGAACTGTAAAATAGACCGCGTATAACATTTTCCTTATAATATACAACATAATTTAGAGAATCGAGGAAGCTTCTCATTTTCATTTCATTCGCATGCCACAATTATACATCATATATTTCCATTAAATTTGTCATGTTTATACAATGTGTTCAGATTCCATGATAAAAAAGGGAGGGAGCTAATTAATAAAAGGAAAATAAATATGAAGATAAAGAGCTGATGTAAATGTATGCTTAGTAATGCTTCTGTGCCTGCAAAACAGGGGAGAAATAACAGGAGCTGTCTCTAGTGAAAGAAATAAATATCATACATGATTTATATTATTAAAAGAGTACTATTAGTATCAACGAAGCCCTTAACACTGTTAGAATAAAAAAAAAGAATGAATAAAAAATATTATTAGGTTTGTATATAATATTTATAATACAAAAAGAAAAAGAAAAAGATTAATCTACCATTAACTCTAACATATATACATATTTAACAAACACCACCCAGCGTCAAAGTTGCAATACAGGATGTCATCAATCAATTTCACTTTCCTTCCCATAAAAACTCCCAAACCCAAGACTTTATTTATTTTGAAAATATGCAACAATTAATCTGAAAAGAGTGCAAATGAGTGATCACACGTGGTTTGCGAGAGCAAACTCACATAGACGAAGTTTAGAAATGGGAATAAAAAATATAAGAAAACAAAAAAAAGAGTCACCTTGTAACAAGATACCCGAGGAAAGCCAAAACAAACTTCTTACATCTAGATGCAAACTATCCCATGAAATATCTTTTCTTTCCAAAATTTTAACTCAATATATATCAATTAATCAGATCAAACTTCATGAATATTCTCAATGTAAATCTTTCTTGTTAATGATATGTATTGAAAAATAGTTTTGATTTCAATTTCCTCTAATAGCTCATTAGCTCGCTCCCATGTGATCCATTCATCATCACTCGAAGCATAAGTAAGGAGTCCACACATACCATGACACAATCAAAAATAGGTTAGGAAATGAAAATGATTTGTCATTGATGAAAGTAATTGGAGAGCTCTTTATAGAGAATGAATCACAACTATTACGTGCACAGTCATGTTTAAGGCAATGATCGTCAATTAACTGTGATGTCATCACAAATGGATTTATTGCACTAAAATGGCTAACTTTGGAATTTTAATACAAAATGTGACCACCTTGTCTGCCTTTACAAAGGGTGTTTTTACACTCAGTCTTTTTTTACAGTCCAAAATATTGTCCTATATGTATCGTTAGAAATCCAGTGAAACATATGCATCGTTAAATGAGTTATATATATCGTTAATTTATTGTTTTATATTTATTAAAATAGGTTTATTAAATTCAAAATGGAGCAATATACACTTTCAGCAAAGCATGCATATACATTGTTAGATAATGATTAATGTGTTTTTTTTAAAAAAAACATATGTATCTGCATTTTGAATTATAAAAAAACTGAGTCTAACGTTTTCTTAAATTGATTTAAATGGCCCAATTCACTAAAACCTAATGGTTTTGTCAAATTATTTTCAGAAAAGAAATACAGTAATGGAAGCTCTGCCCCTAACATATTGATTAGATTTTTATTAGTAAATTCTAGTATGAATTATTTTGTAAAAAAAATCAATTGTTATCTCTTTTTTCATTCTTTCCGTGTTGATTTTCTTTGTAATTTTAAAAAATATATAATAAATTTGCTTGTGAATGGGATGGATTTTTAATATTCAGGATTGGATCTCAATAAAAAAAAATGTTACATATATAGTCATTCAGCAGTCACTTTTGCACCAAATACACTCTAATTTTTTTTTTAAATATGTATTTTATAATAAAACATATGCTTTCAAAAAAACAGTCACATTGTATTTTTTATATTTTTTCCTAACTGAACATATATTGACACAACAGTGTGTATATATACAATCCCATCCATAGTCCACATCATTTTTTTTCTAAATATACAATCATTCATTGAAGTAGATATTATTATAAAAAGTGAATTATACACTGAGATGCACTAGTAAAATTTATTCTTCAAATAAACAAAAAAAAAACAATGGATAAGCGGTTGCAAATAGGACTACAAAATAGATTCAATGTTTCAGCACTATTAAAAATTTCTCAAATACAGTTTCATGTACCTCTTTAACCCCTTTATTCACTATAATGAAATAAATATCTCATTGAAAAATTTTCACATTTTTTATAAATAAGATAACATAATATATTATAATATATAATTCACATTTTATAAAAATATATACATCATTAAATAAGATGATAATTTTAAAAAATTGAGATAATAGATAAGTTGTGTTTGACTCAATCAAGAGTGTTGTTACATCCAATTTTTTTTAACCCCAATTCCGATATTATATGCATTGATAGAAAATTAATAAAGCATATACTCACATTAACAAAGTATATGCGTCAATAGAAATATTTAACATTTTTTATAAGTGCATCCACACATGTAATTCATTAGAACACATGCTTTATTTATTATAAAAGCATATAGCTCATTAGATAAAGTATGCTATTTAAAAAAATTAAAACACATGTAGATTAAAATTAGAACTAAAAACATAATTGTACTAATATTATCCCACCCCTCAAAAAAGTGTAACATTTTCTTTGTTCTTAATGCTGGGCCATGGGCTTGCATGTGCTCACCACATGCAAAACAGGGGGAGAAATAACAGGAGCTGTCTCTGGTGAAAGAAATAAATATCATACATGATTTATATTATTAATAGAGTACTATTAGTATCAACGAAGCCCTTAACACTGTTAGAATAAAAAAAAAAAGAATGAATAAAAAATATTATTAGAGTTTGTATCTAATATTTATAATACAAAAAGGAAAAAAAGGAAAAGACTAATCTACCATTAACCCTAACATATATACACATTTAACAAACACCACCCAACGTCAAATTTGCAATGCAGGATGTCATCAATCAATTTCACTTTCCTTCCCATAAAAACTCCCAAACCCAAGACTTTAATTATTTTGAAAATATGCAACAATTAATCTGAAAAGAGTGCAAATAAGTGATCACACGTGGTTTGCGAGAGCAAACTCACATAGAAGAAGTTGAGAAATGGGAATAAAAAATATAAGAAAACAAAAAAAAAGAGTCACCTTGTAACAAGATACCCGATGAAAGCCAAAACAAACTTCTTACATCTAGATGCAAATTATCCCGTGAAATATCTTTTCTTTTCAAAATTTTAACTCAATATATATCAATTAATCAGATCAAACTTCATGAATATTCTCAATGTAAATCTTTCTTGTTAATGATATGTATTGAAAAATAGTTTTGATTTCAATTTCCTCTGATAGCTCATTAGCTCGCTCCCATGTGATCCCTTCATCATCACTCGAAGCATAAGTAAGGAGTCCACACATACCATGACACAATCAAAAATAGGTTAGGAAATGAAAATGATTTGTCATTGATGAAAGTAATTGGAGAGCTCTTTATAGAGAATGAATCACAACTATTACGTGCACACAGTCATGTTTAAGGCAATGATCGTCAAAAGATCAATTAACTATGATTTTTTTTCTTTGGTCATCACAAATGGATTTATTGCACTAAAATGGCTAACTTTGGAATTTTAATACAAAATGTGATCACCTTGTCTGCCTTTACAAAGGGTGTTTTTACACTCAGTCTTTTTTTATAGTCCAAAATATTGTTATATATGTATCATTAGAAATCCAGTAAAACATATGCATCGTTAAATGAGTTATATATATCGTTAATTTATTTTTTTATATTTATTAAAAATAGGTTTATTAAATTCAAAATGCAATATACACTTTCAGCAAAGCATGCATATACATAGTTAGATGATGATTACTGTGTTTTTTTTAAAAAAAACATATGTATTAATTATAAAAAAAATTGAGTCTACCGTTTTCTTAAATTGATTTAAATGGCCCAATTCACTAAAACCTAATGGTTTTGTCAAATTATTTTCAGAAAAGAAATACAGTAATGGAAGCTCTGCCCCTAACATATTGATTAGATTTTTATTAGTAAATTCTAGTATGAATTATTTTGTAAAAAATAATCAATTGTTATCTCTTTTTTCATTCTTTCCGTGTTGATTTTCTTTGTAATTTTTAAAAAATATATAATAAATTTGCTTGTGAATGGGATGGATTTTTAATATTCAAGGATTGGATCTCAATAAAAAAAAATGTTACATATATAGTCATTCAGCAGTCACTTTTGCACCAAATACACTCTAATTTTTTTTTTAAATATGTATTTTATAATAAAGCATATGCTTTCAAAAAAAACAGTCACATTGTATTTTTTATATTTTTTCCTAACTGAACATATATTGACACAACAGTGTATATATGCAGTTCCATCCATAGTTCACATCATTTTTTTTTCTAAATATACAATCATTCATTGAAGTAGATATTATTATAAAAAGTGAATTATACACTGAGATACACTAGTAAAATTTATTCTTCAAAAAAACAAAAAAAATAATGGATAAGCGGTTGCAAATAGGACTACAAAATAGATTCAATGTTTCAGCACTATTAAAAATTTCTCAAATACAGTTTCATATACCTGTTTAGCCCCTTTATTCACTATAATGAAATAAATATCTCATTGAAAAATTTTCACATTTTTTATAAATAAGATAACATAATATATTATAATATATAATTCACATTTTATAAAAATATATACATCATTAAATAAGATGATAATTTTAAAAAATTGAGATAATAGATAAGTTGTGTTTGACTCAATCAAGAGTGTTGTTACATCCAATTTTTTTTAACCCCAATTCCGATCTTATATGCATTGATAGAAAATTAATAAAGTATATACTCACATTAACAAAGTATATGCGTCAATATAAATTTTTAACATTTTTTATAAGTGCATCCACACATATTCATTAGAGCATATGCTTTATTTATTATAAAAGCATATAGCTCATTAGATAAAGTATACTATTTAAAAAAATTAAAGCACATGTAGATTAAAATTAGAACTAAAAACATAATTGTACTAATATTATCCCACCCCTCAATAAAGTGTAACATTTTCTTTGTTCTTAATGCTGGGCCATGGGCTTGCTGCCAACCTAAAGCAATGATGGCACGACATAACCGTATCATTACATGTTGGGTATGTTGGAAAAACCTTGGGTTTTGACCATGTTTTGGTTAAAATGAGTTTTGAGTTCTACTAATTATGTTTAGTGGAAACTCATTGGATTACGTTCCTCTCGTTGAGTAGATGAACGTAGTATATTTATATTCTCAAAACCTATTTTGGGTGAATGAGAAAATTGGATCCAAAGTTCTCCTTAAAACATGATGAAAGTGGTTGGTGATTGGGAATGAAAAAGAAAAAGCTATAGTCACATATCGGTTAAAAAGAAAAAGTATTGAAGATTTATAAGGTGGGCTCATTGTACTCTAGTGTATTGTTTTTTGTGGACACCCTATGGTGGATCTTTCCAAGCGGGGTGGTGCGTAGCACCACCACGCGCGGCGCGCGATGGCGTATTGGGCGTTTTAGGGCGCACTTACGATCAGACCGTTGATTATTCAAATTAATGGGTGCTTGAGACTCTGTTTCAGATAAAACTGAACAGAGGAAGAGATCTCTTCAACCAATTCTTCCCTATACAAAAACCACCCATTCTTTGCATTTTGAGACATCCAATTCATTCATTGTAATAGTTTTAAGGGTGCATTCGAGTCCAGTTCATTGAGTGCATACATACAGTCAGTAAGACAAAGAGAGAGTGTGAAAAACAAAAGTTGGTTCGCTGGTCCTCTGGTTTGAAGTGCTGCTACCAAAGGACGTCGACTGTTGTATCATGGGAGACATTCGCCGCCATCCGTGAACACCTGTGCGGGGCGAATTACGTCTTAAGGACATAGAGTCCAACTCTAGCCTCGGTCTTCTTCTTCAGAACAGATTCGACAACCCAGTACATTTTATTCTTCTTCTCTGAATTTATCTACTGTGTTTCTGTTAATTTATATTGTTTTGTAAACATAGCCCGTTATATTAGTACTGCTTTACTAACAGAGTATTGATACACTCATTCTGTTTTACAGTAGTGTCATATATTATAAAAATATAATATATATTATCTTATCATAGTATATGAGATATTTATTACAGTATATAATGCAAAAAAAATATTATATTATTGCATTTTAATATATACTTCATTTGTACTTTCAACGAGAGAGTTTAATTTGAAAAGAAAAAGATGTAGGGCTGCACAGCTAGCTAGGGCTGGTAAACGGATCAAGCCGCTCTGGCTCGGCTCAGTTTAAGCTTGTTCAGACTCATTCAATTAGATAAATGAGTGAGCTTGAACAATTTTTAAAGCTCGGTTAGGCTCGGGACATGAATCGAGCTTTATTTTGTGTTCAAACTCGACTTATTTGTGTTATAAAAAACTTAATTGAACCTTCACTCAACTCCTTTGTAAAATCAGAACATTAAATCAATACAAAGTTATGCTCATTAAGCTCATGAACTTAGCTCATTTATGCTAAAATTTTGTTTTCTTTTCCTAAAGGCCCTTCAATGAAAAAGAATGTTAGACTCATTAAGGCTTGTGAGCTCGACTCAACTCGTTTATAAACCAGTCAAACTTAAACATGTTAAAACTTGATTCGTTCAACTCGTTTATCACCCCTACCTAGTGGAGGATTTATCATTTTCACTGCACGATACAGTCATAGAATCAAAATGGCAATTTCGCAAATTCAAACATAGGCAAGATCGTTTCCATGGTACTCGAAAATCTCCCGCTCTAAATGCAAAAACACTCGCCCGAGGTGTTCGGAGATCGTCAACGACAACGTTAAATTCTCCTCGCCGATTCCAACGGCTCGATTCATCGCCTGGATCTCCCCAATCGCCGGATCCAACTTGCATTTATTTGCATATAAAAGATTTTTAGTCGATAAATTTTATTTAAACCAATAATAAAATGACAAATAATTTTTTTAACACCACACCTAAAACTGCTATAATTACGTGCATTCTTGGAATTACCTTTTAAAATGAGAGGTTCACATATCAAATTATTTTTAAAATTTTTGTTATTTTTTATCCATAATTTACCGATATTTGATTGAACAAATTTTTGTTTATTATTATGATTTTAAAGAATAATAACTAAAAACATAATCAAACAAAAAATAATTTATTCCATTTTATATTATTATCTATTATGAAATAGTTTATATTTGCTATCTAAAAAGGTCTAACCCTCATTTCGGATGAAACATAAGCGGGGAATGGGGAGAAATATAGTTGAATAGCTAAAAAATGATATTTGTTTTATTTGAATAAATTCTGATAATTATGTTTGAGTAAACTAGGATATATCTGATAACTATTCTAAAAATTTTTTATAGTTATTTATCAAGATTCATCTATATCAATAAATAAAAATATCATTCTAATCATTTAAATAAAATTATCTTACATAACCCTTTCACACACATTTAAAAAATGTCACATCTATTCAGGGGCGGAGCTACAGCTCGGCTTGGCCGGGCTGTCAAGCCGAGCTGTATCCCCCCCCCCCCCCAAATTTTTTTTAAAAAGAACTTAGGTAACAATTGTGATTATTCCCACCATTATTCAGTCATAATTAGTCCTAATTACTACCCCTAATCATAGTTGATTATCCTCTATCACACCAGCTTGTACATGCTATACGTTTATTATTGTCTTGTATAGGCTAATTAATCCATCCATTATTTGCTTGCTACACACATCCATCACTTACCGTACATTGAAGAGACATAACTCAATTTCTATTGATCACATGGTGAGATACACATTTCTTATACAATAATACAATAGATATAAGATGAGAAAGGAATTCTCCCTTACTACCAATTTTGTTATAGTTTTCAGATTTTTTGTACAAAAATATGGTTTTAAAATTTTCAAATCTTTGTTAGAATGACTCATTTATTGTATATTTACCAGCCTATATATATTGGCATCAATTATATTTTTTCAATTATGAAACTTATTAAAATTTTAATAAGTTTAAACAACACTTCATACTAAGATAAAAAATGTTTTTTTTTTTGTAGATTCTATGATTATTTTACATTGAATTTTTTTTTGCTAAAAATACCGACTCAGATTCGATAATAGATGATTTATATTATCTAAAGGATCGTAAACACAGTTTCAATAACGTATTTTTTTTAAAAAAACTTAATCTTTTGCTTATTTTTGTATTTTTACATTTTTATGATAAAATTTAATAGAAATGAATTATAAGCTCGTTCGGTTTATATAAAATTTAAATTGTTTATTAGATTTTGAATTCATGTTAGTCCCCCCCCCCCCCAATATAAAATCCTGGCTCTGCCTCTGCATCTATCATATCACACACACATCTTTCGTACTTATTTTCAAACATAAATAATTTATGCATGAGTATAGTTGTCATTTGAAAATTTATACTTGTACCAATTTCTCATCTATCACTTATTCTCAATTTATTTAAAATGAATCAAACAATAAAAATATTATTTTTACCTCTCTTAATAAAAACAATAAAAAAAATAATCAAACAAAAATTTAATAATTGTGCATCAAATATTATCTCTTCCAGTATAACCACGACTGACAAATAAAAAATACACTTATGTCAAGAGTGTACGAGGGCAAATTAGTAATTCGTATCGGCGATTTTGCTCGGCACGACAACCTCGGTAGCCGATATTTATTTATATAAATTTAGTTTTTCGTGGCGAAGGAATTAATGTTCACCGTTGGGAGGCGTTTTTTTTAAAACTCAACGGCACGTCGACGAGGAATTCAACGATTTGTTTTAAAAGAAGTTAATTATGGTTTTGACCAAATAATTAAAGCGTGGATGTTATCGAAAACGCATCTCATCACCAACAGCTTCACGACACCGACTTGTCGACGATTTTTTAGTCTGTCCGTTCACTTTATCGGTGCGTGGAATTTGCAGTTAAGTCCCTGCCAATGTTTTTCTAATGGGAAAGTCCTTGATGTTAAATTATCGAGTAAAATACATTTGAACCCCTAAAATTTTTTAAACCTTTAAAAATATCTCATATAGTTTAAAAATATGCAATTACACCACTTATTATTAGATTTTTCATTAAAGTGATATATTAAATCTTTATTGTATTTTCACATTTTTTACCGTTTATTTTCACATTTTAATTAATTACTGCGTGATTTAATTTTCAACGTTCAAGCCATTTTCTTTTTATAAAGACGTATGTTTGGATTTTGAATCAGCATTATTATAATTAATTTCACCCATTAAATTTTTATTTTTTGTAAAATTTAGAACATCTTTTATTTATTTAATTGATTTGTATATTTGATTTATCAATCACAATAATAATTATTAGGATTATCTATTCATCACCCATAATTAGTTATGTTGGCAATCAATGGTGAAAATATTACATTATTCTAATAAAAAATCAGTAAGTTTCATTTCATTTGTTGTAGGAAATATTTGGGACATGATTACGTCTAATGTATTTATGGTAATGCGATTGTATAATCTGAAGATATAAATAATAACTGAGATACTCTATCAAAATTGAAAATTAAAATAGAATTTCATTAAATTCTAATATTTTCTTTCTTGTGATGTTTTTTAATTTTAACTGTCTAAAAGATGATACGATTGGAGATTGTCTAACACGTTATATCTAACCCGGTCCCTAAAATATATGTGACCCGTTTATTCCGAAAATAGCCCCATCACCTCCAAACACTTATTACAGTCCACGCACAAATCGTTTGAAAATTTTCGATTGCCCGGGAAACCCACATAAACAATTATAAATGACAGATTGGGATATTTCGGGCAAACAAAAAAAATTTAATACATGAAGCGAATCTTCATGAATGCCGTGTTTTGGGAATAGTTACTCCCGCTTTGTTTGTCAGAAATCTATGTTTAAAGTTTATTTTAAACAGTTCCATCCCCCAAAATACCCTCATACGATTTATTCCCAGAATGGCCACCACAATATAATGGACCCAATATTCTACCCAGCCAAGCATTAAATGTTATCAATGCCACGTAATCAACCACGGTTGAATTTGTTCAGCCATGATCAGGTCAAGCATTGATTAGCATCTCATAATATTCATTTATTGCAAAACAAAATAATCATTATAAAAAATAAATATATAAAAAAAGCGAAAGCGAAAAACAAATATTAAAGCACTGTCTGCTCCTCTGACTCGCTTCCTTTTAATGTCCCCGTATAAATGTATTTCCAAAAATACCCCTCCTATCCTTCACTCACTTTACATTGTTCCGGCGGAACACCTGTTTCTTTTCTATTACCTGACCAGTGTTTTAGAAACTAATTGGTTGAATCGGTTAAACATTTATCCGTTGTGAATTTCAGATTGATTTACCTTTAAAATCTAATGATATTAAAAATTAATAAAACACAATTAACCCATCAGTTGAATTGACGATTTTTGTAAATTGACATGGATTGATTAAACCGATCGTTTCTTTATTTATAGAAATTGTGAAGAATTACTTAATAACATATGAATTCTAATAAAAAATTTAAATTTTATATATTAAAATGATTTTAAATTAAAAATATTTATGTAAAGTTTATAAAAAAATATACATTTTTTTATTAATTTTGATAATTAATATATTTATTATATTTTAATTATATCATTGTATAAATTTAATTAATATAATCAGTGACTCTTGATTTTTTTTATTCACGGGAAAAATGAAGTCATTTTACTTCAATTTCACCATTCCACGAAAATGTTGGAAGGACTACATTGTTCCGGCGGAACACCGGTTTCTCATAGCTTGTGAGATGAAGACAGTAAAAGAAGACGGCATTCTGCCTCATTCAGCCATTTAGGTTTTTTTGTTAAACTGCTCTGCCGCAATAACATAACTCACTTGTCTTCTTCACCTGCAGAGCCGTTAATAAAAGGGAGTAAAAGCCAGTCGCGTTCGGACAGAACTGACAGACCTCTCTCTCTCTAAAATGCCGATTCGAATCGCCGGAGACTCACAGACTCCCCGCCGGAGATGATCGCCGTCGCTCTCTCCTCCTGATCTCCGCCCGGGATCCCTCCTCTCCGGTGGCCCCTCTCTTCCCCGGCGAAGGTGAAAAAAATCTCCGAAGACTCTTGTTCTAGGGTTTGATTTTTTGTGTTCAAACCGTTTTTAAGCTTCGACTGCACAATGTGAGTGGTTTCCCTTCGATTTTTAGGTTTTTCTTAAACCCTAAATGCGACGGCGAAAACGATGTCCAATCTCTTCCGCTTCGCGATCCTCTACTTCCTCCTCGTCCAATCCGGGCTCGCCACGTCATCACAGTCTCCTTCCCCGCTCAACGACGACGTCCTCGGCCTGATCGTCTTCAAGGCGGACCTCCGCGACCCCGCTTCGAAACTCGCGTCCTGGAACGAGGACGACGATGACCCGTGCGGGTGGTCCGGCGTCACGTGCGACCCCCGGTCGGGCCGAGTCACGGAACTCGCGCTCGACTCGCTCTCCCTCTCGGGCCGGATCGGCCCGCGCGGGCTCCTCCAGCTCCAGTCCCTCCGCCTCCTCTCACTCTCCAACAACAACTTCACCGGCGCCCTCTCCCCTGACCTCGCCAGGCTCGACGGCCTCCGCGTCGTCGACCTCAGCAACAACGCCTTGTCGGGGAGTGTCCCCGACGAGTTCTTCCGCAAATGCGGGTCCTTGCGGTCCATATCCCTTGCAAACAATGCCTTCGATGGGGAGCTCCCGCCGAGCCTCAGGTCGTGCGCGAGCCTCGCGTACCTCAACTTCTCATCGAACCGGCTCTCTGGTCCGTTGCCGGATGGGATCTGGTCGTTGAACGGGCTGCGGTCACTTGATCTGTCAGGGAATTCTCTCGTCGGGGAGATGCCCGGTGGGATTGAGAGCCTTCAGAGCCTCCGGACGATCAGTCTGAGAGGGAATTTGCTTTCCGGGAAGCTCCCGGAAGGGATTGGTAGTTGTATTTTGCTGAAGTCGATTGACTTTAGTGATAACTCGCTTACGGGTGAGCTCCCGGAGTCGATGCGGAAGCTCACAATGTGTGGTTTTTTGAGCTTGGCGTCGAATTCGTTCACTGGGGAAGTCCCTGGTTGGATTGGGGAGATGAGCAATCTTGAAAGCTTGGATTTGTCGAGGAACGGATTCCTGGGTCAGATACCAGGGGCGATTGGGAACCTTCGAATGCTCAAAGAATTAAATCTTTCCCGAAATGGCTTTATGGGGAGCTTGCCGGAATCTATGACGGGTTGCAAGAGCCTCGTGACGGTGGATTTCAGTAGGAATTCGTTGACGGGCGATATCCCATCGTGGGTTTTCGAAATGGGGGTGCAGAGGATCTTGCTTTCGAAGAATGGGTTTAACGGGGAGATACAAATCCCTTCGGCGGTTAATCGGAACCTCCATGTCTTGGATTTATCAGAGAATTCGGTTTCGGGTTCAATCCCGGCGAATTTGGGGAGTCTCCAAGGCTTGCAGTTCTTGAACCTGTCTCAGAATTCGTTAAAGGGATGATCCCGGCCAGCATTGGTGGTTTGAAGGATTTGGGCATGCTTGATCTGTGTGGTAACCGAATCAATGGTACCATCCCTTCAGAGATCGGAGGTATGGAGGCTCTCAAGGAGCTGAGGCTGGCGAAGAATTTCATCATAGGGAAGATCCCGACCCAGATAGGAAATTGTTCTTCCCTCAGTTCTCTGTAAGTCAATTTACCTCCTCTATGTTTATGTTTACCATTATTTTTTTTGTTTATATGGTTTTCTTGCTTGAACTGTCTTAAAATCTTTTGATTTGATATAAAATTCCAGTTTTTGGTTCTTATATACTATGAAATCCACCCAAAAATATATATATTTGCACCCTTCCTCCTTTTTTTGGTGAGGAACATTATTTTCCATTGTTAATAAAAGGCAGGTTGCAATAAATAAGGACACGATAGTCATTTGCATTTTGTATCCATAAAACACAGAGACCATTTATGTGTGTGGGTTGCTTGTTATTGTCTAAATTTATCAACAGAGTTAGAACACTGTCTGAAAAGTTGGTGGCATTAAATTCTCCTTGCATTAAATTCGCAATTGAAATACTGCATTTAAATCCATATGTTTTTATGGTAGAGGACTGGTAGCTTTGCCTACCATTGAAAATGACTGTCATGTCTTTATTGCTTGGGTTGCTGATATTGGGGGGTATTTTGGTCTTGTGCATCAACATTTTGATTGAAATAGTGGTCAGGAACCCCTTTACCCATATCTTTATAATGATGGCTGAGAACTTGATTTTTTGTATTGGTTCGTACAAGTGTTATTGCTTTTGTTTAAACTGCGAAGAAGAAACTATTGAAATAAAAAACCTAGTTGCACTGACTTGAAATTGAGTTATAATATGATCTCATTAATTTTTCCTTGGGTTCTTCATCTATATATTTTATGATCAAATATGGGGAGCTATGTATGGAAAAAATTAAAAATTACACACTTTCAAATTCTTAATGGAATCATAGCATTCTTCCTCAAATCTCAATCTTGGGATCCAAACTTCCACAAATATAATTCAGTGGGCATCATTGTTTACTATGTTTTTTTCTTAACTCGTCTACAGGATACTAAGAGAGAACAACCTTACTGGATCGATCCCAGTGACACTTTCCAACCTCACCAACCTCGAAACTGTAGATCTCTCCTTCAACAACCTCACTGGAACCCTTCCCAAACCGCTCTCCGACCTCCCCCGCCTTCTCCTCTTCAACATTTCCCACAACCACTTCCAGGGGGAACTTCCAGCCGGTGGCTTTTTCAACACAATCCCTCCCTCCTCCCTCTCCAACAACCCGGATCTCTGCGGCTCCGCAGTTAAACGCTCCTGCCCTGCAGTCCTCCCCAAACCCATTGTCCTCAACCCGAATGCCTCCTCAGACTCTTCAAGCCCAGCACTCTCTAACTCTGCCTCTTCAAATCTCCGTCACAAAAAGATCATCTTGAGCATCTCCGCACTCATTGCCATTGGCGCAGCAGCATTGATTGCTGTAGGCGTTGTGGCAGTCACCGTTCTGAACCTACATGTCCGTTCATCTGCGGCATCCCATTCGGCAGCCGCTCTTGCCCTCTCTGCAAATGCAGGCGATGACTACTACAGCGGTTCTCCTACCACGGACGCTAACTCAGGCAGGTTAGTGATGTTCTCTGGGGATCTCGACTTCAGCGCTGGCACCCACACCCTCCTCAACAAGGACTGCGAATTGGGCCGCGGGGGGTTCGGCTCGGTTTACCGCACTGTCCTCCGAGATGGCCGCCCTGTTGCCATCAAGAAACTCACTGTCTCGAGTCTTGTGAAGTCACAAGACGATTTTGAGAGGGAGGTGAAAAAGCTCGGAAAGATCAAACACCCCAATTTAGCATCGCTCGAGGGCTACTACTGGACGCAGTCATTGCAACTCCTCATATATGAATTTGTCTCTCGGGGAAGCCTGTACAAACACCTTCACGAGAGCTCCTCGGCGTACACTCTTTCGTGGAGGGAGCGGTATGATATCATCCTAGGGACCGCTAGGGGCCTCGCGCACCTCCACCGGATGAATGTCATTCACTACAACCTGAAGTCGAATAACATCCTGATCGACGGCTCCGGTGAGCCCAAAGTCGGGGACTATGGATTAGCTAAGTTGCTTCCAATGCTGGACCGATACGTGTTGAGTAGTAAGATCCAGAGTGCATTGGGTTACATGGCGCCAGAGTTCGCCTGCCGGACAGTGAAGATAACAGAGAAGTGTGATGTGTATGGATTCGGAGTGTTGGTTTTGGAGGTGGTGACGGGGCGGAGGCCGGTGGAGTACATGGAGGATGATGTGGTGGTGTTGAGTGATGCGGTGAGGGCGGCTTTGGAGGAAGGGAAGGTGGAGGAATGCGTGGATGGGAGGCTGAGGGGGGAATTCCCGGTGGATGAGGCGGTGCCTGTTGTGAAGTTGGGGCTGATATGCACATCTCAGGTGCCTTCGAACAGGCCAGAAATGGCTGAGGTTGTGAACATTTTGGAGCTCGTCAGATGTCCACAGGACAGCCAAGAAGAGGAGCTGAGCTGATGCTTTGGTTTGGATTTTTTTTTTTGGTTCTTCTTGTTATTCCTTTCTTTTTTCAGGTTCTAAGTAGTGAAGAGAGAGAGAGAGAGTGAGAGAGAGATGATAGTAGGATTTTATCCGGTGAAGGGGAATCCGGCTTTGTTTTCAATGTGGAGAAGAAGAAGAAACAGAGGAAGAAGCACTGGTGAGGTGTGTATGTTCTTTGTTCTGTTTCTTCGATTTCTTACTTATCAACATTTGTTGTTGCCGGATTCTTTTTCACCGGGGGTGGGGGGGGGGGGGGGGGTGCACTGGAAATTCGTTTGTTAAGACCCTTTCATTTGAATTATCGAAGTATATTGTTTTCTTTTCATTTTCATGCTTCATAGTTCTCTGGTGTGGATGGTCTGTAAGTTTTTCTTGGTTGTCAACCATAACTTTGAACTCAAGTTGCTTGATCCAAACCACTTCAGATATTGTTATATTGTTATAGATTTTGATAGTTAGAAGACAGAAAAACAGTGCAGTCCAGTGTAATATGGGATGTCATGAGTAACAGTTTGTCAAAGAATATTAGTTACATTGCCTTTGACTTGTATGAAAATGTGACTAGCAAATTTTAATTGAAATGTTTGTGCTTATCAACCAGGCATGCCTGTTGAGTGTCAACCAATGTCTTTTCTCATTTATTTGGATAAACTCTCTATGTCACAATCTAAAGATTCAAGGTGGTTGATTTGATTTTGATCTCATCTGAAATATCTGATAAATTTGGGTCACCCAACTTATCATTGGATTTCCCCCACAAACAAAAAAAAGAAGAGGCTTTGTATTATCATTATATAGATGATCAATTAAGAATAAATGGAAATATTTGAAAGTCTGAGCAGCTTCTGTTCCAAAGTCAAAAGGAGTTGGTAGTGCCAAGGTACCTAAGATTCTCACCCTCTCATGGAAGCAATTAAAGAATAGGTTATACTGCCTATGGAAAAAAATAATTATAACATACTATAAGGTGTGTGTATGTCATAAGTGAGATCCACTGGGGAACTCTGGAGAGTGTCTACTCACATGAGTTAAAGACAAAACATTTGGTGAGTGGGTGTATATATATTATATATATTAATCTGCATTGGATGAGAGTGAGTTGTACTGATCAGTATTTGTTAGCATAGATGTTTAGATTGAACAGTTCAGTAGTTGATAACACAGGCATGGATCCAGTTGGGGTTGTCACAAAGTTTCAGCAACTGAAGGACTCATATTGGGCATAATTTTTCAGACAAAATCATTGTTTTTATGTATTGCATTTTTTAAAATTAAAGTGAAGGTGGTGGTGCCCCCCCCCCCCCCCCCCCCCCCAAGAAAAGCAAAATAATAATAAGGGATTTTTAGTTTTAAGTTCCCGAAAACTATCAAATTTAGCGATCAATTCCACTTTTTCATATTTTGGTTTTAGTCCCTGCATTTAAATGATAATTTAAGAATAGGTCCCTCTCAGGGACTAAAACACAAACTTAATAATTTAGGGATAAGTCCATTTCAGGGACCTATTATTAAATTATCATTTAAATGTAGGGACTAAAATCAAAATATGAAGAAGTGAGGAATTGATCGTTAAATTCGATAGTTTTCGGGGACTTAAAACTAAAAATCCCTAATAATAATCATAAAAAGGTGGGATTGAACATGAAAAAATGGCACATGGGGTTCTCAAGAACTGCCCCCTTTTTAAAGCAAAAACAAATAGAAGTGATGATTCATGGTGGGAAATGACAAAAGGCAGCTTTGTTGTTCTGCTTTTGTTAGAGAGAAATGAACATGGATGCTCTTTATTTTTTTCCTTATGTTGGTACCTGTTAAAGTCATGTTAGATGCCAATGCCCTGGATGATTAAAAAGAAAAGTGTTTCATTCACTAATTTCGTTTTGCAGCGTTGTTTGCCGTAAGCATATCACTAATGCGTTTATTATCTCATATATATTATATTACAAAAAAGGTAAATATCTGCATTCAATTCACATGAAAATATATTTAATTAGTCAAACACACACACACACATATAGTGATACGATTAAGTGCGGTGTGCGGTCGGTACGGTGTGCGACGTGGACCGTCCGATCGCGGGTCCATCGCATCCGCATGCGATGGACCCGTGATCGCACACCGCACCAACCGTACACCGCACATAATCGTAACTCTCTCTCTCTCTCTCTCTATATATATATATATATATATATATAGAGTCGTGATATTATACGATCGTGCGGTCGGTGCGGTCGCGATCACGGGCCGTCGATCACGGGTCCATCGCATTGGACGGTCAGGTGCGATTCACGTCGACCGTTGGATGCGATGGACCCGCGATCGGACGACCCGCGATCGCGACCGCATATTATCGATTCAATATATATATATATATATATATATATATATATATATATATATATATATATATATATATATATATATATATAGAGGAGCGATTAGGTGCGGCGGCCGCACGGTGCGGCGTCGACCACGGGCCGTCGATCACGGGTCCATCGCATCGGACGGTCGGGTGCGATTCACGTCGACCGTTGGATGCGATGGACCCGCGATCGGACGGCTGCCGCACGGTGCGGCCGCCGCACCTCATCGCGGTCGTATATATATATATATATATATATATATATATATATATATATATATATATATATATATATATATATATATATATATACGCGAGCGATTCAGTGCGGGAATGCGAGAATGCGGGAAACGACGTCGATCGTTCGATCGCGGGTCCATCGCATCCAATGGTTGAGATGAATCGCACCCGACCGTCCGATGCGATGGATCCGTGATCGACGTCCCGTGATCGCTTCCCGCACGACCGCATTCCCGCACTGAATCGGCTCTATATATATATATATATATATACAGACACACACACACTTTAGCTATAGTGTCAGAGAGGGTATTTTGAGAATGATCATTTTTTTATGTGGGTTGAGTGTTCTGTTTTATTTTCTGGTCAAGTGTTGTCTCATCGACATGATTAAGGACCTCTCTTAGTGAGTTTGTTTTTGTTTGGAGAGTATATGAAATCCAGGCTTATAGTGGTCACAAAAAAAGAGGAAGATGGAATTAAAAATTTTCACAGTTCTGTTTGACAGTTTTTCAAGGAATAAGTGTTTTGTTTAACACCATTGACCTTTGTGTCATTCAATTTTCCATATATTTTTACAATGAAGCACATGACTTCTCTTTAAATACTGAGTCTTTAATATTTAACATGAGACTCACCAATAAGGCCTTCAACATGTGCATCCACTGATTATCCATGGATGCAGAATTCACTTATATTTGTGTGCCAGACATAAGTATTTTTATTCAAATGATGAATACTGACCTAGGTGTGTCCCACACAACAACAAATGTGTTCCTCTCAATTAGCAGCCTCTACTGTTGGCAAATGAGTCAAACCCAGGCAATTTTTTAGTCTTATACAGACCTAATCTCTTCTTCCAAACCCTAACCCTAACCCTAAAGCCAGGCATCAATGAGTGGGAGTGCAAAAAGTATATTTTAAAAAAAGAGCAAAGGCAGGTTGGTTCAGCAGTGGTGGTGTGTGCAGAATGAGAACCATTTAGTACACTTTATTTAAAACAACACAGGACAACATGTCTCACCCACTCACATCCTTTATGAGGGAATGAATAGAATTATGGGGACTCAGAGAGATAATATGATGCTCAGAGAAGCCTTGTGGGGAACAATAGGCATCCAACACCACTCACAAAGTCTGATAATCATGAAATGAAGTGTGTGTGTGTGTAGTAAAGAAGGCATGCCCGTTGCATTGTGAGATTCAATGCTTGTTCTGGCATCATTTACAACACATCTGCAGGTGTCAAAAGCTTGAGCCCCCACAAACACAACACTTTACAGGGTGAAACTGTCCAAAGAATTCAATACTTTAATTGACTAGTCTAACTTCTAGTCTGATTAATACTGAAAAATCACCTTAATGAACCAGTTATGGCTTGGTTGAGTCTATTGGTTTTTAAATTACAAAATAATCAAAACATGAAATCACTACAAGAGATATGTCATTAACCAAGGAAAAATTTCCTTGGTAAATGTCATAATTTCGTTGGTAAACATGTTTACCAATGAAATATTTCCTTGGCAAGTTCGTCGCAGATACCCCGTCAGTAAATGTTTTTATCAAGGAAACCTCAGTTTTCCTTGGAAAAACACCTCCAACAAACTGTTTCCTTGGTAATAATGTCTTTTTACTAACGAAATAATTTGTCGGTAGATAAAATATTTCGTGGCTAATTGTTAATTTCGTCAGTAAAATTTAAGTATTAGTGACAAAATATTTCCTGGTAAAAGATCACAACATTTTCCTGAGTAAAAATTAATATTTACCTAGGAAATATTTCCTTAGTAAAAGTTAAAGATTTTATACATTCATATCTGAATTTGAATAAAATCAATAAATTAATTAAATTTGTTCAGATGCACCATGTCAAAGATAAAATACATAGTTAAGAGAATCCAATTCAAACTAATAAATTCATCTAAACCACATCCATGAGAAAATTCATGGATACACCACATCCATGATAAAATACAACTTATAAACTAAGTTAATTTTTTTCATTATTATATTATGAAAAAAATCATCTACACCACATCCATGAGAAAATACATAATAAAAAAAATTATGTAGAGAAATCTAGAAATAAACTAAGATACATCAACAATTATAATAACAGTTTACAATAATAAAATCCTTCTCCTTCAACATATATTGATATGCCTTATATCTTCTGTCGCTGGAACTAACAGTTTGCAAGTTTGGTCCAAGTTTTTTCTGCAATTGTTTTTGTGAATAAATAATATCAGTCTCATAAATCCTCAAAAACAAATGCAAAACTAAATGATCCAACCTCTGTGTTGTTAGTCTAATTCCCAAGTCCGATGGTTGGATCTGAGCATATAATTTGGCTTGAAGTTCCTCAAATTGCTGTTAGTTATATAAAAAAGGACACATAAGCTTAGTGTCCCAGTCACCCAGAGCAGCATTGCATTGAGCCAACCCAAAAACATAAAAAAAAAGTTATATGAGCATCTAACATCAAAAGATAGATTAAATGCAGGAAGCCAAAAATAAAGCATCTAACATGTTAACTTGTACTCTGACTTTTAGTTTTTTTTTAAAAGCTCAAAGGATCTGATATGAGAAGGATCATTCTGACCAGGAATAAAAATGTGGGTAACAGAGCACAAATGTTAAATCTGACTCTCACTCTCCTCTTGATAATAATGTTCCTTTTTAATGTAAACTCCATTTTTCCCACAAGCAGATACCTCTGGTTAAACAAATGATTTTATTAACACTGAGAATCAAAATGTATATGGGTGGTATGACCAATTTTTTCAAGGAAAACCCTCTCAGAAAAGAAAGTGTGATGAAATCCAATATGACAATCATATACCTGCTTTCAGCCAATCAATTGAGCATAGAGGTCCTTTATCAATGTCGATTTCATCAACTTTTAGCTCATCTAAGTATGTCAGTAAAAAAAGTTTAAAGTCAAGCCTTATTGGCCATATATAGCATATCAGTAATACCAATGAATCATAAGTAATGCAAGCAATAATTAAAAGAATGTCATCGCATCTGGATAATTAAAAAAGATGGCCAAGCATAGACAAAATGCAGCAATAGAAATAGTCAACAATAAGTAGTCCTGAATGCTGGGGAATGAAAAGCATCATGATTTAACCCCTTGTCTAAATGCATATTGAAAACTTGTCGTTCTAGGAAAAAAACAGAATGAAATACTCAAATGTAAAAACATATAGCAACATTCATCTCCAGATTTTCTAAGAAAAAGGTAACAATAAGCTCAGTTTAGAAGACCACATCTGAACCTGATTAATAATAAGATAACATAAATTATAGGGCATCAAACTTTATAGAATAATATGTATAACTATTATGAAAATAAAAGGGTGGAATAGGAAATACAAACTGCAGGCCCATTTTTTATGTTTTTTCTGTGAGATAATCTGATGTACTAAGAGTCCCATCAAGACAGTGAACAAATGGTGAAACAATTGCAATTGTGTATATAAGTCACTATCTAACAAACATGTAATCAACAGATCATTTGGAGTCAAACCTATAGGGAATGAAAAAAAATAGAGATATGACATTGAGCCTATAGTAAACAATTCTCCTCCAAGTATAAATAAATTGTATATCTTCCTACTGTCTATATAAAAACCCACTTCCATTTTTCAGCTATTTTATTGAATAATGACTAAAAAGCTCTTCATCTGTGTTTTTTTTTCACCCCCTCCATGAGATTCAAAGAATCAAACACCATCAACAAAACCAAAAAAAGACTCCACACAAAGCAACTACAACAAAACTTAAAAAAGAAGCCCTAAAAAGCATTAAATCCAAAACAACAATATAAGATAATGTAATGATGGTGGTAAAAGAAGATGAGAAGTAACCTGTTGTATGTCGATGCAGAGGAAGACAGAGGTGGCCGTGATGAATCGACAGTGATGGACGATGGAGGTTGATGACGTCGACAACCCTAAATTATGAACCATCAGATCATCAAAACCATAAACCCTAAATGAGATCCATTATTAAGGGAAGTAATCACACACAGAGGGAGAGAGATAGAGAGAGTATGAACCATCAAATCATCAAAATCATAAACCCTAAATGAGATCCACCGTCAACGGAAGTAATCACACACAGAGGGGGGAGGGGAGAGTCTGAACCACCAAATCATCAAAATCATAAACCCTGAATGAGATCCACCATCAACGGAAGTAATCACACGTAGAGGGAGAGGAGAGGGGGGGGGGGAGAGAGAGACAGAGAGAGAGTACTGACCAAGGCGATGAAGATGACGCGAACTTCGGTGATCAGGCGGTCGGCGGTGAACTTCGAAGATGACGGTGTTCTCCTGCCGTCCATCAAGAGATCGTCGAAGGCGGGGCCGGTGGTGGTGAGGTGCCGACGGTCAATCAAGCATTTAGGGTTGATGATTTGGGATTTTAGGAGAAGAAGATGATTTAGGGTTTAAAGTGTTTAGAGTGGTTTAGAATCTTTTGATTATTTTGAGATTTCAGGAGAAGAAGACAATTTAGGGTTTAAAGTGGGCTTGTATTTACCAAATGTGGTCATGAAATTTACATATATGCCACAACATTTTCCAAGCACGGCTTTCCTCGGTAAAACTAAGTTCTTTTAAAATTGAATAAAAAACAAATGAATAAAATAAATATATATTTTGACTGAGAAAGACTTTCCTTGGTAAAGCAATTAAAAATTAAATAAAAACAAAATATATATTTAAAACATTTATACTTTTACCGAGGAATTATTTCCTCAGTAACATTTGTAATTCTCATTAAAGAAATTTCTTCAATGAATAATTTATGACAAATTATACTTGTATCGAAGTAACATGTCCTCGGTAAAAGTTACACAAATGCGACGAAATATGTCAATAATAAATAATGTGAGAAATATGAAAAAAATTACATTTTTTCCGAGGATTAATTTCCTCGGTAAATGTGGTATTTGCCGACAAATATTTTTAATGGCATAAAAATTATAAATTTTTTTAGGAAAAACTAATCATAATTTGACTGAGGAAAAGTTATCCTAATAATAATGATATTAAAAAATATATTATTATTTTTAGTTTTACCTGAGGTACCGATTCGTTGCTAAATGCCTATAGGATTGAGTTTTGTATGGCAACTACTTTGGCCCCTTGATAGTCTACGAATTTGAGAATTTGTTGGTATAAGTATACAATTACCAAGGAAAATGTTTTCCTTGGTAAAAATTTCCTGGCTAAAAAGCATGTTTCTTGTAGTGAATGTGTTTAATTTAGAGTGATGCTGTGCAAAAATTTAAAAGAATATCAATAGTTTTTTGTTATTTTTTAATTATCCATTACATCATAATGACATTACGGTTTAATGCTAGTTAATTGAAGGGTTGGATTGGTGACTCTAATCCAATTTCATTTTTCCAGTTTAATGAACATTTCTGTTTTTAAAATATTTAAAAATGTCCTCCAACCCAGGCATTAGAAGAATTTAAGCTAAGCCTTGTAAAGCTTGCATGCTCAAATAACAGAGCCATCTCATTAAATAAAAAGATAATAAAAACACCATGGCTTTTTTTTAGATAACTAAATCAGTTGTCAGAATCAATATTTCACAGATAAATACCATAAGATTAATATGAGAGTTCATACACAGTTTCAAACAATCTGTGCAGAAGAGAGCAAAATGAAATATGTGCATCTGATTAATCATAAACTGAAGTGTTTTTTTCCCTCTCAAATTCCATTACTGACACCATCAAGAAAGGTAGCACAACTGACTTGTATTAATCTGCTCTCCTGTTACAAAATTCTCACACTAAATCTCAATCAAAACTGATCTAAATTATAACTTTTTTTCTTCGTCATATGTGTAAAAAAAAATTCTTCAACTTTTCTTGTGTATATCTCCCTGCGGCGCTCACTTTTGTAGTCCTAACAAGTTTTTAATTTTTTGTTAAAAATTATATATTTGTTTAATGAAGTACATATTTTAATGAAAAATGAAATTGTATATACTTAAATGAATCGAAAACATATCTTCTTGCATTTTTTCTAGAATATGTACTCGCTTAACAGAATAATAATCTATTAGCCTCCACTTGGGGTGTAACATAAACTTATCAGGGTTTTTTTTAATAAGGTAGATATTGCCACGATTTCATTTCTGATTTCAAAGTACAACTTTGAAAACTTTGAAAGATGTGCGAGAAAAAAGAACAAAAATAAAAGATAAAATACAGAGACTGAAGAGCGATATCCCGTTTAGAAGAGGTATACTGGTATATTGGCAGGGAATATATTGGTATTGTGAGATCAATAGCTATTAAAGTAATTTCTGTTTAGTTAATTTTTTCTTATTCAATCATTATTTTTAATTATATTTTCCTTTTTCGTTGGCGTGTCTAAGGTATGGATAGGTTATTCTATTCCCCTCTGGAATTAATACGAGCATGCACTTCTATATGTTAGCTTATCTAAGCATATTTATCAGATTTTATCCGAGTTAAACAATTGATTTTTTTTTATTCCTGCCAATCCAGGCCCTATTTTATCCAAATGGGGGTTTAAAGATTTTATATTCTAGATTAGAGACAAGATATATTGAAAAAAAAAGTAAATGTGGAAATGACTAAGAACTTACAAGGAGAGTCAAAATTAATGGATTCTATTTACGTTTTTCTGAAGTCACACTTAAAAAAGAGTTGCTGAAGTGACTTATTAGATGCGAATTATTTTAGGATACAACAAACCTTGTGTTGAAATTTGAAAGGGTTTTTTGTAAGATCAGAGGCAAAATGCAAAGATAGTTTTTACAAGGAGAGTCAAAATTAATGGATTCTATTTACGTTTTTCTGAAGTCACACTTAAAAAAGAGTTGCTGAAGTGACTTATTAGATGCGAATTATTTTAGGATACAACAAACCTTGTGTTGAAATTTGAAAGGGTTTTCTGTAAGATCAGAGGCAAAATGCAAAGATAGTTTTTGCAACTTGACCGTAAAGTCAGTCACGAAGGATCTTTCTGATATAAAAAAACAAAACAAACCTTGTGTAATTGCGTCCATTAGAAAGAAGAATCCACTAATAACTTCTTTTATATCTTTTGCTTTCTAAAACAAAGCAGGAAAATTTTAACAAGTAGAGAATATATAGTTTGGTGGGATTTTTGAGGGTTTGGGATGGTCACGTATGTATAAAATAAAATAAACACTGCAACGCATACATATACATGTGCTGATGAGAAATGAACTTTAATTTTTCTAAATTTTTACAATACCAGTACTGATTATTACAAAAGAAAGAAAGAATGTTAGATACAACCTCGATTACAATCCCACTTATAGGCTCACCTGTTTTTATTTTTCATAAAATTATCATACTTACTAGACGAGATACTATATTTTTATAAAAAATAAATTATACTCCAAATTGTATTGATACATTTATTTAAAAAACATGAAAAAATTTCAATGAGGTATATATCTTGTCTGACGAGGTATATATCTTATTGACAGCTATATTGAAGTATGTGAGATTGGAATGATAATATTTAGCGTGATTTTCTGTACAATAATCAAATTATGATATTCAAATCCTATACACGTGACTAACACAAATGAAATATCTCTATGATCCAATAAAAAAGTGTTATACAAAAAATCATACAAGCTCACCTTGGATAATTTGTGTGCTACACGCGATGTATTTTTGCACCTTTTAATTCCCCCAATTATTTCCAAAAGCCATGCATGCATGCATGTATACATGAGTGTTTGATAATTGTGTGTGTGCGCCCTCAAAATTCTCTTGCCATGGAAGAAAGAACGACCATATACAGCCTCATATTCAAAGACGGCGGCGGTCACCGGAGCTCGCTCTTCTTCGATGAGTCCGAGAGGCTCTCCGTTGAGGCCACCATCACCCGTGCCATCTTTTGTCGGAGTTTCTCCGAGCCGAGCTTTGCCCGATTCGAAGGGGAGGCTGTCTCTGCTGCCGCTCCCAATAAAACGTCAGTGCCAAAGCCACCGCCGCCTAAGAGGAGGAGGTTGCGAAAGGCGGTGAAGGTGTTGTGGCCACTATGCGGCATGAAATGCGGGAGGCGGGGAGGCTCGCCGGAGCCGAATGGGGGCGGCGGGGAGGTTTTGAAGGCTTTTAGTAGGTCTTGTAGAGCATGAGGGCGCTCTGCTATTTATAAATAGAGTCTTGCTACACATGCCCCATTCATAGACCCCATGAGGTGTCAAATTTTAATTGCATGCTTAGTTGTTATTTGCAAAAGGACAAAAAAATAAAGTACAATACTACCCCCTTTCTAATCGTTTTTACTAAGGGGAGAGATATTACCACCACCTAAATTGCTTTAGACACCACCTCTTCAATTAACCGGAGGCATTGAAACACTTCCAAGGTATAATGATTAAGAGCACCACCTTTTATCTGCCACTCTTTTTCTCTTATCGCGTTAGACACATGTATTTTCTATGTATTTATATAACATAGACAATCAAGATGTCTAAGTTAACATGTATGAAAACCGTAAATTCTGTTTTGGATTAGACACATCGAGTGTCTACGTTAAAGATTCTAAACAATAATCTTGTCTAGGTGAACAAAAAATCAATCAAAAGGTTTTGGAATGAGTTAGACACATAGGTGTGGAAACATATGAGTGACGAAGATCAGAGAGCGGAATTTTCATTTTTCTCATGGGGTATCGGGAAGGATGGGTTAGACATATGTAGTGTCTAAGTTTTTAAATTTCTTAGACATTGTTGCTGTCTATGAAAACAAAAAAATCAACTCATAACTTCTGGGATGGGTTAGACATATGCAGTGTCTAAGTTTTTAAATGTCCTAGACAATACACATGTCGATGAAAACAGAAAAGTCTTCCATTTGGTTCTGTAATGGGTTAAACACATGGGATGTCTATTGTTGTGACTTAAATAAACATTCATTTTAACACACCGATGAAAAAATAAAATGATAGTCAATGAGAAGCTCATTATTTTCTGGACCACCAGGAAATGGACCCTTCATACTACCAGTGCGTGCGTGAATCTGGCGTTCGCATGCTTCAGCACCTCGAAGAGCAGGTCCTCTGTTTCTCATCGGCGGTGAGTAGGTGGTGAAATGAGTTAGACACATGCGGTGTCTACATATTTGTATTTCTTAGACAATGTTACAGTCAATGGAAACAGAAAAAAAAATCTGTAGGTTCTGAAATGAATTAGACACGTAGGGTGTCTACATATTTGTATTTTCTAGACAGTGGCTCAGTCAATGAAAACATGAAAAAAAGCATGTCAGTTCTGAAAGAAGTTAGACATGTGGGGTGTCTACATATTTGTATTTTTCTAGACAATTTCTCAGTCGATGAAAATAGAAAAAATGAACATGCAGGTTCTGGAAGGAGTTAGACATGTGGGGTGTCTACATATATGTAATATATAGACAAAGTCCTGGTCGATGGAAATAAAAGAACCCATAGATTCTGGAACAGTCTTCCATATGGCATCATCTGTAAATCCGCCTGAAACTCAAGACAATGTTCAGGGAACACCCGTGCGCCACCATCGACCACATGAGGCCTTTCGCGTCGTCGAACCTCCCCACCTCGTAGAACCCTTTTATCACCAACATGAATGTGATCATGTTAGGGCAATCTCTAGAGAGATACTGATGGTGGGAGGAGTTGATTAGAGGAGGGAAAGGTGGGGTTAAGTGGCAGAGGTGGAGAGGAGGTAGTAGGAGCTGGTGGAGAGGTGGCAGAGGAGATGATATGAATTAAAGCAAAGAGAAGAGTGTGATATGTTCAAAAACCAATATGTGGTGAGATTAGTGTTTTTGTTGAGGGATATATATAGGGTAGTGAGTATGGGAGAAAACCAAATGTGTAGGGTGTGAGTTTAATAAGGTGGTGCCCTTGAAACATAAGGTGGTGGAAATATCCACCCCCTTTTACTAATACATATCCATCACTTAAAAAAATCACTCCGACCGACCTACTCATCTTTGACGAACGGCGTCACTACCCTTGGATTCCTTTCATCGCTCCCTATCATATGAGAGGTGGTTCGACTACCTTTTTAATCCTCCTCTGGATTCCATATTTTTCAACCTCCATATCCATTTTTTGATGAATGTAACTGAATTTTGACGAAACATTAAGATCATATACAAAAGTCAGTTACATTTCGTGTATATAACTTAGTTTCAAAATATATTGCACAAATAGTTCAGTTAATTGGCTTTTATTGTTTGGATTTTTTTATTTTTAAGTCTCCATAAACCATAGGATTTAGTGATTGATCATTCACTTCTTCGTATTTTTGTTTTAGTCCCCAGATTTAAAGGGTATGTTCCTTTTTAGTCCATCGAAAAATATATTTAACATCAAACATCAGATTCAAAGAAAAAATTCTAACTAAAAGCCAGATCAAAACCTGTCATATTTAATATCAAACACCAAATTCAAGAAACAAATTGTAATGTATGCAAAAAACAAATAATAAGAAAGGTCATAACTGAATCGACAGACATTGAAAAATGATAGTCAAATCAATCTATTGCACAAAAAAGTTAGTTACATTTGTAAATGTAACTAACTTGTACAATATATTCATATAATAACTAACGTATAAAAAAAGTGTATGAATATACAAATTAATATCACATAAACTAAAGCAATTGGTTTGTCATAAACATTTGAAATGTAGTCAAATTTCAACATCAAAACACCAGATCACCAAAACATGTGAAAAATATCACATAAACTAATGCAATTGGTTTGTCATATACATTTGAAATGTAGTCAAATTTTAACATCAAAACACCAGATCACCAAAACATGTGAAAAATATCACATAAACTAATGCAATTGGTTTGTCATATACATTTGAAATGTATCTAAATTTAAAAAAAACGGTGGAGATGGAGGTTGGAGGAAGTGGAGGTCAGAGAAAGGCTTGAAAGGTAGTCAAACCACATCTCATATGATAGAGGGTGACAAGAGGAATCTAGAGGTGGTAAAGTTGGTCACAAATGATAAACAGACAGACCGAAATGATTTTTTAAAGTGATAGATGACTTAGGAGGGTATAGAATGAATTTTACATTTACTTAATTGTCTCATTAATACGAAGAGATTAACCAAATTCAAATCAAGGGTATTATCAGTATTGTCATCAATGCCATCTCATGGGGCTTATATGGAACCTATGTAATGGGGCTTGTGAACTATTTTCCTTATAAATACTACTGATAAAATTTCACCAATACGTGTTTGGATAGTTATATCATTCAATAACTATTGATATAATTATGCAGGTGAATCTCTTCTATACTCATTGATTGGACATATGTTCCTATTCATTCAAACACATTGCATGATTATATTTGTTTGTAATTTTATGCAACTAGAGTTTCAGATTTCTTCGTCATTGACACATTATTGCAGTATAAAAATGAAATGATATTTTAGTATCACTAGCGATGATGTATGCGCTTTGCGCGAGTTTTATAAGGACCTATTTATAAATAAGATGGATACGGGGGCTTATCCGAAAAAGTCCGAGCATGGCCTAAATAATCACAGAAAAGGACAAACTCAGCCGATTTTTATAAGGATCTAGTTATAAATAAGATGTATACGGGGGCTTATCTGCAAAATATCTGACCACAGCCGATTTTTATTAGGACCTATTTATAAATAAGATGGATACGGGGGCTTAACCGCAAAATGTCCGAGCATGGCTCACCACTACAACCGTTTTTTATAAGGACCTATTCATAAATAAGATGGATACGGGGGTTTATCCGCAAAATGTCCGAGGTAAAATGTCCGAGCATGGCCCATGCAAAATGACCGTTTTTACCTCGTTGGTGAAATTTTGTCACCATCGTACCGCTTTATATATAGTATATAGATCAGAAGATCAAATGTTGAGAAAATTATATTGTTTATTCTTTTTAAACTAATCAACTAAGAGATGGATCCTAATTTATATCATTCTTTCACGGAATAGTATAATTAAGATAAATATATTTATTTACATGCATATTAATGTAAAATAGCTAGTTACATCCACATCTCCCTTGTCTTATCTTATCACATATTTTATATAGAAATAAAATTAGTATTTAAAAAATATAGAGATTATATAAAAAAAACCGGGCAAATAATAAATAAAAGTTTATAAAACAAGAGTCATTTATTAACATTTTAGAAATAAAAGTATATTAAGATTATAGATATCATAGTATCCTATTATTATGGTATACTTGACCGAAAAAAAATTAACTAGCTGTGAAAAGGCTTTAGATTTCACACATGAAATTAAGGTGCTTATTGTAAGTCATGTTTTTAGGAAAATTATTTATGCGTATAATATTTTATATTTATGCAACTATACCAAAAGTAAAATTTTAAATTGGCTGGTTTTCATATATATAATTCAATAGATAATGAGTTTTCAAGAGGACAAGAGGTTTGTTAAATCCAAATATATGTCTTTTACCTTTAGATGAAAATCGGTTTTCAAATAATTACAAATTTCCACGTACAGTCATGATTTTAAAACGCGTTACACATGTAAATTCCGTGCCTCAAAATCCGGTCGGGCCCGGTTTTGCCCCGCTCAGGGCCAGGCCTACGGGCGGGCCTGAGTCTGGTTTTGGGTTTGGGCGCCGATATTTCCACCCACAGAGGCCCTTTCAAAAAAAAAAGTGGTTTTTTTAAGAGGTGAATACATCCGATCCATTTGACTTTGTAAAGTCATTCATTATGTCACAGGTCGACATTACAGAGTCGAATTAGTCATAGAAACGTAAGGCCTTCTCTGCAACCCATTCGACTTTTTGTAATCATCAGTTATATACTATGTTCGACATTACAGAGTCGAACATGTCATAGAAACCTAAGACTCTCATGTGATCCATTTGATTTTGTGAAGTCGTCAATTATGCAGTGTTTTAAAACCTAATCTCACTTGCTTGGTTGAACTAGTTAAACATTCACCCACTTTGAATTCTGTTCGGTTTACCCATATAATCCGATTATATAAAAAATTGGTAAAACTCAAATCAACCCACTGGTTGAACTGACAGTTTTTGTGAAGTGGTTGCGGGTTGATTATATCGAATGGTTATTTATTCATAGAAATTGTAATTAATCACTTGATAAAATATGAAATGTAATACAAAGTTTAGATTTTATATACTAAAATCATGTTATGATGTTAAGTAAAACTTTTATGCAAAAATTTTCTAAAATATTTTATATTTGTATTTAGTCATGATAATTAAAAAAATTATTATATTATACTTATGTCACGGTTCACATCCGATTGACCCAACAGTTGAATCAGTGACCCTTGACTTGTTCATTTTTCTGGTTCATTGAACGGTTCGATTTTTAAACCATTGTCATATGTCACATGTTGACATCACATAGTTGAACTGGTCCTAGAGACCTAAGGGTCATAAAGAGATATTCAAACACTACATCAAGTGATCTGTCTTTCATGATACTGAATAATGCACTATTGTTTGAAGATATCATTTAATTGATAATGTCATAACACATGAACACATTGTTCAAAACACAAAGTCAAATGGATCGTAGAGAGAGCCTTAAGTCTCTGTGATCAGTTCGACTATGTGATGTCGACCTGTGAAATAATGAATAACTTCATAAAGTCGAATGGGTCACAGAGAAGACATTAGGTTTCTGTGACCTCTTCGACTATGTGATGTCAAACATAATATATAATTGATGACTACACAAATTCAAATGGACCATAGAGATGACTTTAGATCTCTATGACCAGTTCGATTCTGTGATGTCGACCTGCGATATATTGAACGATTTCACAAAGTCGAATGAGTCAGAGTGGGTTCACTCCTTAAAAAAATCACATTCTGATTTTTTGAGAGGGGTGGGGTGAATAGGTATGTGGGTGGGAATATCGGTGCCCTTAGGGTTTGATGCGCAGCCCTGACCCGGGCCAGAACCCCTTAGGTCCGAATGGGCCCGGCCCATGGCCAACCCTAGTCATAGCTCATCAATTAGACAGCCCACCCATCCCAACCCAACCCGGTGCGACCCGGCCCGGTCCATCAAACACCTCCATGAAAAAAAAAAAAAAAAAAAATTTTCCACCACCAATCAGTATCCCTATCCATCCAATACCATATCTCATATGTGCTGATCTTCATGTCTCTCTCTTTGTCCATGTCTTCTTCTACCTCTCCACCCTCCCTTCCCCAACCTCTCCCCCCTCCAAAGCACCCTCTCCAATCCCTCTCACTTGGGTGGTCTCCTTTGAAGGAGCTGAAACAGAAGAAGAAGAAAAAGAAGCCATTTTTAAGTCCTCTCAAAGACACCCAAAGAGGTAACTCGGTTTCACTTGCTAGCATTCAATCTTTCCCTGTTAGAATCACAAACCAAGGTGAGAATCTGGGTTTCGATGACAATCATGGAATACCCACTGGAGAAAAAACAAAAATTCTTGATTTTGATGAAAAAAATCTCATCTTGGTCAATGAAAACTCTGCCTTGCTCACTAAATCAGGTCTGGGAGACCTTGATTTCACTAGAGGGAACAATGGAATCTCCTCCAAAGAAGAAGAAGAAGAAGAAGAAGAAGTAGATGATGAAGGAATACCCACCAAAGTTTTGAATTCACAATCTGTAGAGGGAAACAATGTAATCTCCAATGTTCGTGAAAAGCTTGTCAAAGGGGAAATTGAAAACTTGGGTACTTTTGGAATGGATTCAGACTTCAATTCTCTTATGTTGTCTCTATTTAGAGCCAAGAAGTTTGAATCAGTAGAGAAACTGTTCTATGATTTGGTGTCACTTGGGTTATCGCCGAATTCCTTCTCCTTTTCCATCATGATTCGTTGTTTGTGTGAGAAAAATGAACCGATTGAGGCAAAACGGATTCTTGATGAGATGATCCTCAATGGGTTTTATCCAAATGTGGGGACTTTCACTTTTTTGATTGACTGTTTGTGCAAGAGGGGTAGATTAAGTATAGCCTATGAAGTCCTCAAAATCATGAGACAGAGTGGTTGTGAGCCCACAATTAGGACTTACAATTGCTTGATCAATGGTCTCTGCTATGTCGGACGTGTCGAGGCAGCTTTTGATCTACTGAAGAAGATCGAGGAATCTTTGGTTAAACCCGATATATATTCATTTACGACTGTTATGGATGGTTTTTGCAAAGTGGGTCGATCGAAAGAGGCAAAGATGTTGCTTAAAGAAGCTCTTGAATTGGGGTTGGAGCCAAGCACAGTCACTTTTAACTGCCTGATTAACGGGTATTGCAAGGAAGGGAGTCCTTTGGAAGGTCTTAGTCTCTTAAAAGAGATGAAAGAGAGAAACTGCAAGCCTGATCTCATCAGTTACAGCACTTTGTTGCATGGGCTATTGAAATGCAGCAAGGATTCAGTGGCTCTAGGGATATACAACGAGATGGTTGAGTTTGGATTTCAAGCTCATGAGAGAATGGTAAATACTCTTGTTAGAAGGATTTGCCAGAGGTCATTTCTGGAGGCCGAGAAACTCTTTGAAGGGATTAAAGCCAAGGGAAGCTGTCCTTCACCTTACACATATTGTTTGATGATTCAAGCTTTTGCCATGAGAGGAGAGTCCGATAAGGCGATCACTAATATGCGTGATATGATAAGAGTGGGATACCTTCCGAGGATGAAGACATATAATATGGTTATTCGGGCACTTTGTGGGGAAGGGAGAGTGGAAAATGCGTTGGTGGTTTTGGTGTTTGCGCTGGGTGAGAGCCGAATTCCCAGTAGAGATTCATATGGGCTACTGATCGACGAGTTGAATAGACAGGGGAGGTCTATATGTGCTTGCTTGGTCTATGGGTTAGCATTGAAGCAAGGGGTTGTTCTTCATCAGAGACCAAAACTGGGATGACAAATTGACAATTATTGGGAAAATTTTGTTAGGATACATAAAACATATCAAGTTATGTGATGGTGCAATAATTGGGAAACTTTGTATCACCATTGATGTGATCAGATGTATTTGGTTGTGCATCACAGGACCTTGTTCAGTTCAATGTTGATGTGGAATATTGAACCCATATCGATCTACTACATTCTGAAACCGAGAGATGGGCGAAATGGTCGTTCTTCGAAAGAGATGCGACGAAATCTCTGGAGTGGACCTTCTGAATAGATTTGTAGAGTGGCGTCGTATGTAGACGACCATGGGATTGTAGAGGAGATGCAGAACTTTGTTTTGTTTACTTTACTGAAATGGCAAAGCTGGCTGCTGTAACGTGCTACTGTATAACATTTGTTTCACAAGATGTTCAACTCTTTTTTCTTCTTCTAATTATTGGCATTTCAAGCCAGATTTTACAGATATGTTCTTTGTACATTTGGTGTGTTAGAAAAAATATATGTCTAATATGTATAGAAAAGCCCCACATGCTTGAGATTTTTGGGATTTGCTTTGATTTATTTTAGATTTGCAACTTTTAGCCATCTCAATTTATTTCCAAATTGGTTAGAATTGTTGAGATTAGTTTGTGTGATTGTGGAAAATATTAGATATAGAATTCAGTTGCCAGTTCATTCTAACTAACTTTTGATAATTCAAAGTCAAGATAATTTTCAATTAAATTTGACAAATGAATCTAGAAAAGATCCACTTATAGGATTTCCCAGCAGATTTTGTTTTTTGCAAGAATTATATTTTTTCCCCAAGCGTGTTTTCCAATGACTTTTAGTCCAACTTCCTAGAATCTAACAAAAGTGTTCTTCCTGTAAAGCTGTTTTAAGTATGAAAAAAATATCTTTATTCAAACTCGTTTCCAAATACACCCCGAGTTCTCAATGCTTTCATTTTTACATATCCATTCCTACTAATACTTGGAAAAGTGTTTGGCAGATTTTGCTTTTTGCAAGAATTATATTTAATCCAAGCGCGTTTTGAAACGCCTTTTAGTCCAAGTTTCTAGAATCTAACAAAAGTGCTCTTCCCCACAAAGCTGATTTAAATATATAAAAAATATTTTTATTCAAACTCGTTTCCAAACGCACCCTGACTTCTCAATGCTTTCATTTTTACATGTTTGGTTGCATGATTGCAAAATTGATTCTGCAGGAATCTGTGATTGCAAAACTGATTCGCAGGAAGCTCACTTTCTCAGCTTTTTGAAATCACAGCTTTTGGACACTATTTGCCTGCAATCACTGAGTTTAAAACTGCGATTGCAAATAGGGGTGGTAAACGAGCCGAACGAGCCGAGCTTTGACCTGCTCAGGCTCGGCTCGTTTAGCAGCAGGCTCGGCTCGGGAACGAACTTCATTTCGTGTTCAAGCTCGGCTCGTTAGGCTCGTGAAAAGCTCGATTAAAGCTCGGCTCGACTCGTTTGTTAAATAAGTCAAGCCGAAGCTCGAATCAAGGCTCGGCCCGGGCTCGTCTAGCTAAAAAAAACCTTGTTTAATATTTGAAAAGTCACATTTCATATATCACAACTTATACATATGAAAATAACATAAATTCGGGCTCGGCTTGTTTCCCTTTTTTCTATTAAATAATCGAGCTCGTCCAGGCTCGGGCTCGGCTCGTTTACAAACCGAGCTTTAAAAATTGTTAAAGCTCGGCTCGTTTATCTAATCGAACGAGCCCGAACGAGCTTTAACCGAGCCGAGCCCGAGCTGCTCGGCTCGTTTACCAGCCCTAATTGCAAAACTGTTTGATTGCACGATTGCAAACGCAGCTTCCTGTAATCACAAACACGATTGCGCAACCAAACGCACTAATGCAAAAAAAGAATCCTAACATGGTTCTGAATGAACACACACATCTATCTAAATCACAGGTTCAGTCCTCCAATCATAGAAACATAATCACATATTCACATGGCTGAAAACCTCTTCATTAATGATGCTGTAAATCCCTTCAACATTTTCAGATACTATTTTAAAAAACAATAGCAATACAAAACAAAATTGATAGCTCTTCAACTAGATGATGATGCACGACCGGTGTACTGTCCGGTTCTCGTATCTACTGATATTTTTTCACCAACACTTATGAACAATGGAACATTCACAACAGCTCCGGTATCCAGTGTTGCCGGCTTTGATCCTCCTGTGGAACAACAAGTTTTACACAGTTATTATATGCTTGAAGCATATTGTGTGACTCCATACTGCATGTGATAAATACAGAATGATAAATACATGATTGTGTAAATAAAACGGACTTCTAGTGTGAATGGTCAGAAATACATTTTTTTCAGATCATTCCTACAGCCCTTAACTCAATATAGGAAATCACCAGAAACGTTATGTACTCTACTATGTCAGTATATACTCTATCATGATATAAAATATAACCATGCAGTTCATTTGACTATTTATACAATTCAAAAAAATTTAGACAGTGTAAAATGTTACCCTAAAAGATTAAAGAGAACCCCAAAACAGCAGCATTACCTTGGGCAGTGTCGCCTTTCAAGCCGGGGTCCACCTCAACCACAGTCAGATTAACTATGATGGGAAGCTCAAAACCGATAACCTGCAATGTTTGTCAATCAATGTTATTTTCATATATGAAGTTCTGCAGGTATGCAAACTTATGTAGTTAACATAAAGTTGATCCCAAGGGGGGGAGAAAACATAAACTTGTTTTGCTGACGAAATTTTATGATGAATAAGGTCTTCCAGCTTGATTAAATAGAAGAATAAAGTGATAGCAATACCCGCCCATTCCAGAAGAGAACACTGCAGTCCATGCCTTCTTTTAACCATTTTGTCGTATCACCAACATCAGCTTCATTGAGTCGAATTTCTTCATAAGTTGACTGATGAAGCATTGAAATACATGAACATAGGGGAAAGTGGTTATTCCAAAGTAGAATCCAATGAGTATTCCACTAAAAAAAGAAATATGGTTTCAGGCATCATACAACAACGTTTCTTACTTTTATTTATTTGTCAATGCTTTATATTTGTTTTCTAACTTTAACTAAATTGATGAATACGATGGTATTATTTAAAAACAGAATACAAGCAAATGATCTCAGGCAGCATATACTAATGACATAGTTTGCCAGAAGACAAAAGGAATAGTAGATCATACCAGATCCATGAAAACATACTGGGCCCCATCTTTGTATGTATATTGTTTGGTCTCCTTCACAATGTCTGCCTCAGCAATCTGGAATAGCAGAGCATAACAGCAAGTCAAACATAAACTCTTCTAAAAATCAAGTGGTGATAAATATTGAGGGGCAATAGCTTGAAATATGCAGATTAAATCATTTCCATGATATGTGGAAGAACTCTATTTCTGAGAGAAAATAATAAATAAAATTCATGAACCTTTCTGTACTTGTCTACTTGATAAACCATAAATGCCTATCATTCGGGTTAATGCACCAGATAGTCACATCATCATTAGCGTAAAACAACCAAATTGGTACTACAGAAATATGTGAAGCTTACTATGGTAAAATAAATGTGGATAGAAATTATCATATTAGCTCAATGTGCCTGCTATTTGAGTTTCCGTGCTTTTTGCCTATTGGCCTCTGTTTAGGGCCATCAGGAAACTGCGTCAACTTTACTTATAAGATGCAATAAGACCACTAAGAGATCCACAATTTAAGATCACTTTCTCTGTCTGTCTATTTCACGCCTTTAGCATACGTGCAAGTTGGTAAATATCTCTCAATAATAAATTAATCATTGTCAAATCTCTCTCTCTCTCTCTCTCTCTCTCTCAAAAAAAAGGATCATTGTCAATAAAAAAAAGAAGAGAAGTTGGCTTTGATATTCCTACTAAAATACAGAAAAAAAACTGGGATTGGCAAATTCATTATGTTCCTTCCACTGCTTCCTGTTATGGATTTACAATTTTCTAAAAGATAAATAGATGTTCTAACTCTAATGAACTTCTGAATAATACAGCTCTATGAATGTTTATCTGATAGTGTGAGACTGCGGAAAGTGGTGTCCACCTAGTTCCTCCCTCTCTCCAACTGAAGGAGGGTCTACAAAATATATTTCCATCGTACAGACTATTACATACCCATGTGTAAAAACTGACAATGGGGTTTGGCCAGTGATTGAAGTAAAACAAAGAAATATAATCAAAGACTAATACTGCAATTTTAGCGACTAGAGACATCATCTATTTAAGTTTTCTCAGTTCAAAAGTTTGAATCAATAAATTACCGTACTTCCAGCTCGAAAGGTCTTCTCCACTATATTGCCTGTTATATAATTCTTCATTTTCGTTCTCACAAATGCAGCACCCTTCCCCGGTTTAACATGAAGAAATTCTACAACACCCAAGAGAAATGGGGAAAAAATTAGGCTTCTACCACAAATAGAAGAATAATGGCTGAAAGACCAATGCAAATTCAGTGTGGAGTACTGCACCCACTTGAAAGCATGAATCATCAACATTTAGGTAGTATTTGGAAACAAGTTTCGAAAGCAACCTTGCACTTAAAGCTGCTTCTACAATGAGATGATTGGGAAGCAAATATTTATTAGATTCTTGAAAGGCTCTACTTTTAGTTTTGGACCATTTGGTGCATTTGGAAACTCAATTGGGTTAAATGGGCTCTTGCAAAAGAAGAATCAAGTAATCAACAAAACGTGTTCCAAACACTACCCTTAAAAGATTAGTTATAACCCAAACTTATGCAATGCTCTCGCAATCAAAACACTAAGATGTCAAATTGTTAATCATATAACCATTATAGTGTCGATATATGCTCCAATTCTGCGAAAACCCAAACACTAGACATTGCACATATCATGATGTCATTATACACTGAAATCCTATGAAAAACCAAAAACCATTAATTAATTTTACCGCAAAACACAGATTACAACTCAAAAACCCCACAAAAATGCCTCCTTTACATACCCTGAACCCTCCATGGCGCGCCATCGACCTCAATATTCGAACCCACCTTGATGTCATTGCTCGAGAACGCAAAAACCCCTAAAAACAACAAAACCCACACTTTATACACAATCCATAACTACAAAAAAACACAAAATTGAAGTTCTCACTGACTGAGGAGGGGCATTCTGGGTCGGGCCCGCAAAGGGAGGCGAGAAGGCATTTTGGGGAAGGACACCCTCGCCGTCTGTCGGAGGCGGGGGTTCAAACTGACACCGACGGCAAGGGTTCCCGCCATCTCTCCCTCTCTCTCTCTCTCTCTCTCTCTCGCTCTCTCTCAGTGAACGGCGAAGGAGAGGTTTTTGTTATGGCGGATAAGGAGAGAGAGCCGTCATTGGAGGCGATGGAGAAAGAACCCGCACGTGTCTGGATGTGTAAAACGGGCCGGGCCGGGCTGGCCCGGCATTTCCTGTGTTGTGACAATGAATCCATGCCAACAGAAGTCTCAGTTATCAAAAAAAAAAAAAAAAAAATAATTATCAGCATCTTATCTGAAAAATTTTCGCATTTGAAAATTATAAAAATCATTTGATATCTAAAAAATCAGTATATGTATTTGAAATAAAATATCTATATCTCAAATATTTCTGAACTGATATGATATATTTAAAAAATATTTGTATATAAAATAATATTATAACATAATTTATTATATTAATATATTTATATTTTAGTGTTAGTATGATTTTTTTTTACTTTAAAATATGTAATGTTTTGTGTGTATACTTATACTTTTATGTTTTATTTTAAATAATTATTAGTTTTTTTTTTACATATTCAATATTAGATACTTGGGGTTTCAAGTCTCATGTCCTGAACACAAAAAATGACGGAGACGGAGAGGGGTGAGGGAACTGGTATCAGGAGAGCGACCCTGGCGAGTTGGACGGAGGTTACTCGAAGAAGGCACAAAGGGACAAACGGTGCGTGGGGGAATGTCAAGAGAAGAAGTTCGACCTGCTGTTTCTGATGTCTCAATTTGGGGCATTGGGCGAGCGAGTGTAGGGATTCGCCGAAGTGCTGGAGGTGTGGAAAATCGGGACATCGTAGTCCGGTCTGCTCCGTCAGGGGAGCTAAAGGGAAGGGTCCCCGGGTGGAGCAGGTGTCGGGGCAATTTCCGGGCCCGCTAGGGGTTACAGGTGGGTCTTGTTGTTATCAGGAGAGCTCAACCCCTGTGACAATGGCAAAGGTGTTCATTCCATGGTCAAGGGAGTTGGAGATTCGCGAGGAGCGTTTTACTCGAAGTGTGATAGCAGAATGGTTGGGGGAGGGTGAGGCGGACTGGGACATGGTAGAGCAGGAAATCAAGAAACGTTGGGTGGGCCTTCCCCCTTGTTTCTGGTGGGTGTTGGGGGGAAGGAGGCTCCTTATCCGATGCCCCTCGATTTCCGTCAGGGATGTTCTGCTCTCGGCAACTCCTCTTCGGGGGGTGATGTATCGTTCGGGCCTTGCGAGTGTAAGGTTGGTGGTGGAGGGACTTCTTCGGGGTGCAGGTTCTCTTTGCTCCTTAGGGGCATGCCTCTCCTGTGGAGGGCTCTTGAGGTAGTAAGAAGCATTGTGGGGGGAATAGGTCACATGTTGGAGGCACGGGAAGTGTTAGATACTGGTGAGGCCCTTCCGGCCATTAAAGTGGAGGTCTGGGGTAACTTGGGAGCTCGTATTCCTTCGGTGATCTCGACATGTCTGGATGGTTGGACGGTCCCGATCGAGGTGGAGAACCTGTCCCCAGTGACCCCAAGATCTTTCGCTGAGGCAGTAAGGGAGGGTGGGGTGCTAGAGAAGGATGCTAGTGTTCCGTCGATGGTGGACTATCTCGGCGCAGGGGCTGTGAGTCGTCGGAAGGGCAAGGAACAAATACAGGTTGACGGTGGCTCGGGGTGTAACTCGGTGGACTCAGTAGGACGAAACAAGGCCGAGGTGAGTGTCCCTATTTTGTCGTTGGTGGTGCCTGCAACAAATCATACGGACGTAGTGATTCCTGTGGCTCACCTGTCAGAGGACACAGTAATCGCTGCAGCGGAGGGTGGTGGCGTGCACAGGCCTTCGATTTGTGTGGCTCAAGGCACATGTACCAACGCTGGGGATAGACAGATATGGACGGTGGGACGTTTCGGTGAAGATGAACAGAGACACGTCAACAGAGAGGAGCGTCAAGGGGGAAACCCTATGGAGGGGATTTTGTTGAAGGGACAACGGGTAGTATCTGAGGAAGGAGGAGTGCACGAACAACTGATAAAGGATGGTAGTGGACACGTGGCATTGGGAAAGTTTTCTTTTGCTAGTGGGCCGGAGGAGGGGTCTAAGGGGAGTGAGACCCGTTTAGTCGAATTTACTGGGACACTGGATTCGGGGATCAAACCGAATAGGGTAAGTGGTGGATCTTGGGCTTCATTTAGGGACAATGAGGGTGGGGTGAGGTGGTGTTGGAGCCCATATTCGGGAAAACCACCCATGCGTTATCCAAATTTTGGCGCCTTCTCTGAGTCAAGTTTCTCAGGTGACAAGGAGGAAAGAGTGGTGGATTCATGCCAGATTCAACAGGAATTTGTCCAGCCGCAAAGCGTGAGATCGGTTATAGTGGGGAAGATAGAGGTCCAACAGGAGCCCTTGGAACGTCGTGTCAGCCGGACAAACAGATCTAAGGAGGGGACGACAGTCTTTGAGGAGGGGGAATGGCTTGGTGAGTGTCCTTCTTCAGCGGTCTTCTTGGCCCCTCAATCGGATCACTCACAGAGTTTGGGGGTTTGGGTTGATGGGGTGGAGGAGCACCGGGACGTTTCCCTTTTATCTCCATTGAATCACCGAGTGGAGAATGTTGGGTTAGCGTTGGATTACAGAGGGTCGCCAGCATGCAATAAAGGCCTGACCATGGGAGTTCAAGCTTCAGAGAGAGGTGTAAGGGGGGAAGACTCAAGGACTTTATCTCAGAAGACTTATTTCAGACCGCTAGACGGTTAGAGGCGGAGGGCCTCTAGGTGCTCCCGTTTTTTTTTTTTTTGAATCTGGGTGGGGTTTCTTGACACCAGTTGATGTTGAACATTATTAGTTGGAATATTAGGGGCCTCAATGACCCTCGGAAGAAAGCGGCGGTGAAAGAGCTGATTGCGATGCATAAGGTATCGGTGGGATGTCTTCAAGAAACTAAGATGGAATGTTTTACGCCAGGGGATTTCAGGGCTATTGGGGGTGCGGTGCTATCTGATTTTGTGTATAAACCGGCGATAGGAGCTTCAAGGGGCATTATTATAGGATGGGATGGAAGGTGTTGGAAAATGGTGGACTCTACAATTGGTGCTTTTTCGGTATCGGTTATACTGGAAGACAGAGAGTCCGGTTGGCAATGGATTTGTTCTTCAGTTTATGGCCCATTTGAGAGCACCCAGAGGGCCCTGCTGTGGGAGGAGCTGAGTCAGCTACATGGTTATGTTGCACTGCCTTGGTGTGTTCTTGGGGATTTTAACGTGACCCGTTTTGTGGAGGATAGGAACAGAGATGGTGCAATGACCGCGGAGATGGAGCTATTCTCAGACTGGATTGATGCTGAGGGTTTGATTGACCTTCCACTGCCTAATCAATCGTTCACATGGAGCAATTTGAGGGAGTCTCCTTCGATGGCTAGGCTGGATAGAGTTCTTATCGACCAAACTTGGGAGGATCATTACCAATCATGTTCGATTAGGGGACTTCCTCGGACGTGCTCGGACCATTCTCCTATCCTATTGTCGGAAGGGAACTTTTATGAGCGCCCGTCTCACTTTTTCTTTGAGAATTGGTGGCTACTATGCCCGGGTTTTCGTGAGAGGGTGGCGGGTTCATGGAGAATCGAGGTGGGGGAGCTTAGTGGTATCAGGAAGATTGCTTTCAAGCTGAAGAGGCTCAAACTTGTTCTCAAGCGTTGGAACAAGGATGAACTTAAGCAACGAAGGTAGCGAAAACAGATTTTGGTCGACAGGCTGGGCGTACTGGATAATCTGGAGGAGGCTGGTCTGCTAGAGGTGGAGGACCGGGCAGAACGGAGTACGTTGAAGCTGGAATGGTTAGAGATAATGCATAAGGAGGAGGCTGCATGGCGCCAAAGATCTAGGGCGGTGTGGCTAGATCTAGGGCGGTGTGGCTGAAGGAGGGGGATAACAACTCAAAATTTTTTCACAAGGTGGCTAGTCAAAGAGGGCAAACAGAATTAGATCTCTGACGGGGGAGGGTGTGGTGTGGGATTCACCCTTAGCAATCCAAGATGCATTGGTTGCTCATTTTACTAAAACCTATAGGAGAGATAGAAGGTGGAGGCCGCAATGGTTTGATGAGGACTTGGGCAGGCTGTCGGACAACAATTTATATAACTTTGAGAGAAATTTTGAGGAGGAGGAGATAATGAAGGCGATATTCGGGGCAGACACTGATAAATCTCCCGGACCGGATGGCTTTGGATTGCGATTCTTCCAAGAATTTTGGGGGGAAGTGAAGGCAGATGTGTTCGAAATGTTCAGAGAGTTCTATATTTCATCGCAGGGCATAGGCAGTATAAATTCGACTTTTCTAGTATTGATTCCGAAGAGCGAAACAGCTGCGAGTATCGAGGAATATAGGCCCATTAGCCTGGTGAATGGATGTTACAAAATGTTAGCAAAGGTTCTGGCCAACATATTGAAGGAGGTGATTGGTGCATTAGTGAATGGGTCTCAAACTGCCTTCATTCCAAGGAGATCCTTGCAAGATGGCTTCATGGCAATCCAAGAATGTATTTCGGGTGTCTATAAGGAGAAGAGGAAAGGCATACTTATAAAGTTGGATTTTGCTAAAGCCTATGATAATGTTAATTGGGATTTTCTCCTTCACCTATTGAAATGTCATGGTTTGGAGGACAATTGGATCCGGATGATCAAGGGGTGTGTGTGCACGGCAAAGGCCTCAGTGCTCCTCAACGGCAAACCATGTGGGTTCTTTCATATCAATCGTGGATTGAGGCAGGGTGATCCTCTATCTCCTCTCTTGTTTGCAATTGTAGCTAACGCTTTTAGCAGAATGATGTCGATGGCCGAGGAGGCGGGCTGGTTATCGGGGCTCCAATGCCGAGCGGGCGAACAGACGATATCACATGTTCTTTATGCAGATGATGCGGCAGTTTTATGTACAGCAGAGGAAAGTTCTATCAGAGGAATAAAGCTGGTATGCCAGTATTTCAGCCTCCTTTCTGGGTTACAGGTCAATTTCACCAAGAGTTCAATTCTAGGGATAAATGTGGAGCCGACTCTATTTAGCTACTCGCAGATCTTCGGGTGTGGCATCCAAACCTTCCCGACCAAGCACCTGGGCCTCCCGCTCCATTTGGGGCGTCTTCCTATGGCAGCATGGTCACCGCTCATCGAACGATTTGTCAGAAGGTTAGAGGGGTGGAAAGGAAGGCTGTTAAGTTTTGGTGGAAGAATTACTCTATCCCAAGCTGTCCTATCGAATCTGCCCATTTTTTTTCTTTTCTATGTTTAGGATCCCAGTGGGGGTCTTGAGGAAGTTGGATGGAATTCGACGTAGGTTCCTATGGAACGGGGGACAACAAGGCAATCAGTGGGTTCATATGGTGCAATGGGATATTGTATGTTCTATTCGAAAGTCTGGTGGGCTTGGGATCTTGAACCTGACTGACATGAACGAGGCTCTTCTTTGCAAATGGCTTTGGAGATGGATGGTGTCTGCTAATCTACCTTGGTGTTCTATCATAAGGGAGCGGTACATGCAGGGCGTGGCCAGGCTGGAACGGTTTCCGCGTGCTAACCGTGGAACTTCTAGGTTTTGGAGGGATATTCTTAGAGCAAGAGAAGTCTTTGAGGAGGGGATTCACTGGGAAGTCGGGCAAGGGGACTCGATTCTATTCTGGCAAGACAGATGGGTGGGGAGCACCTCGCTCGCTAGCAGATTCCCACGAATATTTGAGGTAGCCCGTATTAAGATGGGGACGGTTGACCGTTTTTGGAACAGCAGGGGACTCTCGGGGTATTGGGATATCAAGGTCGTGCGCCCTCTCATGCAAAACGAGGTGTCCAGCTTCTTGGAGATTTTGGAAACCTTGCAAAGTGTGAAGCTTACTCAAGGAATCAAGGACAAGGCAATTTGGGTACAGAACTCACATAAGAGTTTTACAGTCCATAGTTGTTATGAGTGGATATGTAGAGACAGGACGACGACGTCGATAACCGCTATCAAATATAAACAGATATGGGACTGCAAAGCCCCTCTTAAGGTAAAAGCTTTCACTTGGTCGGTGTATTTGAGGCGCATTCTTACAAAGACTTACCGAGCTCACTGGGTGCCAAATGCGGATCGACTTTGTCTTTTGTGTGGGGAGGAAGATGAGACAGTGGTTCATCTCATGCTTCTGTGTCCCATGGTGAGGACAGTTTGGGAGTGGGCAAGGGCGGCAACCGGTCTTAATGGGTTGTGGACCTCGCTGGAGGACTTGTGGCAGGCGGGAAAGCGACTTATGGCGGTGGGGGATCGTAGCATCAGAGCGAAGATTTCCCAATCTTTTATTCCGGCGGTCTTTTGGTCCATATGGCTCATGCGCAACAAGACTCTATTTCAAGGGGTGCCGCCCAACGCGGAGAGAATATGGGAAACGGCGGTTAGATTCATCATAGACTGGGGCCTCTTCTGTGCGGGGGCCTCTCAGGTGTTATATGTGGGGGATAAGTTTCTTATACAGGTCTAGTCATATATGTGTATGGTCCTTGTTTGTTGCTCTGGACAAGGACTTCAGGTTTTCTTTTTTGCGTACTGTAATTTCTCAACTTGGGCACTCGTTCTTTTAATAGAAGATAGTTGCCTACCGTAAAGTTCAAAAAAAAAAATTAGATACATGATTTTTATATTAGGATATTGGATTTTTAGATATTTAAATGGTATTCTTATACATTTAAATTTTACATATATTTTAGATTATTATTTGAATCCAAATATGGATTTTTAGATCGCATATAGATATTTCATTTGAATATCCATCAGATATCATATACGACTAATTTTTCATATGCATAATTTGCATACGGATAGGAATATAGGCTTATCCGATATATGTTTGCTTTGTTGATAGACTTAACACCAATGAAACTATCCCACGTGAGTTACCCGACTATGTCCAAACTTCAATCAACTCGTGACATTGTTTTATATTAAATTTTATAAAAATCTTAGATCTAAAATTGACAATTATATTTAAAATTTTGAGTACTAAATTTGAATTGTGTTTGGAAAAGGATATTTTTTTAAAAAAATATTTAGTTTTATCGTGATCATTATTTAATCCAAATTAATTTTCAAACACTACTTGCGGTGTTATTTTTAAAGAAAAATGAAAAACTACTCTTGATTATTTGTTTATATAAAAACAAATTCAGGAAAAAAAATATTAGATTTACGGATTTCAACTACAGTCTACACATATTTGATTTTGAAATCAATATACAGTATATTTTTTATTAAAAGAAAGCATATAATTAAAAAAATTGCGTGATGTGAAAAGTTAACGAGATATATATAATATAATTCATTTATTGGAAAAAAACTGTTTTAAATTAAAATTAAAGTTTCAAACCTATTTATAAACATCATCTCACAAAAAAAAAAACAGCCAGCCATACAGTTCATTTAGCCCATTCGAACTTGATGAGCACGGCCCATCAGATTCACAAAAAACCTCGCCAGGCCGGTCCAATCATTATCGGTCTCGTGTTACGCGCGGCACATTCTGTGACGATTTTGAGCGGCATTGGCTACGGTGCACTTACTTTTCATCGCCCCATAATTCCCAATCGCAACCGTTGGTTTGAAAATCATTGCGAGATTCGAACGTGTTTAACCTAACGCGCCGGTGAGCTTAGTTTCCAAACCTCAAAGCAGAAAAATATCCTAAAAAAATGGAAGAGGAAACCCTAGTTACAGAGACCACCTGATTCTTCCTCGGAAATCGTGCAACCCATCCGATCAAGCTAGGGCTTGTGCTCGGAATTCGTGCGCCCCTCCGAGGGTTTCGGATAAATGGCGTTTGAACTTCAGGACTGCTTACGATCCTCTCGAAAGCTGTGACTCCCCCCCCCTCGAAAATGGCGTCGGAGAAGTTCCGATTTCGGGCCTTGTTTTGCTCTGTCGGACGTTCTTTTCATCACTGAAACCGAAAAGGCTCTCGCTTTGACGGGTATGGCGTCCTCGGAGAGGATAGACAACGGCGGCATGAACCACCACCCTCCGATGGTCTTCCAGGAGAACAATCCCCCCAGTTCTCGCACGGCGATCGAGGCGGTCGCGCTGCGTCCGACCACCATGCACGGAAGCCAAGGCAGACGGCGCAGCAGGGCGGAGGAGTGGGGTACGGCGACGGCGAGATGCTCTTCTCCCGCGACAACCAGTTCTTCCAGGGGGCGCCCCATCCGCCGTCGGGCCCGGAGTACCGGCGGCCCATCTACAGAGTTTCGCCGGATGGACGGTGGAACGCCGAGGGGAGTGGGGGATCGCACGGTGGTGATGGCGAGGGATCTGACGAAGACGATGACGAGGACGATGAGGATGATGTGGACGAGGGAGACGGGGAAGTCGAGGGGTTGGTGTCAGACAAGAACAACAATAGCAGCGGGAGCGTGCAGAGCAGCTCGGAGAAGAACCACGGTGAGTAGGGAATGAAAAAAAAGGTCATTTCTTTTAATGTGGGTTTTCGTCGTTTTGGTCATTCATAGTGACGCCTTTTGTTAATTAGGATCGAATCGAGTGGTGCAAGTAAAGAACGGGGGAGCTGTTCACCAGACGGGGAGACTGGAACACTATGAGAATGCGATTACTGTCGCTGAGCCTGATATTTATTATGCTCAGATGCTCCAACGAGGTGATGGTTCGGCGCAGAAGGAGGTGGGAGGGGGAAATGGGTGTGATTTTGGTGGGAGGAATGATGGGGTGTTGTCGGGTGAGCCTGGGGATTGTCTGAGGACGATTCTGTCCGATCCCATCACGTAAGATTTCCCGAATTGTTGTAATCTGTGTTTCTCTTAATTTGTTTGTTTTTTGTTCCATATGAGAGTGACCCACCTTTAGATTGTCATGAGTAAATGTTGCTTATGTTATGTGGGTTGTCTGATTTTCTTATTTGTTGAATCAAGGATTGATAGTTTTTATACATATTCATTTCTCATTAGGTTAGTTTATGTTGATTTGTGTTTGTGGTGGCTGTATAGGGGTGCTCTTATGGATGACGCTGTGATACTACCATGTGGGCACTCTTTCGGCAGTGATGGGATACAACATATTGTAAGAATGGTGGGTTCTGGACTCGTTTATTTCTTATTGTTCCAAATCTGATTTGTTGTTTATATTATATGAATTAGATAGGAATCCTTATATAAATGCCCCTAAACATATATGTTGTTACAGATATTGATTTATGCATCTTAGATTTGTGGTCTGTTTGGAAGTCCGTGATTCATGAAATATTGACATAGAAACCAGATTGAAACTAAAAATGGATATGGATGTATAACTAGAAATGAAATTTCTTGCACTGGCACCTAAAATAAAATGGAATTGACCAATGGTGACTTTTCATCTTGGAACAAATCTACAATTTCATTTTGAGCTGTTCGCCTTCCCTTAGATCATGGCATTCCAGGAGCATATTTGATATATTCTTTAAAGTGAGACGGGGTTACTCCAATTATCTTATAGGTTGTGGTGATGGACACAATTCCTGTTAATGTTCTTTAATAGATAATTTCTTAGTCTCTCAATTTTAGTTTTTTTATTTTTAATAAATCTCTCAATTTTAGTTAATAAGTGCATTGAAACATTGTTATATAGTTTTAATGTATGTGTCCATCTTGATGCAATTTATATATGAATATGCACTGTGGCTCCACTATTATCTGGGCCATTTCATTTGCCTGCCATTGTCTATCCATCTGTGCTTACTTGTTAGTAATCTACATGGATGGGCTCTATTAGAGGTTGCTTCATCATGAACTTAAAGTGATCTATTCAACTCCCACATCACAAATTTTTATTTTGTGCACTGTAACCGTATGCCTTTATGTTTAAAATTCAATTGTTATTGATCTTTTATATTTTGAAGATGTTATAGATTTTTTTTTTTGAGAAATAAGATAATATAGAATTGTTCTTGATTATTTGAGTTTGTTTGACTGAAGATCTGCTGAATGGTTCATTTTATGCAATGCATGTACAGAAAACTTGTTTTAGATGCGCACAACCAGTTTCAGAAGACCTAGTACGACCTAACCTTGGTATGCCACTTACAGATATGTCCAATAATCTCAGATTTTAAATGTCACTTATTTTTATATATGAAATCATAGCTGTATTTGCTTTGTGAATCACATTCCACCATTGTTTGTAGCATTCCTCAAATGAGCTGGCAGAATTGGCATCTTGCATGTATGTTTATTAATGAAAATAATTCAAGGGGAAGGGAGGAGAGGATTGTGAACTCAAATCTAATTTTTCCTTTTTCCAAGATGCATGTGACTTTAAGGTAATCATACAAATCAACTTTTATTTTTCTCCCTGAGTTTCAGGAAGACTTTGAAACTGTTGCATTATCACATAGGAATTATCTTGGGAATGTGAGGTGAGCGTGGTGTTTTTTGTTAGGTGCAGGATATTGGTAAAATAGGGTTTCTCTATATCATGATGTTGACAGCCTGAAATGATTTGTTCGATATATTAGCTTACCAATTACACACACACACACACACGAGAGAAAAGGGGCAGGCCAAATTGTGGATGTCGGTTGGTATCTTGGGAAAGGGGAAATATAATCTATTCTTTTAGGCTGCTTCTTCTTCTTTCCTTTCTCCTTCTCCTCCTCCAGCCTATTTGGACACCAAATGAGTATGTTATCCCATGAGAGAATGAATCATTGAACAAGTATTTGGGCACCAATGAGTACATTATTCCCATGAGAGAATGAATCACCGATCTTGTCATCAATGTGGAGCGCTATCCAAAATTAGAATAGGAAAAAGTGAACCGGAAAAATATCAAGTTACCTATTGTTCCAACAAGATGTATTTACACCATTGCTGGGTTTAAATTAAGCTTTTTCCAACTATATCGGGCAACTGAAGGATTCCCTTATACACTGATTATGACATTCTCGCCGCCCTCCTTGGCATATTCTCTAATCTGCTGCATCCCTCACCGTGCCTTTCTCTTATCCCCCTACTCCATGAAGTTTCCTGGTCAACTAGCAATCTCTACTAGGGGTGCAATTCGGTCGGTTTTGTTCGGTTTTTTGCAAACCCAAATTGAATCAAACTATATTTACATATAAACCGAATCGAATCGAACCGAAAATCCAAAACCAAACTGAACCGATTTTGTTTGATTAATCCGAACTAAACTGAACTGAACTATTAAAGATTGATGGGTTGGTTAGAGTTTTTAGGGGGTTGGTTTACAACTTTACATAAATATCAAAATGTTAGAATTGATTGTATAGATTAGTATTTTTATTTTTTATGAATATTAATGGTATAACAACAATATAGTTTTTAATTTAAAAAGAATGATATAGATGAATATTGATTTTGAATAATCATGTGTTTAAATTTAAGTTGTTTCAGTTCGGTTAATTTGATTTTTTTAATAAATAAAACCAACCCAAACCAAACCAAAATTATCGACTCAAACCCGAAAAGTCGATTTGGATCTGTTTGGATTCAGTTTAACCAATCAAAGTTGCACCCTTAATATCTACAATACACCCCCCCCCCCCCCCCCCAAAAAAAAAAAAAAAAAAAAAAACACACACACACACCAACCAACAAACAAACAAACAAAAGTGATTCGTGATTCATATCAATTATTTGTTTGAACCTTTTTTCCTTGTAACCATGATTTTGTTATCTTCAATTGAGGATTATATGGTTTTGATGGGATACATATGAATAAAATGAAAGATAACATCTGTCCAAACCCATTCAAGATCCTCTGATATATTACTCATGAATATTATTAATAGTCCCTTTTAGGGTCCTCTGCATGTTACTACTAGTAAATTTAGCTCTGCATATAATGTGAACATATTGTTATTATTTAAAATTTTTTTTCCCGCTAAATGTGAACATGTTATTATTGGCATTGTTTGGTAGGTTTGTGTTGCCCTTTCATCTAGCACGATCCTAAGTTGGCATCTATATTTTTCTTGGTCTAATTCAATCCATTATTCTCATTAAAAATTGCATGAAAATATAGCTCTCAGATCAGCAGTTCAGGCATTTCGCCGTGAAGAAGATGCACAGTCTTCAAAAGCATTGAAGAGGAGGAGAGAGAGAACTGAACAGGTATGTCTTTGAAGGATGAGACATACAATTGTAGTTCTAAAGTTAAGTTCCTTTAGTGCCATTGCATTTGTAATTCTATTTGTTTCTTATGCAGGACAAGTGCAGTTATGGTGACGCGTTTCCCCTAGAATTTTCACGGGGTAAAGGAGTTCAGTTCCCATTTGCTGTATCTGATCGAGTTATAATCAAGGTATGTGCATTCTTCGATACTTTTTTTTTTACAATGTTTTGGTAATATTTGAAGATTTATTTTCAGGGAAACAAGAGGACTCCACAACGCTTTGTTGGTCGCACCGCTGTTGTAACAACTCAGTGTCTAAATGGATGGTCAGTTTAACTTTTCCCTGTTCATATATTTTCAAATCATCCCATAGAATCATAGTACCATCTTGATATCCTATTCAATCTTTGTATCCTTGGATTTCCCCGTATTATTTTTGCATTCATTGCACATATCATCATCTTGGGCCTATACATGTTGTTCTATGCTCCTCTAAATACTGCTCCACATATAATCTGGATTGGCAGGTATGTCGTTAAAACGCTGGATAATGCAGAGAGTGTCAAATTGCAATATCGATCCTTGGCAAAGGTTGCAAATGGTCAGGCATCAAATTCAGTATCAAATAAGGCCATCACCCCAAATTGGCTTACAAATCGTGATATGCAGATGGAGTAGCCTTTGGAGGCATTTGCTTTCCAAGTATAGTAGTTGCAGCGATCATCATGCGAACCACACACTAGCTTCTTTGCAATCTGGCCCAGTTAGAGGTCCAAAAAATGAGTCTTCAATGATGATTTAAACACCGTGTAATATATGTGTAAGTTTTTCTCTTTATTTTTTACTCAGTTTTGAAGTAATCTAACAAGCGGGCTTTGTATCATCAAGAGTGTTTGTTCATCTGTTGTTTATGTACCCTACTAATCAATTGAAAAAGGTATCCAGGGTTTACATTTTTGCTTTGTTTCTAGGTATTCAGTCTGTACATCATGAACTCATCAATCTGTTACTGTACAGGAAACACTTGTAGTTTCTCATACACCTTCCACAGATGGGAAACATTAAAATTGCAGTTGATGTTACTTGTGAATGCTTACCATGAGTCCTTTCGGAACCAATTTTTAAGAACAGTGTTTTCATAAAAGTTGTTTTGTTAACAAGTGAAAATCAAAATCCAAAAGCAAAAATTAAAAGTTCCAAGAAAATTCTTTTGGAACCAGCCGGAACAGTGCAGAAAATTCATAAAAAAAAATGCTCTCGTGTGTTTTTTCATTAGGAAAAATGCATTTAACCCCTATAATATATCCAATATCCATATAACCCTGTTAGTTCAAATATGGCTTACTTTAATCTGAAATGAAATGCAATTGGATTTTGGAGAAATATGTTTGAATTCAATAAAATTAGTTTTTCACAAAAGCTGCTCTCTACTGATTTGTTTTCAGTAGCCTGTTTCATTGTCTGGTAACAAAAAAATTTATGTCAAAATCAACAGCTAAAGTTAAAAAAAAACACTTGGTACCTGTTATCTGAAAGAAAGAAAAAAAAAACTGATTTTAATGAAGTCCATCAGTTTTACAATTGGTTCAAAATGGGACTGTGTAGAAGACTAGAAGATCCTCCCTTGAACAATGAGACTGCATTCTTCCTGTAAGGATAACAAGGTCAACAAACAGTATATTCTTCGATATGTATGCCTGAAGAGATCTCACAAGCTGCTCTTCCTAACCAAAGCATGTAGTTTGGCAGAATTTGAACTCACAAAAGCATAGCAACTTTCAAATAAAAGTAATCAAAGTTTCAGCCAAATTTAAACACAGCACACATAAATGAAAACTCTTATTCTTGGTATGCACTACAGTATTACAATGACAGCAACCCAAACTAAATTTAACAATTAATCAAAGAAAATCTTAACAAATATATATGTTTGGTACACAGAGATGTTTAGATTGAATGTCAGACAACCAGTCCAACCAACGATGAGACACAAGAACAGACGGCATGCGGACACAGAAGGGCAGACCAATCAACAAAGACCACTGGTGCTTATACCATTTTTTTTCTCCAAGAAAACCTCCTCACCAGGGTTTGGGTAGTCTGCAAATTTAGACAATAAAAGCCTCCATGGTGTAGAAGATAAAGATATCAGAGACATGGCATGTTCTCATTAGTCATGACCAGGTTAGATGTTGAGTAAATGGAAGCCGCGGCAGCACAGACTGCAAATTCTTTTTCAATGGTCTCTGCTTTCGTTGGTCTGTCCGAGACGAAAAGAACATTTTTTCAAATCAATCTTAGTAAAACTTTACCAATCATAATTTGAAAAAAAAGGTGCAATGTTACATTGTTCGTGATATGAGTACAAAAACTAGCAACACTAACAAGAAAAACCAGTGTACCTGGAGTTGTCCATAGGATTTGATCGAGGAAAAGCAGTTGGGCTAACATATTGCAGACCCCGCTCACAGTGAAGTTGCATCTCTTTCACTTGGCTCAACCTGTTCTCCTGAACAAGATAAAAGTTTACAGCTTTGTTATTGATTTATCAAAGTTTGAGAAACAAATGAATGAAATGAGTAGCATTGTTGCAATGTAGTTTTGTTCAATGTTTAACTCACAAGTTGTTCCCCCTCGTCCAAGAGCGCTTTGTCCATGTTGCAGAAGATGGCCCTCCACCTCGCGATATCTGAGGTAGCATCAGCACTTTGAGGTTGCGAAAAGTGTGGATCATTCTCTTGATTGGATGAGAAGTCTTTTGAAAAGATGACAGGCAAATCTCTCTGAATGGTATTTCGCACTCTCTTCCTACTGCGACGTAGAGCTGCAGAAAAAAATGGAAAAGCAAAGAAAAAATTGGAATACAATACATCTTATAAAAATTGTTCAGTATCTCATGAATTGAAAGTTAGGTGATTATGATCCAAAAAGAAAATCATCATTCCTTAGGAATCTAGTTTTAATAGATTTTATGAGGAACAAATGACATTTTGCCAAATGCCAAGGGCACTCAGGAATAGCTACATGAATGAAGGATTCCAAACATCATTTGTTTGGATGTTCCAAAAAAGAAAGAGAGTTTTATTTAGGGTGGATGAGACCTGCAAGACGTCCTCTTATGTCCTGATGGATAAGTGACAACCAACGACAGGCTATGGTAGCCGCTGCCAATAATACAAAAAACAAGAATTAGATGATATAACAAAAGAAGTGAAAGTCTCACATCTCAATCTCAAAGAACAATGCATGATCTCAACTATAGAGGCCAAATGTTCATGTATATTCATTGAGGTGTAAACATCAACTAAAAATGGGTAGACAAAACTAAAACTCACCTTTAACTGAAAGAGAACTAATGTTGTCATGGTGGCAGAGAATTCCTCTTTGGAGCCAGAGTTGGTATCTTCCGAAACAGTATTCACAGCTGATGACAACTTAAGTGCTAGTGGATCGGCTTCATGTAGCAACACATCACTTGTTTGCTCATCATAATGTCTGAAATCTCGAAGTCTCTTCAGACCCCCCTTGTTATTAGACTCTTCATGGCCAATGTTCTTGTTCTCGATCTGACCATCAAGCCGTTCAGATATCACCACATTGTCAATGATAGAACGGACCTGTTTCGTGTTCCGAACATGGTAGATGATTCCCGGATTCAGCCCTGCAAGCAGGCCACTTGGAGCTGAAATGTTCATAAGCTTTTTAGTTTGTTCACGCATTCCATTCTTGGCTTTCTTCTTAGGTGCGCCATTTTTGTTTTGCCTTAGGGTCTCCCACTGCTTGGGTGTTGGTACACTGCCATGTGGTGTTGAAAGAAAACCATTTCTTTTAATTTCTTCCCACATCTTCATTGGTTCTCTACATTCCTCCAATGGACCCGTAGTGCTTGCACACTCTGAAGCATCTCTAGATTTCACATTGCATCCTAACGTCTTGTAAGGGTAAAAAGGATTATGATCGGCCATTTGGAGTTGTCTGCTTCATTGATATCTAGGCCAAGACCGATAAAAGTTTTGCTTGTATGTGTTGATGATTCACCATGTTCTTTAACACGTGCAGGCATTGTATCATGGATTGAGCTGTTGAGGCCTTCGATGCTGTCTGTGATGCTCAAACTCAAATTAGTGTCAGCAACATCAAGAGATTGAGTGTCCCCAGTGAATTTTATACTGTGATGTCCACTTGAAATCTTCAATGCAGATGCATCTGTAATTTGTGAAGACTCCTCTTCTTCGTCTGTATGTGAACCGTCAGAGACTTCTATAGAAGAATTGTCATCTGAATGAATGGTTGTCTCCCCTGGACTATGAAATTTAAGTCAGAATTTGAACTAAAAAATGAGAATCTGACAAGTCATATGTGAAGCTAATTGCAACTAAAAACATAAGTTCTTTTGCTCATACACCAACGGAAATTAGGAGAAAAGAATGTAAATCAGCATTGAATGACTATGGATTCACATGAAAACAACCAAGTCATCTAAACATGTGAATATGAATCTTCATAAAGTGCTGATACAAAAATCACTGTTATCCATAAAAAAAATATAAGAATGCTTGGTATGATAAATCAAACATTTGAATTATGCCCCGAGAATGGCAGACATGCTGCTTTATTAGGCATCCTTGTTGAAGATCAGATGTTTCATGTGATTGCTTTCAAAGCAAATGATCCTTTCCAAGGTGAATCAAAATAAATGGACAACTGATGGCAATGTGCTAAAAAAGTTGTGGAATGGTAGAGGCAACCTTGGTACATGTTTTCTTTGAAATGCAGATTAAGCAGGACTGTGTGACAAATTGTTGACGACTGGTTGAATGCGTAAGGCAATTGTGAAAATGCAGGAACAATGAGTGATGAGTGCTGGAAAGGGAAAAAAGGGGGTCACTTAAAAAAGCTAAATTTATGGCTTTTGTTCCACATACAGTATGTTGATGTATTTAACTTATGCATGATGAGCATGTTTTCAAGGATAAATGGTCTACATAATACATATAGAACATTTGGGCAAGAATTTCTCTCTTAAGTGATCGGGTAAAGTTTATTTTGGGGGTGAACTCGATTTCTGTTGCATAAGTAGATCTTGAAATCGAACCAGGGAAGTAATAAAAACAAATACACGAGGTGAGAGTTACGTGGTTCAACAAAAGAATGTCTATGCCCACAGAGGAAAGAGAGAATTTTTCTTCACTTTCTAGATTACAGACTTCGTGGAGGAAAACTACAGCCTTCAACTCTCCCTCTCAAAACCCAGGGTCAACCATATGTCACCTCTCTCAATGGTATGAGACTTTCATACTAAAAAAAGAGTATAATATAACCCAAATGCATTACCATAACACACCCCACATAGCACATAAATTACAGACATTACATGTGACATTACACATGCACAATATTATGTAATTGTCAAAGACCTCCTTTGTGTAAGGTTCTTCCTTAGCAACCAGTCATCAGAATGCAAAACAACTAATCAACAACTTCTACATTTTGGAGGAAACTTAAAAATGGGGGTAGGGTGTTTCTTAATGTTTCTTAATTTATATTTCTCTTCTTTTATCGTTTTTGTTTTTTTTTTTTATAAAGAGTTTCCCCATTTCCATTGTTTCAATTGATTTAATCCAAACGAAGGAATCCAAATTTTATATTAAAAAAACTATGGCATACGATAATTCACTTGAGCGATTTGACTTTAAAGATGGAGTTTTTTTTTTTTTAATGAAACAGCAAAATAATTTAAAATTTTCAAATTATATATCTCTATTTCCCCAAAAAAAAAATTGAAACTTTTTCAAAATGTCTATTTTTCTTCATAATCACTACAGAACTTCACAATAAAAACAAAAAAAAAATCAATGAAAATAAAAACCCACCATTGGAACAGATCCCCCTTGTGAGATCCTCAGTCTGGATCCCATTCTGCACAACTTCCGATGCTTCACAATTCTGATTCTTCCCCTAAAACAACAAACAAACAAAAAAAAACACATCACAGTCAAGTATATCATGAATCCCTAAAAATAAAAACAGAGAAGAAATAAAAACCTTCATTGGGGACCAAACAGAGACCAGTGGCGAATCATCCATTGGAGAAAACTCGGGGTACCTAGATCAAAAGATCCGATTTTGATGAAAAGGAGATTTGGGTTTTTTAAGGATTCCGATTTAGGTTTCGATTTTTTTTTTTTTTTTTGTGAAAGTTTAGATTTGAATGATTTGTTTTTATAGTTCTTCTTCGGATACAAAATAGATTCGTGAAAATTAAAACAACAAGATCCGATTTGACTATCGTCACTCCCAAAAATCTATTATCGTGAGCCCTTCTTATCGGTTTCGTCTTTTATTTTAAAGCGTTTCGGTTTGGATTATCTGAGGTGGGCGTGACGATAGTGGACATTTTGGAGGGAAATTTGAAAATGGGATTTGGTGGGTTTTAGAGGGAATCACGAGGTTGGATTTGTGTGACCACGTCGAGAGATCGTAACCGTTGAACATGGTCTTAAAAACTCAGTTGACTGACACGTGTGGTTTTATTGTGTGTGTGGAGTGTGGACTTGGGTCCATTTACAAATTAAAATAAGATTTTGAATTAAATGTCTTAAATAGATTTAATTCATGAAAGATGCATTTTCTGTGTTTTTTTTAAAAAAATATTTTTGTATTAAAAGTTGTAAGTAACCTTTTAATTAAATCAATTTTTTAAAATGAGTTTGACAATTTTTTTCAACTTTTAGCTTAATTAAAAGCAAAATCATCTTATTTAAGTGTTACTAAATGCCCTCTTAAAATGAAATACAAAAGAGGGAGGGATAGATCATTAAATAACATCTATTCTATTATACTAAGCGATAATATTTAAGTTTTTAAGTCCATTCCTTTGTAACATTTTTTTTTCAAATTTATCCTTAGTTATTAATTTTTTTATTTTAGATTAAAGTTAAGAATGGAATTTTTTTTATTAGTTTTATATTTGAATAAGGAAAAAAAATCTATCTATTTATATATGTGTATATATATAAATGGGATAATGTCATATTCATATTCACTAAATAAATCTCAATATTTTTAATGATTTTTTGAAGATATATTCAATGAATGGTGGTGATTCGTGCCACATCTTTATATTTATTTATTTTTATTATTTTTAATAGATTAGATTAAGATAATCATGAAATATAAGTGATAAATAACTAATTTCGGGTCAAATATGAGTTTTAATGTTTGATCTCAATTTTTATCGTGAAATAGTCATTTTTGGAAAAAAAAAACTTATTTCATAATAATAAGTATATATCGAAATGTTTTTTTTCCAACTAGATATTGACCA